>CM065387.1:13492500-13720000 GCA_033060915.1 Euryodendron excelsum | reverse complement strand
ACTCAACCCCAATATGTGGTTGAATTACTTTCAAGTTTCAATCATGGGTTACCTAATGAACTTGTTTTGAAGTGCAGTTACAATCCATAATTGTCTGGTTGGTTCTAATCCCCTGGGAAACCAAACCATGCGTGCTAATAGAATGAACTCAATGCTGAACTTTCATGGTGCAGCAGAGAAATGGTTCTGTTTTGCCATCTTCGCTCGGTTTTAGGCAGTGTAGGTTTATATGTACGTGGACAAATAGGAAAACAGCTTGCTCAGGACCAGTTAGAGGTTGTTTTCAATACTTTGCAGTTAATTGAAACTAGCTTTTACCAAAAAAAAAATCCAATAATAAAAATAAAAAAATAAAAGTCAATGTAAATAGATAAAGGATTATTGGCTACTAAATCAGGTCTTATGGTGCCTAGAATTACAGACGACCCGGAAGATTTCAGCTGGTTGACTCATCTGCAAAAACTCTCTAGTGGAAGAACATGAACCATCACCACATGCATTGCCCTGGATGTGTTGCTTACAATTTTTTACTCTATTTCCCCTTTTCCCTTCATTGAAAGCATGATATTTCATGCTGTTTTTAGATATAAAACTTGCTCTAATGTCCATTAATGAGTTAAGTATGTTCATCTTGAGTTCCACAGGTAGCAGGTGATTTTTCCATTTACAAGCACAATTGCTGTTTGTATTAAGTCTGTTTGTTGTTGGTTTCGAGTTGCAACTTCCTGTATAGTCCTTCACCTGCATTGCTATATAATTCACAATTCAGATGACTAAAAAATATGGGGCTCAACTCAAAAAATTTCTTCTATCAGTGCAGAAAGTTCTTGCTTTTCAAGGGTTACTTGGTCCTGCAAAATCTTTTCATTGTATTTGTAGATAAAGGAATTCATTTCAAAGGCATTAGACAAGGTTGTTGAACTCCCACATAACCTGCATTAAGTTGTTTCAAGCTTTTGGTCACAACCATAGTTTGTTTTATAAATCAGAAAAGAAGTGGACTATTTGTGAAGTCAATGACAAAGGTCCTAAAGCCAACCTTTGTTTTTCCTTTTTCTTTTTCTTTTTCTTTTTTTTTTTTGTTGTGTGAACCAACCAAACTAGAACAAAGAAATAAGCAATGATTCTAATACCTCAGAGGATTTGGAAGATACATCAAAAAGTAGCCGAGTAGATCCTTCTGGCCTTGCTGCTGCATCAACGACAACCTGAGCAACTCCTGCTAACAAGACCAAATCTCAGTCACATTCTAGAGTCTAAATATGAACATCAAAATTTACTTCCTTTGCTCTGCTGTAGAAGCTGACAGGAATTTTGAGGGTCTAAACTGTTCAACTTGCGAAATGTTGAATAAGGGTATTGACAGCTTCCTGGCAGATATAAACTCTCAGAACCTCACTGCTGCTTCATAGTTAGTTTCTGAATGAGGCGTTTGTTCATGACTCAACTTACTTTCTTTGAAATGGAAAAACCTTATTTCCCGAAGCAGGGTAGCCACAGAAGATAGGAATTTTGCATACAAGGGGACTGACCTGCCAAAGATTAGCAGGTGAAAGCTCTCAATCTGATTTCACACAACTGGGATAAACCATCAGGTTGAATCCCCCATTTCATCAAACCAAACCATTTTGGTTGTGTTGCAGTGGAAGATAAGAGAAGTGGCGAAGGAGGGGCGTGGTTTCTGGGGGCAGCTTTGCAAAGGGAACAGATAATAGTCTACTTCGAACCTCTTAGCCAAGGTAGAAATTTGGGGGTGAGGGTGAGGGTTTGTACATTGACAATAAGGGTCCATAGAATTCTCTACTATCACTATGTGAAGGCCATATAAATGGATTTTCCTAATATTTCTAATTCTCTGACAAGCTATTACCCTTGTTTAGCAAACCAATATAATCACTAGAGGAGAGCTCTTTAGTAAAAATTAGAGACATGGAAAGATATATACAATACAAAATATCAACATCCAGACATGCAGAGACATGTCTTTTCAGGACTAGTGACTCCTTTGAGAACTTAAAATTCTCTAAAAAGACAGCAAAGTCACCAACCTTTTTCTTCTTATATAATGATCCGGTGCTGTAAGGAGCAGACCCTGTGCCAACCAACTCGACTCTATTCTTGATTGTTAGCAACATTAACTTTTGCCAATACCCAGCCACTCTTCTGTGATTGTTCAAAGAAACTGTTATTAAATTCAAGTTCAAAGTGGGCAACATGATTTTGCTGCCAATACCAGCCTCTCTCACATGATCGTTCAAAGGACCTGTATTTGAATTCAAATTTAAAGGGATAAAATCACATAATCCGTTTATTATTTTGGCCTGTGATCTGTTTTGGTTTGCATTATCATCCTAATGCAATGAAGTTCTTAAATATTCTCTTAAAAAGGACTAGAGTGGTCTGAAACATATTCACATGAAAGATCGAATTTTATATCGAAAAAAAGTGAAAATTTAGGTTAGAACACAAAATATTGCAGAAAAACTCAAAAAGTAAATAAAGATGAAAAGGGGCAGGCTTCTTAGCTGTTAAATCATGTCTTGCGGTGCCCTCTGCCGTGGATTAGGAACAACCCAGAGAGGGGGTGGTTGAATCCTCTTCAAATCAATTTCATAAATTTGGTTTATGCGACCATGTTCCAAGTTGAATACTCCCATATCATGACCTCCACATTCACGATGTTCATCGATTCGGTCCCAACAATCGTCTGTGAAATAGATTGAGTTCTCTTGATATTCTGGAAAGTCTCGAGCTGAGAGTGACTTTGAGTGATTTCCACCCAAAAATAGCACTTGATCATCTAAAGACCCGATCTTCACCCATTTTTCTTTATTAAAATCCAGCCTGTAGACATGGAAGAACTTGTCGTGTATGGAAAAATGAAATCCTCATCGCGATGACCACGATCATATCCCTCTCGATCAACTTGAGCACTATAGCTAACAGATGTCCCAATGTACCTTATAACAAGCAAGAGCTCACCTAGTGACTCCATCAAGTAAAATTGGCTAGAGTAAAGATCTCCTAGAGACTTTTCAAATTCAACCATTCCTTCAGTGAAAGAAGGCTCAAGATTCATTTTTTTCGTAGAAACAGAACAGCTGAAATCCCAAACTTCAACTGAACCTTCATCGGCTAATGCATATATATAATCTTCGCTGCATATGATATCGCAATAGGGCTCATGTGCACCTTTGAGGTCAGTCCATTTAGAGTCTCCACACTTAGCAAAAGCAAGCTTTGATTGGAAATCAAACCCGTATATAGCCACAATGCCATAGTTATTGTCACTTCGAATTGGGTTTGACCACAAAACAACTTTGGTGATGACTGGAAGAGTATAGAGGAAACAAATCCGAACACCAACATCCAAGAAAGCATTGAAGATATACGGTGATTTCTTTTCATCCAAGAAAACCAGCCACCCTTGTGATGATCCAAGGCACCGACTGTGGCCAAACTCTTTTGACATGTTCTTGAGCTTGTAGAACTTCTTCTTCGCAAGATCAAAGAAGAAACGACCTTGAGAATTATCAATACCTTCAGCAGGAAGCATGAGCCATGGAGGTTGAAGCGATGGATTGTACAGCGGAGAAGATGAGATATGGGTTTTGGCTACTGTGCGCCAAAAGCTGCAAACAGCTCTAAAACGAAGCATATCAATGGGTGACAGCCTCTTTAGGATCAATTCCAAGACATCACTAGAAAGATTAGACCAACTTGGTAGGAGTGATGTTTCTCTTCTTTTCATGGGGTGGTGACAATCTGTTTCGTTGGCCATCGTTCTAAGAACCATACAGAAAATTGAAGGCTGTTATATATATATATATACATGTATCATGTATGGATCCTAATAAGCATGGGCATCGGAGTCCATTGTGGAATAGGAAACAGACAGGTCCAACAAAATTGTTAATAGTGGCTCATGAGTTAGTGCCGCCTCAGCAAAATATGTTTCGCCACACGTTTTAACTTCTTGGCAGATCATAATTACGGGTGTGGAAGACTTGGGGACGAAGCTTTGACGGATTGCCACATAATTTTACAGGCTTACAGCTACTTATGAAGTTATATGTTTTACATATATACGTACATATACAGATTATTTACGACATCAAAAAGGTCAAACCAAAAAAAAAAAAGAGTATATATACTTATATATAAATGGGCCAAAAGGCCAAAGCGTGGTCGGCAGGATTCGAACCTGCGCGGGCAGAGCCCACATGATTTCTAGTCATGCCCGATAACCACTCCGGCACGACCACCTGCTGCTTGAATACCTTGCGCTTTTTATATTTACTTATTTTCAATTGACAATTCACATCACCTCTCTTTACCCGCTTATATCTACACTCGCTCATGTGCTGCTAAATTCATTCCACAAAAATCAAATCGCTCAGTAGTATCACTCTTCTCTCTCTCTCTCGTTTTGATATTCTGTGTACTCTGCCAAGCATGACTTTGTATGATTTATCTGTATCTACCTAGTTTCTCATAGAAACTCTTTTTTGGTACCCTTCAACATCAATCATCTCCAGAGTCGAGAACTGAAAATTTTTGCTGCCATATATTGGGGGGCCCTCAACAAAGTTCCTTACTCTTATGATTCTCATTGAATTTTCCAGGTTTGGAAACAAGATTTTTTCTGGGTATTTAATACCGTCGGTTCTTATGATCAATTCTAACTCAATATGATTGTTCTGAGTATGCTTTTTCTGTTTCTGACGATTGTTCCGTGTATAAATATTCTCACTCTTTATTGCTTATGACTGCTTTTTTATGCTTTGCAGATACTGCCTTTGCATTGCTTGATTTCCAAATTGGACTGAATAACCAGTAAAATGGCTTTGACATTCTTTAGGGGGATTCAAACCCGCCCTTTTTTGCTATACCCATCTGGATTATTTCCAAGAAAACATGGCCTATTTTATTACACAATGAAAAGCACACATACCCAAACTGCAACACAAGAAAAGCAACAGCCCGAATTGAAAGTTTCAACTCAGACCCATTCTAAAAGACTTGATAAAGTTCCAAAAGATTATGAGGCAATCATTGGTATAGAGACCCATGTACAGCTCTCTACTCTCACCAAGGCCTTCTGCAGTTGCCCTTACAATTATGGGTCTCAACCAAACACCACTGTTTGCCCCATTTGCATGGGTTTGCCGGGAGCATTGCCAGTTTTGAACTCGAAAGTCATTGAATTTGGGGTGAAACTGGGCCTAGCACTTAATTGTAAATTGTCTTTGAATTCAAAGTTTGATAGGAAACAGTACTTCTACCCAGACCTTCCCAAAGGCTACCAAATATCTCAGTTTGATGTCCCAATTGCAACTGGTGGTTTCATTGATTTGGATCTTCCAGTGGAGTTTGGTGGTGGGCATAGGAGGTTTGGCATTACCAGGGTTCATATGGAAGAGGATGCCGGAAAGCTGCTTCACACCGGAAATGGGAGTTACTCGGAGGAAATTACTTCTTCTTTACTTTCATTTCAATTTTATTGTTCAATGTGCTCTCCTTGGAATTCTGTTTATTAGTTTGTCCCGAACATGTTCTTTGGTCAAGTTTTTCTTGAATGTATTGTTTTCTTCTGGTCAGTAGTTAATAGCATTGGGATATTTCATTGTTTCATCATTTTCAATTACCAGGCATTTGGTTTATGGGTTGGGTTAATGTTAGGAGAATACTAATTTTATCGCTTATGGCTTTGATTTCAACATGCAGTTCTGTTACTATTGTTTGTGGGTTTTGATTGACAACTACAATGAAAATTGTAGGCTTGTTGAATTTTTGGTTCTTCTGTGTGCAGGTTGATTTGAATAGGGCAGGGGTGCCTTTGCTTGAGATTGTTTCTGAACCTGATATGAGAACTGGTATTGAAGCTGCAGAGTATGCAGCAGAAATGCAGAGGATGGTTCGGTTTTTGGGAGTGAGCAATGGCAATATGCAAGAAGGTTCACTCCGTTGTGATGTCAATGTCTCCATTAGACCCGTTGGGCAATTACAGTTTGGTACAAAGGTAACTGGGTGCTAGTTCCTCAGCGTTTTCCCATTGTACTAGAAGATGATGTAAACCCTTTCACCACTATATTGTTGCCTCTGAAACTGTTTTCAATTTTTTTTTTTCCCTTTTCTTACTTTATGCAAGTGACTGTTAGGTTTTGTTCTTGTTGTCAGCTTGGTGATGGGGTTGAGTATGGTTTGATAGGAACTACTATATAGGGCACTTTTGGAGAAGTTGCTTGCTTCTAGGAATACTGCATAAGGTGGAAATTAATTCATAAAAGACAGCTAAGGCAGTATTGATATTAAGGTTAAGTGGAGGGGAAGCAGTAAATGTCAATGCAAAGAAAGATATGCCTTCATCATCAAATAGTCATAAAAAAAATTAAAAATTTTTTGAGTCACTCAGTCAATAGAATGAAGTTTTGGGTATAAGCTTGGTGGCCTGTAGAAGTTAAGAGAATTTTATTGCAACTCTAAGAAGACAATCAGCCAATAAGGAATTTCAAAGGGAAATTGGTAATTTTTCTTATGTTCATGCTTGTTTTAAGAAGCCTTGGAAGGTCTGTATCAAGTATTGATGTTCCTCTTCTGTATTGAACACCCGAAAAGCAAACACGGTACTTGTTGCAAGAAAGATAGAATAGAACAGGGCTATGACTATGAGTTCTTCAATAGAAAATTTTGCATTGCCATGTGGAGACTGGAATCTAAATGATTGTTGTCAAAATGCTTTAAACGTCTCAACTGAGTCTTTGAGTGGTCTCATTACTGCAACGCTGAATTTAAAATCCCATTCTGGTTCTTTCGGATCAACTTATTTCTGGTTCTTTACACAATGATTGGTTTCTTTCTTGTTATCGCGTGTGTGTGTTTACAGTTTCTGGCAGTTTTTAAGTTTAATCCCACTTTGCATCATCAACAGGTTGAGATAAAGAATTTAAACTCTTTTTCAGCAATCAATAGGGCCATTGATTTTGAGATTTCAAGGCACGCGCTTCTCTACAATGAAGGCCAGAGTAATCAGATTGTACAGGAGACTCGTCTTTGGGATGAGGGTGCTCAGGTTATTGCTAGATCTTAATTTTATGTTAGTATCACACAGAAACTAGGATTTAACTACGTTTCTCCATGGCTGCTTATATACTTCATTAACCTTTATATACTGTTAGAAAACAGTTACAATGAGGAAGAAGGAAGGACTTTCTGATTATCGTTATTTTCCTGAGCCCGACCTTCCAGAAGTTATTCTCAGTAAGGAGTATGTTGATAGTATTCGTGAGTCTTTACCTGAGCTTCCAGAAATGAAACGTCGGAGGTATGAGCAAATGGGTCTAAGCATGCAAGACGTTCTTTTCCTTGCCAATGACATAAATGTAAGTGGTGTTCATACTTGTTTCTAGTGCAGATACTGGGTATTGTGCCTCTTGGCATCTGAATTTCTAGCTTACATTTGATTGCTCTGGATAAAAAGAGAACTTCAATTAACAATCGATATATATACTGCCTCTCACTTTTTTGTGAGCAGATTGATCAAAGAAGGTTTGAAGCTTTGCCTCATGGCATTTTCATTGACCGTAAAGAAGTCCCATTATCATATGTTCCCCCTTAGGTGCCAAGTTCCAGCTTCGCCGACCAGCACTAGGAGGCATTCCATTCTCTTAGCTACTTAGAACATCAATCCATGCCACCCTCTTCTTTTTCCTACCTCACCTGCCATGCAGAGTGAACTCCCATCTTGTTGGCTTTACAAGCCTGGTATAATTTGCTGCTATATGAGTTCCTGCTGCAGAGCTCAAAACAGAGTTTTAAACTGAAATTTTTTTCTTGTTGATCTGTGAAGGCTTACAGCTTAGAAACTGACCATCTGCTTCTCATTGAGTGATATTCACAGGGAACACAGATTCATATGAAATCAAATATCCTAGCAACCTCCCTGGACAGCTCACAGCTCATTGATTTACTCCAGAAAATTATCTTTGGCAGAGTCAAAATGCATTACTGTCCAAAACATCTCAAGTCAAGCCTTGAGGCCTAAGATTGACAACTGTTCTAAAATCATGTTCTTGATTACAGTTTCCTTCATTACTTTGTATCATTGCTTAACACAGGATCACGATTGAATGATTTCAGTTTGTTCTTACCCTCTCATTGGATGAATGCCTCAGGTTGCAGATTTTTTTGATGCAACTCTTGCCAAGGGTGCTGATGTAAAGCTTGCTGCCAATTGGATAATGGGGGACATTGCTGCCCACATGAAAAATGAAAAGTTGTCTATAAATGAGATTAAACTTACCCCGCAAGAGCTGGCTGAGCTGATAGCTTCAATAAGAGGTGGTACAATTAGTGGAAAGATTGGTAAAGAGGTTTGCATACGCACCCAATAATAATGTTCTGCACATAGTTCGTTTTAACGTCTCTAGTTTTGATTGGTCCTGCAATAGGAAGTATAATTGTTAAGTGAGGATGTTCTCACAGCTCACTGCTTCAACTTGCTTGTTAGAGTGACCGTTCTGCTCTCTCTCTCTCTCTCTCTCTACCCCCTTCTTCTTCTTCCCTTCCAAATTTTCCCTGAATTCTGAACGGCTCACTAATATACAGTATTGGCATATCCTGACATGTTAGCCTAGAGCTGCTTAACAAGCCTGAGCCCCTTATTGATTTTGTGAGATTTGTTGTGTCATTATTGGCGTTAAGATGTCTGAACTAAGCTTATGAGACCATTTAGCAACATTTTTTATTTCAACAAATGACCGTCAATTCTGCATAGACAATACTTTCTTTGAGCGTATAATCAGTATTCTGTTTAGTTAGTTTATTCCCTATTTTTTTCTTCGTAAATTTTGCAGATACTGTTTGAGCTTATGGCCAAAGGTGGAACTGTCAAGGGGTTGATCAAAGAAAAGGATTTGGTTCAGGCAAGTTCTATTAGAAATTTCTACAGCAAATGCATACATTCAAAACATAGAATGTTCCATAACATTAGATCCAACAGTCTAGTCTTATTTTAAAACCTCACCTTCAATTATTGAGGCACCCCATCTTCCCATTGGGATGAATGCAAATCATCTCTATACTCACCTAACTATTGTGTGTCCATAACTAAAGGTCTGTCTGGCATTAGAGAAAAGTAGATCATAAGATTGTTATTAGCTTTGATGAGAGATGTAATTGGCATTTCAGGGAACTAGATCCTAAAACTGTTCATAGATTGAAAAACTACTGTTTTCATTTTCCTTGCAGCAGGATTATGTGATATTTGTTGACAATGATTCTCAACCTTCTCAAATAGATGGAAAGCCCATCTGATGCTGCAAAAATATATGGGGTTCTGTGTAGAAAGTAATTTCTCTTCTATTTTTGGGACCCAACCTTTCTGGAAATAGGCAGGGAGTAACAGCCCTATTTCATACATAAGATTTCACATATTTCATTACGTATGTTGAAGTAAATTATAATAATGACAATAATGGGAATGCCTGGCCAACAAAATGGGACATATCTTTTCCTGATCTTGTTTTCTCTCAAATAAATAGGACATGGTGCTTCCAACTTCACCTTATTTGTTTCATGTCTCATTACATTGTAACACATAACTAAGTGCACTTTCTATTGGATGCTTTTCTGTCCAAGGTATAAAGTAAGCTGGTTAATCGAAGAATTACAAACGGAATGCAACTTTTAGGAGCACTAGAAGTAAGAAAGGCCATGCTGAGTGACAAGCACAGGCTGCACAGCTCATAGAATAAGGGCGTTCTTGAATGGAGCTGTGCATGTGGAAACTATGTGGCAGACCTCATAGTGAACATGGTAAAGAGTATTTAGAGGTGGGCCTGGTGGCTGACTTTTAATGAAAATTTTCTGAGAACTTTATAGATAGGTAAACAGCAAGGACCAAATTGCGGTCATTAACATCTGAGAAATGTGAGAAGGATTGCAAATTGGCTTGAGCTCTATTGAGTATGGTACTGCTCAACCCTAAGGTTCATTGAAATCGAAAGTTAACTGAAAATCCCAAGCATGACTGGAGCTGAAGTATCACTGGTCAAGCTTTTTTAACATAAAGCAAACTAGCTTGAGCTTGTTCATGAGTTGAACAGAACTTTTTCATTAGCCTAGTTTATGACATATTTGAATTTTATAAATCCGACAATGCAGAATGCTGTCACTACATATTCAAGAAGCTTAGATTCTCATCATAACTTATGGATCTGTAGTATTTGTTGACTTCTCTTTCGGAGCGTGTTTAGGTAACTTTCTTAGGAAGTGTTATATTGTTAGAACTGTGTAGCTTCTTCACTAGTCTGCAGAGGCGAGCTGGTGCTGCTCAATCTTTGGTTGATAAGTAATGAAGCTTGAAAACTTCAAGTTGTGTTTGGCTTGGTGTTGATGAATGAGCCAGAATGAGCTTCATGACTATCAAACATGAGTGGTGCATGAGTAATTTGGTTCACTTAGTGACCTGGTTCATTTAACAGCTACATTTCTTGATGTGATTACTGAGACAGGCTCGCGCATCCATACATAAAGCCCAAGCATATTTTTTTGAGGTTATCAGGGTTGGATGCTAGTGACTCATCCTTCATGTTTTAATTATGAACAGATAGTAGACCCGATTGAAATTGAGAAAATGGTGGATAAAGTGCTTGCAGAAAATCCAAAGCAGCTGGCACAGTATCGTGGGGGAAAAACTAAGTTACAAGGTTACTTTGCCGGCCAGGTATGAAACTCTGCGAAGTTTGACACACATTTGTTTCCCTGGTGATATTATTTAGACTTGTAACCATTTGAACGGGATGATTCTAACATTTTAACGAACTGCTCCAGATAATGAAACAATCAAAAGGCAAGGCAAACCCTGGGCTTTTGAACAAGATCCTTTTGGAGAAATTAAATGCCAAGAGCTGATAATGTCATAGGTGGGTCACCCCAAATTGTTTCTGTTTTGCTAAATGTTGTATCCGCTTTTCATCATTTCACCATATATTTTTGTTTTTCCTTGGCTCTAGCCTGATTGTAGGTATCTAGCTGCAAATTACTGCTGTCAGTGATGTGGTTTGATCTGAAGATTTGGTGTTCATCAACCTTAAAGAGTCCAGAGTCCATGAATTGAGTTGGAACAAGTCTAGATTGGGGGTACCTTTGAGCTCCCGCTTATAAATCCATTTGCTAAATAGCAACCTTTAGTTTTGCTGCTTCTGGAGAGACTAGTTGATGTTCATTAACGTGACATTTTACCTCTTCTGTAAACAATTTTGTATACTTGTGATTATTTACCTCTTCTGGAATGTGTCATGTATCAAAAATTTTGATTATTTATTATTTCTTACTTTGATAGCATGTAAATCTGGTTTTAAGAAGTTTTAGTTGTGTTCTCACCCATGTGGCATTGCATACTTGAAGCTCGTTGATCTTCTTTTTTTCGTGTTTCCATGCAAGATTTATTTATCTTTTTTTTTGGCTTTTTGCCTTATTTTAGAAGGGATCAATTACAAGTACAGTTTGCAAAGAGGGTGAAGTTAGTAAGTTAGTAGATTAAATTTTACAGAGTTAAAATGACAGGAGAAGTAGATATTATCTGTCATAGATACGCTCTTACCACAAATCAAATCCCTGTCCTCGCCTTAGTTGGGTCAGAGTTGTGACCATTGGGCAAAGACTCTGGGCACTTTTTGCCTTATTTCGCTTATACACAATATTATATACATATATATATATATATATATTTAGATATAAATACCTACATGAGCGAACTGTTCTATTCTATAAACAGCACCTCTAGGATGGCATTGACTTAGTCAGGTTATTGGGATCCCAAAATAGGCGTACATACAAGCAAATTTAGCACAAAGACACGGCAGCTTGAACTTCGGAATCACAAAAACAAAAGCTACGGTTTGTTGAGGGTCAGTGAGTCAGTCCTTCCGGATAAACACAGAACAAAATGGCAGGCTCTTATTTTGTCTTGTTCCTTCCTTTCTAGTTCCATCTTGATAACAAGAGGTGGTGGTGGTGGTGGTGGTTCTGGTGGTGGTAGTGGCGGCAGCTGCTATGCAAGGCGGGACCACCCCAGCACGGAAGGTGATGGTGGTAGCGGACCCTACCCGTGAATCAGCCGCTGCGCTCCAATACGCCCTCTCCCATGTAGTGTTCGAGCAAGATACATTGATTCTCCTCAATGTTGGCAACCCTTTTGCATGGAGAAACCGATTTTCGTTCTTTAGATGGCAGTTGCCTTCCTCCACCTCTGCCGCTGCCTCCTCCTCCTCCTCCTCCTCTGAAGGTGGTGGTGGAGCAGGAGACGTGGATTTTCTCGAGGCAATGAAGCATGCTTGTGAGATTGCACAACCGAAGCTGCGAGTCCACATCCAGAGGGTGGCAATGGATGGCAAAGAGAAGGCTTCTGTAATCCTTCACCATAGCACATTGCACTCTATTGATCTCCTTGTTACAGGGCAACGGAGGAGTCTATCAAATGCAATATTAGGGTAAGTCTACATAAACATTCTCTCATCATTCACATTTTCGGGTCCAACGACGACTGGTTAGAGGTAGTCATTAGGCTCTATTTGGTCTCGTTTTCAAAAATATCATCTTAATTTTTACAGTTTTCGAAAACAGTAACTAGTTTTCCATAACACTTTTTAGTTTTTCTGTTTTTGAGAGAGAATGCTATTGCAAGTGCTGTGAGAAAAGTATTTTGCGAAGAAAATATAGAAATCTCGTCAACAGTGCCAATATCTAACATTTGATTAAATTTACATCAAGATGAGAGAAAATTATTTCAAATGTACCCTTTTTAAATACCGTGACTCGTAATTTTCTTCATTATCTTAATTTTTTTTTTACCCATCGCTGTTTTTTTCTATTAATGGTGGTTAATTTTGATATGAAGAATAGATGATATATCAGATTTGAACTCTTTTAATGAGAACTTGATGATGTTATATATGAAAGAGGGCTGTAATTGAAACTAAAAGAAGAATTAAATTCAAGTTTTCTCTCTGACAATAGAAAATAATTTCTAGCAATTATAAAGTTGTATTAAGCACATCATAACCAATGAACTGCAGATGCCCTACGAGAATTGCAGTCATGTTTATAGTTTGTTGATGACAGTCATGCTAATGATGCCCAATGGACATACATACATTAGGATTTTATGGTGACTTTCATAATGATGTAGAAATGCAGATAAATTTGCTTTTCCCCAAAGTTGTAATGCAAAATTTGAGTGTATGAATACATTCTCTAGGCAAGTCTAATTATGTTACCTCGAGTCGGATATAGGTATCGGGGATGTTAGACCAATCTAGTTCTTATTAGATTTTATATTTCTTAAATACTTTATTTATTTTATTAGATAAAATGGTATTTAAAACATATATAGAATATGTTATGTATAAAGTGAACTCTTATGCATATTTGTATAGGAAATTTGACTATTTATATAAGTCAAACGTATAGCTCATATCCTTATGCAAATGAGAAGTGTCCAACACAGGTACTTGATAAATTTTGTATAGTTTGTAATATATATCATCTAGCTTTATTTTCTGATTATTTTTATATTTGTGTCTACACGAACATATATACAATATAACAGGCAGAGGAGGAGTGGGTCTCTGAGAGGACTAGACACAGCAGAATATCTGATTGAGAATAGCAAGTGCACCTGTGTTGCAGTGCAGAAAAAGGGCCAAAATGCAGGCTATCTTCTCAATACAAAAACCCAAAGAAACTTTTGGCTCTTGGCATAAAAACCCATATGAAATTCAATCAGAGAATGACTTGCACCTCATCAGAGCTACTCTCTCTAGCTTTGCAGATTCAGTTTACTATATGCTCAGTTCATGATTCAATCTTAGTTGTCACAAAACTAGAACAAAAATATTTGACTTGGCTGCTATCTTTCACTAAAACTTCTTTTTTTTTTTTTTCTTTCTAAGCTGATACTTCACTATTTGCTTTCTCTTAGAGAAAACCCCATGTATGCTTTTACATTCCAGTTTGTGAGGATTGTAAATAATTAAACTGATAATACTTTATTGGCTATTTTTCTAATTCAGATAGGTACAGTTAGATACACTATTTGTGAAGAGTCATACTATACAAATAGAATTTTTATACAAAATAATATGATTATTTGTGCTCATTTCATTTTAAATCATAACACTTAAAATTTTTGCCCATAATTACAAAAAATGCGACAACCACATCATTCTGATGAAATTTTCAGTATAAAAATTCTGTTAGAATAGAAATTTCCATTTGTGAATTAGAGAAAGGCAACATCGTCATTTTAGGTAGGGGCAAAATGGGGTATCAATAAATGTCCTGAATGATGTTCTGTTAAATAATGGCTCATTCATCTAAATAAATTTCAAAGCTAATCCAAGTTAACCCATCTACTCAAACCATAAAATTTAAACTTGAACCCTTAAAATGTTGGGGAATAACATGGATGTTACGTGTTGAAAGAAGTGGAATTAAGGAGAAATGTTTCAAGGCACAATTAGCTTTCCTTAAAAATGAAACTCGCTCCACTAGTTCAAAAAATTGGTCTTTGTCAAGGCGAATTCGCCTCCAATATATACAATAAAGCCCAATCTCTGAAGCATGCCTAACACCAAAGCACACTAACATAGTAGAATATATAAGGAAAAGGCAAAAAGGAAATAGCTTGGGGTCAAGAAGCCTGTAATTGATTCAATTTGCTTTAAATGGCAAAGTGCATGACCTATCTATGGACTCAGTGGCGTCTCATTTCTCCGGCAGTTGCGGGAGGCAGCTTTTCTTGTTCTACTAGTGGAAAACAGCACACAAGAAAACCAACCAAAAAAAAAGGGAAGGGTGGGGGAACCACCGAAAACCTTAAAACAAATATCTCACATCAACTCAGCCATGAATGTACTCATTTCTCCATAAATTTCACCATACGCAGAATATGTAGATGTCTACAACAACAAAATACCCTCTTGGTTTGATAGGGTGAGTACAAATGCATATTTGCAGTGGAGCAGCTAACATCAAAGCCCAAAATTGGTCTTTATCAAGGCGTACAATAAAGCCCAATCTCTGAAGCATGCCTAACACCAAAGCACACTAACATAGTAGAATATATAAGGAAAAGGGGAAAAGGAAATAGCTTGGGGTCAAGAAGCCTCTAATTGATTCAATTTGCTTTAAATGGCAAAGTGCATGACCTATCTATGGACTCAGTGGTGTCTCATTTCTCCGGCAGTGGCGGGAGGCAGTTTTTCTTGTTCTACTCCTGGAAAACAGCACAAAAGAAAAACAACCAAAAAAAAGGGGAAGGCTGGGGGAACCACCGAAAAGCTTAAAACAAATATCTCACATGAACTCAGCCATGAATGTACTCATTTCTCCATAAATGTGACCATACGCAGAATATGTAGATGTCTACAACAACAAAATACCCTCTTGGTTTGATACGGTGAGTACAAAGGCCAAAATTGCGTGTGGAGCAGCTAACATCAAAGCCCAAAATTGCTGCAGCCACGACAAGTTCAATGAAGAACCTCCTGTCATCATCCTTAATTTACAATGTTATTCATAATCAAAAGATTACACTGGAGGTACATATTTCACATCGAGTAGCTTTGCACCTTGTACATGATGGTTATCAAGAATTGTGGATTCATCTGTGCAAGGTTACACTTTCTAAGGAGAGATTAGAAGTGCCAAAATTTCGATGCTTACCATCAGCCATATTGGTGAGTTGGAAACCTTGATTAGGAAGCTGGTTGATGAGAAGAGTTTCCAGTTGGCAAGCCATGCTCTTGCCAGGTACCAAGAAATAAAGGAATGAAGCATTTTGCATTCCCTCCTTTGAACGATGAGCACGAATTCGGCCCTCAAGATCATCTGTCTGGTAGAAGCAGTGCAGAAACCAAGTTAAGCACATCAGAAGAAGAAAATGTTAAGATACTTGAAATAATGTTTGCAAATAGGTGCAATGAGAAACCTATATCATTTGCTTGCAAGATTTGCAACTTAAGTTCGCTCACTAAAGAAGCATCAGGTGACAATAAAATTGATACTTCCTGCTTTTTCAGCCTGACTAAAACACCTAAGTATTATAATGTTGCCTGATATAATAACTTTCCGCTAAGGTGAAAACAGTTTTAGCATGTTCATTAACATCATCAAGAAATCAATAATATTCACAGATGAGTACCTCGCCAATATATAGTTTTTTGTCAGGTCTAAGCATCACATAAACGCTTGAAGCACCAATTGTTGATGGAGGTGGCTGTTCCCTAGCAGCAATAGCAACACAATTCACTTCTGCAAGTTCTGATGTATTTTCCTCCTTGTAGAGCTCAATTAACTTTTTCTGACAAATCATAGTCACTGCACTCTCGAGATCCTTCCGCAAAATCTCTATTCGGTTTGTTGACACAAACTTGGGAGAGACTGCTTTTTTACCAGCTCTCCTAAATTGATCATAGGCTTCGTTGGACCCGTTAACATTTATATCAGAAGTAAAATGTTCTAGTTTTGTGTCATTCCTTCCCAGAAGCATATCTTTTGTGTAAACTGAAAAATACAGCTCTTCTGCTCTTTGGATAATTGTTTCAGGAATTCCTTCCTTTTGAGCTGTTTCAAATGCAAGGCTTTCTCTGCAGACCCCATCTATCAGCTTCCATGTCGGTTTTGTTAGCCCATCTACATATTCTGTTGCCATTGCTTTATATGCAGTGTTCTTTGTAGTCAATGGTAAATCAAAAATTCCATGCAAGTGGGTGGATACAATACCAAAACAACCAATTCCATCCAGTGTTTCTACAATGCTGCCAGCAATACACGTGCCCTTTGCTGTTTCTGTTCCTCTGCATATTTCATCTACAAGCACGAGACTCCTTGAAGTGGTCCCAGTTATTATAGAACGAATCTCTGACATTTCAATCTGAGACATAAATATGGAGTTAGTTATTATTTTACGTGCAACAAGAAAAGGCTATTGCACATACTATGCATATAGTCAAAGCCAGAAATACAAATTTCACAAGAAAAATCCTTCTGTACAGCCAATTCTTCACTATAACAGATTGTTGTAATGTAAATCATCACTAGACTGATCCTATCTGTGCTAAAAATTAACGGATGTACCAGTCATTTTTCTGAAAGTAACATGGGGGATTGAAGCCTTAACTTAGGCATTGGCTGCAGCCATGGGTCCAAAAGTTGGATTCGTCACACCATCGTTTTCAAGAAGATGCTGGGGTGTGTCCATGGACAATTGAACTGAACAAACTCTATCTGAAACTCAAAAAATCTGCTAACCTTCCTACATACAAAGACGATTAGGTTTCGGCTGACTGGTCATCATACACATGCCTAACCTAGCAGCAAGTTTATTCTCAGCATCCGACACATCTCTCATATAAATATCCATGTTAAGTCAACATGAAAATGGTAGTCAAAGGGGCCAGCCATCGGATCTTGGAACTCGTTAGCACAATGACAGAGAGGTTCGACATAAGCAAGCAACACATCATGATTGTCTATAGATGCAAAAGATAAAAAGTGAGAATAATAAAACCAGTTTGAAAGAAGACAGGTATGCTCTGACCCCAAAAGAACAAGATCTGAGGTGTTGCATGAATGTGGGAATATTGAACAGTAGAAATGAAGTTTCTAGACATGACAGAAACAAGTAGAATCAGTTCAACAACCAAAACAGACCAAAAATCTGAATGACATTAAGCCTCAACTTGAACCCTGCAGAATGCTACCAAAGTTGACGAAAAAAAGCTCTTGGTTCAGGTTGAAGCACCTCTTGAAAGTTCAACACACACACTATCCCAGAGGACAAAATATATAAGATTTTTCCGGCCCTAAAAATCTAATTTCACGAGGATAATGAAGCATGAAACCAGTTCAGTAATTTTTCAAAATAATAAAACAACAACACAGACACATACCCACACCAAAAAAAATAAAAGAAAGGAGTAAGGTAAAACTTAGCAATTAAAAATATGCAATGAGAAGAACCTAACGTACCTGGAATGAACTTTTCCCATCAGCAGGGCTATCATAAGATTTCATGTGCAGCATAATGGAGTCAAAATGAGGAATCAAGGCTGATTCTGCAGGCACCATTAATCCACATATTCCAAGTAATGCAGCTGCACAAATTGATCGAAGCAAGCTTGATTTACCACCACCATTTGGCCCAGTCAACAGAAACAGTGATTGCATGTCAACTGTATTTTGTACAGCACTTCCTTGCGCCACATCCAACCAATATGGTGATAAACCAGTTATCTTCATCCCATCAGCTACATCTAGAGGTTCTATATCCTGCATCAAACATGTTAACATATGAGATTCCATATATTATCATATATCAATATTATGATGATCCAAAGATGACCTAGGCTTCTACAAAAGCAACAAGCAGACAGATTAGCTACAAGTATCGAAAAAGCATACATCTCAAAATATTAAGGATCACAGCCCTTGACATCTCAAAAAGAAGCATGAACAATTTGAAAAGGTGTCAACTACCAAATCAGTAAATCATCTAGAAGTTAAGATATCCAAAACAATAAGATTACCTTGAAGGAACCAATCATATAGAAGATGCAGTAAGTAATAAAAGTACATTCAAACAGTAAAGACTAGGGCAAATTACACCCCTTAACCTTTGGCCTAAAGACAAAAGGCTACCTTTATTTTTCAAAATTTGCAAATACTCCCTTGTCAGAGTTAGTCAGGTAAATTGTTTGTCAAGGTGCAACCAAAATAAAAATACTTATTTCTCTCTCTCTCTCTCTCTCGCTCTCTCTCTAACAAAGAAAAACAATGACTCTCTCCACTCTCTCTCTCGCATCTCCACCATTAACCCCCACCCCCTACCCTTTACCCGACTGCCATGGTGGTTCAGGCTCCAATTGCTATAAAAATAAGCTTTAACAAAGTAAGGCCAGAAATGGTTCAGTTTCAAGGGTAAAATTGCCAACACACTAGATTAAGATGCTTATGTCATTAAATTCTATTAATGGTCAAGGAAGTCAAATGGAAACCTGTAATTTTTGAAAACCAAAGGTAGCTTTCCATATCTAGGCCAAAAGTCAAGGGAGGTTGGTGTGATTTGCACTAGATATTATCAAAATTTAGTAAAGAAATTTGACTCAAACGCTACGGCAAATAAGATATCCAAAAGTTAAAATTGTCACCAAATGAATCAACTGTTATAAGCAATATGTGACAAAACAGGGCCGCTTGCATAGTTGATGCAGAAAAGCCACAACAAACCGTTTCTAGTTATAATTTTTTGCCAAAGCCAAATTCATCTGACGACTACAGGGGAAGCGGCTGACTGCCTCCTGAGCCCAGCTTGTAGCAAGCCAAAAGTGTGACTAGAGCCTACTTTGCTAAGTAAAGAGACAGAAGGCAGAAAACAATCCTTCCAACCAGCCAACCCGCGGAGTTGAACACATGGCCTAAGCTGGGTCTCGACGTACGAAGCTTGAATCCTTTAAGTCTTAACATGTAAAGAAGACAAGTCAAAATAATGGATAGAGACAACAATATAGCCTGCTTTTACCATCAATTACTCCAACAAGGTTCTCAGTTGTATATTTCCCACCAGTTGCTCAATTACAGGCCACTGTTTGATGCAGTGGTAGTACCAGAATGCCAATTCAAGAATGAGGGCAGCCACTTAATATAGACAAAGGAGGAAGTTAAGAGTCGAAACGCAGCCCATCCTTCCCACCACCATGGATTGATGAAACCAACAGTTTCTAATGACCTAATTTTATCATTTTATATAACAAGAATCATAGATCTTAATAGAGATGAAAATTTCACTCAACTAAATCCAATTTATTCTAAACACTGTTGTACCAACTGAACCCAAATTCCTCCGTAGCTCACTGTTTACAACAGACATATGTTTATCTCAATTTTTCTTTCTTCATTTGGCGCGCGCATGCGTGTGGGTTTTGGGGGTGGGGTGTTGGTTGTAAGCCACTTTCTTCTCTCGTTTGACAACTCTTTCATCATGAAAGTCTAAGCCAAATGCCTTCCCACTTTCACTAACTACAACTTGGCCCAAGCATGTTTCAATGTGGGGATAAAACTCGATCCCAATGGTTTTGTAAGTTTGGTCCATGCTCAATATGAATTCAGCATAGGCCACCTACGAAGCATGTTGCAATGCAGGGATATAAGAGTCACCTGTGCCATATCTTTGGCTCACCATATTGAATAGGAAATTCATAATGGGATGGAGGCAAACACCCGTATATCCTTCATAATGGATCATCATTGACAACTTTGGAACATAACCAGATGTTCTATGTAGTATACAGATTTAAGAGGGCTAACGTCAGGCTAGGAGCTAGTCATAAGAATTCTTAAGATCTATGGATTCATTGGATTCATAAAACTGACCCTAACTAATGGGTGATTAAGGCTTGGCTATTGTAACAGTTGATATAGAGAACTTTTGGCACAAAATGAATCATGTGATAAAAACATGGACTACCTTCAACCGATGGAATGGTGCTAGAGTAGGAAAAACCCATTTTCTTCTTCTCCCTTCGCTGTAAAACATCCCCAAAAAAAAAAAAGAAAAAAAGAGAGGTTCAAGATGATAATCCATAAGTTATATTCAGACAATAAAGAAACAGTAATTTTTCAAATGTGATATCATGTCCTGTAAATTTCACAATATGGATAACTCAATTTACTTATTAGAAAAACATGAATAACTCACATTAATCAAAATTGAAAATCAACACAACTTACAAAAAAACCACAGCAAGAGAAAGCAATAGACTCGTAAATCCAGGTCTATGCAGATGTTTATTTCAATTCTACTTTTAGAATTCTTTAACCAGATAAACCTAATTTTCAAAAAAAATGTAGAAGAAGAAGAATTTAAAAAGAAAGGATAGTCTGCTGATGACACGCCTCCATATATTTCCTCTGATATGTAATCATCATCGTAATTAACAAATCCAGGTCTATGCAGAGGTTTCCACATTTAGTTGTGAGTGCCCCAGCTGAAAGGACCATGGGGGCAAACATTAGGGTGTTGTGATATGCATTTGTATCTCAATGTCTTGTCAAATAAGTGATTCAGCACTCTCACCTGAAGTAGCATTCTTTAGGAGTTTCAGTATCATTAGTCTCCCGACAAACATTTCCGTCCCCATTCACATGTAGAGTTTCAACATCACATGAAGCCAATGTTCACACCAATCCTCATGGTTCATCAATTTTCATACACATTAGGATGGGAACTCAAATACATCTGAATAGAAATATACCTACATATGTACCAATACATTTATACATATTTAGGATGATGCAGAAAAGCCAACCAAAACCTGATACAATGAAGCAATCAAAAGTACAACAGAAGGTTAAGAGAAAACAAATTGCCCTCTCTTGCACAAATCCGATTTATGTTGTTTTGGGATGATGCAGAAAAGCCACAGAAGGCCAGGTGTTCTTCTGATTATCAACACAACCGTCAGTTATGGTGGAGATCGTTTGATATCTTCATTACAATCATGATATTTTTGACCTCTCCCTCTCTCCCAATAAAATAATGCAACTATAACTGCCTGCTTGGTATAGCAAGAAAGTTTAGGCATTCAGTTAGATTTAATCGGTCTTCAGATTGACACACCAAAGGCTTGGCTAGATCAATGTCAACTAAATCCAAACCAACATCTGTTGCACCTCTAGTGTATAAAGCAACAAATATCTATATTATTGAACTAACATGCACATGGTTCTATAAAAAGTTCAAAATAATTCTATAGATGGTCAAAAATCTATGGCAACATTATGTACAAGAGTATAAAATCATTACATTAGAAATAGTGCTGCAATTCTGAAACAGAAGTTTAAAGACGACTCCACTTAAAACGAAACTTCAAAATTTTGGGCATCCCACCTCACATGAGCAAATAATGCCTTCGCAATGACAAGCAACATGGATGCAAAGATAAGAATATTGATTTTAGCTTGTAACTCGGCAGAGAGTGCCCTCAACAATTCCAAGACCCTTGCCTTTGCCTTGGCACCTGCTTCATGGTATCTGAAACAGAAACCCGAATGTTCAATTTATCAGAGAACAAAAGGAAGTAATCAATTATGAAGGATCACGAGAAACAATTCAATAACTATGCAAAGAAAGCACACCTTGTTAGTGCATCCTCCACCTTCACAGTGGTAAACCATTCCTCTCCGACCTTTCGACCCTTTGAATCAACAGCAGGTCTGAGCTGTTTAATTTGTACTTCTCCCGGAGTACCAGCCCACACAGCGGGAGAGAAGCGTTTTCCCTTGAACCAAACGGCTTCATGCTCTCGAGAATATAATATTTCTCCCTTTGGCCCTCCAAGTGGAGCTGTGGAAGCTTTTATTCTTGAAATGATAGGGAGGAAATCTTCGCTGACCTAGAAGAATTTCGAGACAACAGAATTTTTATGCACAGATTTTTCTAAGGGACATGATATGAGATGGCAAACTTGTCAGAAAGGATAGTGCAAAAGCAAAATAAGTTTAGAAACATATCGGCCATATGCAATTATCCTTTAGAAGGAATTACGGTATCTTTTTATTGTCTTGTCTTGAGATTCCAACATTCTCAGGCCTTATCATCTACCTTTTATTATAATGGAAGTGCTAATAACCTAACCCTCCATGCTAGTATCATCGAACTGTATCAGCCATTCTAAGATTCCATATACAATTGAGGATTCCCTTAAGAATAAATTAGTGGTCATGATAGGGAGGAAGAGAGCAGTAGCACTGCATTAAACTTGAGGATGAATGAAAATTTGCGCTCCATTACCATTGATCTTTATATTGTACATGAACAAAAGGAGCATTCACCAAGAATAGGTTCCTTCACATTTATTTATCTATTATTGTTTATCTCAACTATAAGAGTGTTATAAGTCGTTGGGCTCATTTCATAATAGCTTAAGCTGAGAGGGTAATTTTTGGTCTAACACAGTACCAAAATTTTGGTCTTGGGAGATCTTGAATTCAAGTCTTTCCATGTAAATCATTTCCCTTTTATATTCCTTTGTAACTTAACTAAGCATGCCGTCTAGTTTTACCTTTGTGGCAATTCTAGTGTCAATATCATAATTCTTCGCTGTAGCCTTATTAAATAGTGTGCCTATCAACTTGGATGTGTAGAAGATGTTGAAGTAACTTGTTCTGTCTTCCCCATCTATCTCTAGCTTAGAGTGTTAAGCTAGCAAACATCAAATGATGGCTTTCCTCCTCAAATACATAATCACCTATTTTTTCCTCACTTTTTTGGTGGTAATATTAGGTATAAAAGGGTTTCCTTATTGAATATCTACGACTTCAGGTGCCAAGGCCAATTTTCATGAAAGAAATTTTGAAAATTTTCTCAATTCCAACAATTTTAGATAGAGTTTGGTCTATGTTACATGGACTCCTCTAAAATGAATAAAGTACCCAACACTGGGGTAAGGTTTGGGTATAGATATGTGTCCGACATGCATTATTGGACAAGCACCTAACGAAAATGTTTAGTTATTCAAATTTACCATGTTAATATGCATAAACCTCCAATATTATGAGGAAACGCTCTATGGTACTTTGTAAATAATATTTTATCCTACAAAATAAAATAAGTACATTAAAAAATTTGAATAATTTACGTGTCCCCGTGTCCTTGGACTAGGAATTAGACAAATTGACACTTAACATATATCTGCACCTGACACCCAGGCCCTAGTCCATGTAACATAGAATTGGTCATGAACTCCATATCCACACTCTTACAAGCTTTCAAGTACAATTAAAATATTTTTTATGCTTGCTGCAATGCATTTTCAATGGGCTTCATTTGTTCATATGTTCAGAAAAAAATGGTTTGTAGACCAAAAATCCCAACACCCGTTTGCGTGACCAGAAATTTAATGCTTCGTAGAGATGCTCCCAAAGAGCTTTGAGTAGATACTGCCTTGACAGCCTGTAATCTTGCTTCCCTTGTTATATTTGTTATCCTTGGATGTTTCTGTTGAAAAAAACCTCCACATGCTTATTGGTTTCTGCTTTCTACAGCTGTTAAGTCATAGCTATGATAATGTGGCTCCTCCTGCCACACACACTGCTTTTCAAAGATGGTAGCAAGCAAAATTCATGACAACTCATGTCATTTATTGTGAGAGTATATATTTATTGAAGACAGGATATGCTTTCCTCCGAAAGTTTAAAGAATAGACTTTTTCTTACAGTTCTACCTAAATCCTAATCCATCCACAAATATTCCCAATGCCACCAATACCAACATAATCAACAGCCAACCCAGCTTAAGTTAACCAACAACGAGCCACCACATTGTCTGAAAACCATTATATTCAGTTCAGCCTCCCTCTTCCTCTACTTCTAAGTCCCTGATATTAGTGTGCTCCCAGAAAGATGAGATTACACTTTATTGTAATAGAGAAGAAGCAAACATTAATAGATACAAGGCAGTCAAGAAAAGAAACAAAAGACAGACGGAACTAGTATGAGGATAAGATAACACAACTAAAAACTTGTTTTGCAGATTTATTTAATAGCACAGTACCAGGGAAAGATAGGGTACCATAAAACTACCAAACAAAGATGCAAATATATCCACAAGAACATGCACAATCCGTATAAAAGTTTTGTAAGACACATGACCATTAGGGTATAGCAATACTGTCTAAGATGCCAATCCGAAGTCCTAGAGACTTACAGCTAAAGATAATGCCTCAGCTGCCTTTTCCACTTCTGCAAATGCTCCCTCCAAATGGATCCTTTTGACACGACCTTTCCATGACGACTCCATATCCTCAAAAAAGTCACTTGGGATGATAGGGTAGGAACTTATCTTTTGATCACTTTCACCATCTAAAGAAATCATTTCACCAATTCTACATGAAATCCATTCACACTCATTCACCTATAAGGAACGATGACAACAATGGTGATTAAATCTGACAATAACGATTTATAAAGCTTGGTTAGTAGTAGCTAGTTTAACTCAAACTAATGGAGGCATAAGAAACAGAACATAGAAGAGATTCAACTGATGAATGACAAGGCTAAGATCTACACAGAAGCAAGTAGAAATATAGCCAAACCAGTGATTTGGATGCAGGAGTAACATTGGAAGCAAGGCTTGACAGGGTTTATGCAGGAAGGGGGTACTGCATGGAATTTTTGTTCTCATTGTAAACAGTTCACACTATTTTGAACAATTCTGTAAACACGGTGATTAGCAGGAAAATAGATTCAACAAGCAGTTATCGACACCATCCATGTAAAATATAATATGGCCACAACACCACCTAAAATCTGAAGTCAAGAACCATTATAACCGCAATATTTGTCTGGGTATTAAGATGTTGATGAATGAACCAAATAAAGTTTTTGCTTTAAGAGAAAAAATAATTACAACTAAGGTAATTCTCTCAAGACCGGAGAGGATATGAGAAAGCTAATTTTTATTTCAAGGTGACTTCTTATCATTACTTTGACGTTTGCAAGTTTAAATTTTGAGAATCACTTCAGAAATAGCAAGGCAAATTCAACGCATCGCAAACGTTTGCGACCATTTCTGTACAAATTCAAGTAAACAAAACCTCATTCAAAGACACTGAGCCAGTTGTACAAACCCTTTTGCAACATCTGCTTAATCTAGGACCTATCCCCAGTAACTTTCCTCTTCACAAGCTATCTCTGGTTCAGCCATAGGGATTCAGCATAAACTTGTAACCCCCAACAGTAGACCATCCTATCTTTCTCCACAGTACCAATCACCATTAATCATAGGCCAGTGCACTTGTATTGTCAACTAGACACCATCGCTCTCTCCCCACATAGGTAAGATCTGACATGATTAACAAATGTTGGCAATGATCTACCCTTTATTTTGTTAACTTATTTCATTTGTGTATGTGCACAGGTGTGATGGATTTGGGCCCGGAGGAAAGGAGGGAAAAAAAATCATTGGAGGGCTACCAGTCTAGAATGTCATTGTTTAAATGAAAAGGGACCACAATGACTGCATGCCATGTTATTCTCTCATCAACAAGCGTAAGGCCTAAATGTTATGAACAAACAAAGAGACTTGCAAGTGTATCAGCCAACTCAAACATCAAAAGACTGGAAAGGACTGAAGGATCAGTGAAAGATGCCAAACAACTAAATTTTGTGTGCCAATGTAAAGATAGACTAAAGGATTAGGAACAATTTTGCAAGTTAGATCATACGTTAAACATAACCAGAAATAAGGTAAGCTCTCCACAAGAATATTCTGGATTGAGTGTTTCATAGATGGATAGGCAACAGATAATGTAAGCTGGAGAAGAGGAGGGAGGCAAAAGAAAAGAAAAGACACACTGAGGGAAAGAAACAAAAAAAAAAAGAACATATACCAGCGAAATAATGCTAGGTTTAAGTAGATGATCAAAAGTGGGAAACTGCAACTGAAAATGAAAAAAGAAAAGAAAAATAAATTGCCTCAGAAATTAAATCACCATAGGCTTTTGCGCATGCATGATGGTGAGATGGATTTTGCCCTTTTAGTAGTATTTAGATCATTAATAACCTTCTTTGTAATAGTCAGAATCTTACCCCATCAGCTCTGGCTTGACTCTAGAGTCCTAAATTAGTGTTTTCCTCTTTTAGTTTGATTTTGTCGTTTTTGGTAATTTTTTGTAATTTCTTAATTTCTGCCTAATTAGAGTCCAGTTGGACTTTAAGAGTTTTTTCTTTTATAAACATATGTAAGGGCTCTTCGCCAAAGCAGTTTTTGAGTAATAATAGTGACAGAGCTCTGTTGTTCCTTCCAACTTCAGGTATTATATGTGACCAACCATGTTGATGCCTGCAGTATGATATTTTGCATGAATCAACAGATTCAAGACGAGCCTAGTTTCCACTATTTGTTTGTGAATCAATGGACTCTAGCCTGTTTATCCCTTCTCTTACATGCTTTCCCTGCATTAGCAAGGCAAATCCAAACAACTCCTCAAAAAGGAGAAGTTTGGGGAAACCTTCTAGGGACACACAGACACATAAAGATCCAATGAGGGACACATACACACAACACATGTTTCTTTTTGGTAGGCGAAGGGAACTCCAAACAACTCCTCAAAAAAGGACAAGTTTGGGGAAGCCTTATAGGGACACACAGACCCATAAGAGTCCTATGTACTGACCTGCTCTTTCCTCAGTCTTTTATACATGAATTGCATTTTGATTTCAAATGCAAAGGAATGAAAACTCAGCTACATAAAGATAGGAGCTCTGACACCAAATGATGCGGCCAAGAAAGGGAAACCTAGGGAGATAGACTAAACAATCTTGCTGCAGACAGAAAATAAAGCCAAAGTAGGCTATAAAGGGGAAATTCCCAGCAAATAAATCAGCTTTTCCATTCAAAATCCACCTTTCCTGATTTCATTCTCATACATATAGGATATAGCAATACAACTAATCTTGCAATTTCAAGACATCCAAAAACCTTAACATGTAATGCTATCTATTCCCAAAACAATGAAATTAAAGTCTAAATAAGACTAAAGGACTGCAATTACCTCAACACTTAGTTCTGAAACAACTAAACTTATTAGAGAATCTTGAACATGGTTTAATTTATTACTATAGCTATAGTTCTAGAAATACTGAAGTAAACACATGCCCCTAAAATTCAAGCAAATGTGAAATGACAGAACTGCCCCTTGCAGTTAAATCTTCTAGAAATTACAAAAATATCCAGAATCAATACTTTTAGAAGGCTAGGGACTGTTTTGGCTGCATTAAATAGGGAATCCATAAGATTAAATTGATTTTGATTCTATTTTGAGAGCGGAGTTGGTCAAAAGCGAAAAAGAACAAAGGTATGCTCTACGATGAAGATAGATTGGAAACTCTTGCAAATTCACTAGGGAATTATATTTTCGATGATTTGGTATTTCAGATGAACAGCTCTCGCCATAACCTTGGTTTTTCATGTAAGAAGAGAGTTGCTTCAACCCATCCATGGTTTCTTGAAAATTCAATTCTACAGCACCAAGCTTAGAATCTATGAAGCACGGACACGCCAAGATGGGTGCCGTACATGCCAGGGACACAAACACTCCAAGGACACGGCTGGATACGTGTCAGACACGCCACGTGGCGTGTCCTTTTTTATTTATTATTATTTGACTTGGCCACAGCTGGGACAGCTGGGCATAGCTAGGACACGTTTGGGGAAGAGAAGGCCTCATTTTGAACCAGAAAATGGCCATTTCTTTTATTTTTCAGCAAAGATAATTAAAACCATATATGACAAAGAGAAGAACCAACAAAAGAAGAAGAAGAAGAAGGCATCAAAAAGGGAGAAGAGCATCAAGTGTGAAGGAAGGAAAAGAGGAACCAACTCAAAGTAAAAAAAGGAAGAGATGTAGGAGAGAAGGAAGAAGAAGAAGATATACCCGTTTGAATAGCTCTGATATGCTCTCACACGTCCCCCCATGTTCTCTAATGAAAACCCTCTTATTAAAAGGAGAGCCTGATTAAAGGAGATAAGCACAAGCTATATTAAAAGTTGAGCTTATGTATTGAGTCTATGTTGAATGTGCGCAAGGCTCATATTCCCATAAATGGATGTGTATACTTTTGAAAAACAATTTATTTCAGATAAAATCAACTTATTGTACTTTTCTTGAAAACATCATTTGAGAAATTATATATATATATATATATATTTTCCGTGTTCCTGCCGTATCCATGTCCTCATTTTTTCAAAATTGCCATGCTGTGTCCATATCCGTACTTGTGTCCAAATCGGTGCTTCTTAGTTAGAATCAGTTCAAGAGGGGGCTTCGTTAACTCGGTCACATAAATTACCAAATGCTCGACAGAGATGATATTTTCCTTCAAAAGATTATAGGGAAAATGTTTTAGTAGGTTGAAACACATCAAAGTTGGTGTATAAATTGATTATCAGTAGCCAAGTTTGTTTTGATACAAAAGTTGATGCAAGACAGCCTTAGAACTTGAGATTCTTGGTTGTCTTGCAAAGAGATGCGGAAGGGAAGAAATACATTGTAAAAGAACTGAGAAGAAAGGAATAAAGGACAAGTAGCACCTCAACTGCAACACTTAAGAAAAACGAGAAATAGAAAGATGAGATGGAGAAAGAGATATCTATCTAGGTACCTTCTAAGATTTTCACCACTAGCTACTCCTGTTGAAAAGCATAAAAACTTCGTTCAAATCCTCTCAAAACGAATACACCTGCCTTCTTTTATAGTGGAAATACAAAAAAACAAAAGAAGCAATAGACAAGTTGGCCAAGTAGCTACTTCAATAGAATAGTTCATACTTCAAAGAAAGCAACATGTTACCAAGGAGGTCATCCACGACTAAGCAAACCTTCTAAAAATACAAATAAGCTCTAATGCCTGAAGGCCCGAATCCTTATTAGATGATCTGATTATATCGTAAGAGGTAGATAAAACAGCAATCAAATTTGAGGCATTAGAGCTTATTGTAACCACGAACTTTAATGCCTCAAATCCTTATCAGTTGTTCTGCTCATGTAATAAGAGGTAGATGAAACAGTACTCCAATTCGACAGTATGTGACTCATGTCCCTAAAGTATGGAATAAGCTCTATATTGAAAGCATTTCAGAATAGTTAAGGTTTCAGATTATATTAAAATTAACTAAAAGTTAATGTTGCATTTCATCAATGAGGTTCTGGAACTTGTTTAAATAGAAAGAGAGCCTTGAGTCATCCAAATACTGTTTCTTAACTTCAATCGTTCAGTGCTACCCAAAACTAGCACAGAAAAAATTTAGACTAAAAATGAAAAACATACTTAAAATGCTAACTCATACTTACTAATTTCTCAAAGTCAATTTTCAACCCAGTTGCCACCCAAGTGGGATCCAGTAATAATTTCAGAATTTCCCTGAGATCAGGGTTTCTATACATCTGCAATATTTCATCAAGCACACTTTTGATTTTGCAAAATTCGATATGATTAGCCTCCCTCAACTCAAGTAGCTTCACAAGCTGCAGATAAACACAAAATCAGGGGCTCAACCGTAACAAGTATGAAATACGAAAATAAAATGTGATAAAAAAAAACATGAAAATGCTTAAAAAAAGAACGGGACAAAAAAAAAAAAAACAAGGAGCAATTGCAATTATATCGAAAGGAAAAAATATCACTGAAGAATCAAAAGCCACAATGAACCATTCACTTGAAGGAAATCCCGACCAATATTCCTTTTTGCCAGAATCATCAAATTGTGTCCTAATTCTGACAGCCCATCTCTAATTAGTTATTTGCCCAATGCCACCTATCCGAATTTAAGCGTGACCTTTGGGTTGTATGTCCCCTGGAAAGCAGGGGACATACATTGGGTTGGAAAGCAGATGGAAAAAAATGAGAGAAAAACAGAAGAGAGAAAGAGGGAAAAATCTTTGAAAAACAAAATCGAAAAATTTCTGTTTCAAGTCACCCGTGTTTGAACTCAGTTCAGTCCGCTTGGTGGTTCGTTTGTGGATCTGCTACTCCATTCATGTTTGATTTTCATTATTATGGGGCCATAAATTATCTCCGTATTTATACAAACATACAGGTGCATAGATGTGTGTATATATGTAAATCTTCATAGATCAATAATCTATTCTCACAGCAGTTAAATTATTTTGGCTTTTGTGTTTATTGATGTGGGCTTGAGGTCATGCCAAATCCAATACGTAGTTCATGAAAAGTCTTCGAGTGTAGCCTTGTTTGAGCCAGCCTGAACAGACCAAGCTCAGCTCAGGCAAGGAAGACCTAGCTCAGTTTAGGCTAAGCTCAGTTAGCCCTAGGCCTGCACAATTGACAGGCCTATATCTTAGTGGATTTTCCCTCATTTTACATTCGTGCCCTTACAGAATTAAGTGCTACTTCTATTATGGTTGTCAAGGGAGCGACTTCAATACCACATTCATGCACTTTCATGGTGAATCAACAAGTTCCTAGTCAATAAAATTCTGCAATAAATTCAACAATAAATAATCCTTAAAAATTAGGCTCTGTTCTTCAGAAGCATCTGGAGATGGTCCACCAATAAGCAGGATAAATGCAGAGAGAATACTTGAGATGAACCCCCACCACATTTTGCACAACCCTTTCCCATTATTTCTTACTCTGCCATAAGATTTCAAAGCATACTGTTACTCACCTGCTCCTGCCCAGGGAGGAATACACATGATTTGAAACCTAGTGTTGGACATAGTGATCCAATTTGAAAGTTTTCTAATTCAATCAGCAAGACATTATTCCGTAGTGTACATACCATGACACTCTATTATGCAAGATAAGAGCATACTCAGAAGCATGGGAAGAGAAAATAATCTACAATGTGTTCCATACAGGCATTCAATTGAAATTATGGAACAAAATCAGTTCCAACTTCCTAAATAGTAGCATGCTGGTATTGCTTAACTGGAGCTATTGACGATGTTATTGGAATACTACCTTCGCAGATGAAACACAAGTAAACTCAGGAATTGAGCATTTTACATCCCCCATAAGTCTGCATATTGCTGCCAAAATAAAGAAGACTTAGATAAGATTATTAAGCATAAATGCAAATACGAAAACATATTTCAATACAGCGCATTAATGAAGACTCAAATGGAAAACAAAGAGGATTTCATATGTCAATAATCAAATGATCAAGGACTTGTTTACTCTTCGAAAAAGAAGTATAATAAATGGCATTTGAACAGAATTACACGTGGGTACTCCACGCTACACAAAATAATCTCCATTGAAAAGCAAAGCTTGCATTTCATTACCAATTCCTGTTTTGTAACATCTCAGAAGTGTCTCCTAATTATTCTAGTTCCACTGCTTCACTCAATTTCTTTCTAGGGCTGCAGCAGGCAAGAAATCTTAAAAGTGATCCAATTTTCCATTTATTTTCCAAAAGCAATAAGGAGAATACCAATTCCATCTCTTCACCATATTATTAAATTTATTTAGGATGACAAAATCAATAGTTGGGATAGTTTCAAGACAAGGACAATCCTAGCCTCGTTAGCAGGAGAATATTCACCACCATCCTCATAGATTACTTTGACTTAGCATTAGCATCCCGATCATCAGCTTTCTCCATCTACAATAACAATGTCATCTCAGCTTTCCAATACATCATCCTATTGTTTTGCATTAGGCTAGGTTACCTGGACTCAGGTACAAGTGTTAGGTGCTGGTATTATCCAAGTATCAAACTCATCCAATTTTCATATCCAAGACACTCAGACATGGCTAGGTTTCATATTTCGTCAATAGTTCTTTTGCTTTTTTAAGGTAAAATGGTATTTACAAACAAAATATAGCATTTAATGCATAAAATGAAATACATGTCCAAACTAACTATATCGAACACATATCTCATACCCTTATTCAAGTGTCGAGTATCTGTTTCACTAATTTAGAAGAGTCCAGATAACATAGGCATTAGGAGCTTGAAGAGGAGAAATAGCAGACAAGGCAGATAATGGTTATAGCCAAGAATCAAAGTTTCTTTTTCTCATGTTAATTTGGTAAAACTTGAAAATGGAAACGAATTGGAAACATAATGGAAACTAATAAAAAAAATTAGAAATAAATAAATGGATGACTTTGAGGGCCATACATCCAAACTATCTTCACAGATTTCATCACTCACAAATTAAGAGATTGTCTAGCTCACATGTTATCATTGTATGATAAGCAACATGAGTGACATTTCCCATACTTGAGTGATTCATCAAGACTTTATCCTACATTCTGCAAATGTACTTTCATGAGTTTTAAATATCAGTCGTTTTAGAAATAAGAAGTGGTCATTTTAACCACCATGCATGATGTGAACCATACAAGACCCAAGAAACAATAAATTTTGGAAATGGCTTCGCAAGGCAGGGCTTATTAGGACCTCAAATCGTCAACTAGTCAGGATTTTAACCTAGTAAAGTCCTACTGTCATTGTCGTTCATTTTGGTCTGTTTTCTTATGTTTCTTGTGTCTTCGTGCTAAAGAGTATTTTGATAATAAATGTAGTGTTTCTAGACTTGGGCCATAATAGTGGTCCATGGTCTTAAAGATTGGAAAGGTTCTAATAGAAGAAAAATGACTTCAAATGGCAGATCAAACTACAAAAAGCATGCGAAAGGAAATGAGACAATATCATGATTATAGAAAAATAGAGAATATTAATAGAAATGTTGATGTGGTCAATGAAATACACAATGGACAGTAAATAGCATGATAGCTATTTGAGAGAAGAAAAGACGATCCAACTACATGACTGTTATCAAGGATCATTCAATGGTTATGAATGTATTTTTGCCAGCACGCGCTAGTTAACAGCTCATGATTGATGTTGCTCATAGGTGGCATAAAATAGTTGACGAAGCCTAAGAAGAATCAACTATAAATTAGATTAATGAAAAGATGCTTTTTAGGTCGATCAAGATTAAGACAAACGATATCAAATGCAAGTATTGTAAAGCTTGAAATAGAAATAAAATAATAATAACAAAAGCAAGAAAAGAGTGTTGATCGATGGAACCCTTTGAGGCTAGAGGGCCTGTTGACTTTTCACATAATATTAAATGCAAAGCACTAACTATGCCAAGTAACTAAGTACTGCTATACTCTTTGCACAATTAAAGAAATGCCACATAATTTACCAAGAAGTAACCAATACCCAAGATGGGAACTACTAAATAGTAGGATTTTAAACCAGAGTCTTGTTGTTTAAGGTGTATAATATCGCTGACCTTGAATTGTGGATGCAATTGCATAAGCAGGAGGATTCAAAAGAAGATCACGAATATACCTGAGAGCCACAATTAACAAACTTAAGAAAGGTGGGATCATCTCTAGACCCTACAATGTGAAATAAAGAGGCACAGCTCAAAGGGTGTAATTTATATCCAAAATGACCAAGCAAACATTAAATATGTGAACTGCAAGCTAATTGCGATTACCGAGAGAGAGAGAGAGAGAGAGAGAGAGAGAGAGAGAGACTTGTCATTGGCTATAGAGGAAAAAAAACTTACTGCCATTAAAGAATGTCCCATGACATAAAAATAATAATAAATAAAAATAAAAACAAAAGAGGAAGAAAGAATGTAAAACATAGAACATAAAGATAACCAGTTGAAACAATATATCTATATATAATACATTACATACTTTACCTAATTATAGTCCGTTTAAATTTTCAATAGAACCTCTAGGGAAAAGAAGGGTTTTGTTGCAACAATGCCTCATTTGTAACTTCTGCAGAACAATAAGTCTGGAACATTGATTGCGAGATATAACAATTTGTGAAGGTCCAAAAGCTCCAAGTTCACAACTTCAAATAAATAAACTTTGAAAAGACATATCGACATTAAGAACGCCAAATATGTCCTAACATGGACTTCTAAAACTAACCTCCAAAGCAACCAAGTTTAACATAAGTCAAAGCCACAAGTCTTCTCTATTCAATAAGGTTTGTAAAGTTTGCCAATTTAGTCATCCAAAATAACATAAACTAGTTATCATAGATATTAATAATATGAATGCCAATGATTTTTCAACCTCAAGTAAATGAAAAAAGTGGTGTAACAGAGATGGTAGAACAATAAGGTTAGAAGACAATGGGGAATTTACGTGTCTGATTGACATGCAGATATATGAATACCAGCTCAACAAAAGGCATTGTAACATGAATCATGATTTGAAGTCAAAACCAGCACCTACTCTAGTTGTCTTTTGGTGTACTTCAACCCTCATCTAATAGATCGATCTCCTAAAATTTGAGCCACATCGAGGAATTTTCTGCTGTTTTAACCCTCATGTCTGACGTCTGCAACAAGGCCAGGTGTTCTCTTTTCCTCTTAAGTTGAAGGTGCCAAATGGCATGGAGGCCAAAAGTATTGCAGGCTGAGGCTGTGCAATAGACTTGACTATTTTGATCTAGTTAAGCATATGCTAATCTGCTCAACCTAAACATCCAGGCTCAATATTCCTTGTTGCCGATGGTGTGGGAAGGAAAGAACAAGGAGAAAAAAAGTGGATATGATTGAATTGTTCATATGGAGCAAACTCAAAACGATATATTGATATGGCCAACCAAGTTGTTGGACTAAGTCTTGGTCATAACTACAATCAATGGGACTTTTGCAGCAAATGAAAGGCTTTCTACCCTTTCCAATGGGAACAGAATAGGTCAAACTATTCTGAGAATGATCTGCCTGTGGAATTGCTCTCTACTTAGGATGTGCGGTAGCATGTAACAGCCCATTAGCAAGTTACAGTCACCACTGCACCTTTTTTGGTATGTTGATTTTGATCCCAGAAATCAACTCAAAGCACTTAAAGATGAGCAAGAGGATAATACTTATCCAAAAAAAGCAGGATGAGCAAGAGTATAATAAAACATTGTTCAAGAGTAAAATAACATAAACAGCATATTAAAAAATGAGAGCCAAGTGGACCTCATTTGGTTACGACTTTATAACCCCATGGACATGGACAACAAAGGAAGATTACACTATATCCATTAACAGATGGCCTCTCCTACTTCATTGGTTTTCACATTTGCACACAGAAATGGCAATGCGTCGACATGTGAACAGGTGCCTCAAATCCTATTACCTATCATCCTTTTTTGCTCCCTATAGTGTCTGCTGATAAATGAAAAACCAAAGTGAATTGTTAAGGGCCTCTCCCATCAATTCTTTAAGTGTTTCCTTCTAAATCATATCCTCTTCTCCTCATGTTCCAAATCTCATTACCAATATTAATTCTGCCAGTAGTTACCATGACCGTGAAGCCCAGTAACATATTAGTGATGGTCGTTGAAATTTTTAATCTCTACATCCTTAATTATCGTACAAATCCAACCTCACAAGCTTATCATACGATCAGTCATAAAACCATGCTAGTAGAAGTTTTGCCAGAATTTACTTCGTTATCCATCGCCTTTTCCTATTTCGTCAAGCATTCTTAGATTTTGAGGCAATAGAAATGCTATCCTATTAAGCATAGTAACGAAAAGCGTTAACAACATCTACTTCAAAACCTGAAGTTGTTACACGGGTTGCAACTCTATTTGTTGATAACCTTCATATGCCCCCTCATGTGTGGCCAAACTCCCCATCATAAGTGAACCATGCAAGTATTGTAATTATCAGATGGCAGTGAGATTCAGAAAAAGGATCTTTGCCTACTCTGGCACCATGTTAACAACCATCTGCTCCACAAGCTTAAGCTCTTATAGAGTCTGTAGCTTTAATTGTTCATATCCTCAACAGAAATAAATGTGTTGCCTGTAATCAAAATGTTTTTATGAGATAGTGGGTACCCAATTTTATACAACATGAAAGTTGTTTCAAGAAAAGGAATTGAACATCAGACATCTTTTAAGAATCCAAAACAATATCCAAAGATATACGAAACAACCAAGCCTTCTATAGGATCCAAAGGCTCTTCTGTTTGATAATCTCCTTTGTCCAGACAAAATGTTATTCTTCCTGCAGTCTTCAATGAACTTGTTTTGTTCAAGTTTATCATCCCAAGCACAGCAAACTACCCATTCATGTACACTTTTCAAGTGAGTTGACACCTTAGAAGGTGGCACAACTGTTATTAGTTTCTAGCTTAAATATACAGGATCCATGAACATCACCTCTCCATTTGAAGACCTACAATACCTCCACAGAAACATGCTATGAAGAGCTATCGTGTCCATTCATCCCACTACAGCATTTCAAATACTATCATGCAAAATCAGGAGTATTCTAAAGAGAAAACTAAATTTTCCTAAGAGTTACTGTTTTGCTATGACGAAGACAAAGCAGGCTAGCAGTAATAGTTTGACTTTGACCTTCCAAGCCTCTATCTACAACGATATTTCATCACCTAGAGATTCAATTAGTTTTTATGTCCCCCTTTGGTTCTTCTGTGGTTGATATTTTGCAATTTAACACTAGCTCTTTAAAACAGGGCGGACTCGTGCAAACCATCCTAGTTCTAAGTTATGGGTTTCTTCTTGTGGTTCATTATTACCATTTAATCCTAGCCCTTGGGAAGAGGACAGACTAATGTACAGAACAAGCTACTCATATTTTTGTTTCAAATAACAAGCCATCAACACCATCCTATACTTCCATTTCTTCCATGTATTTCTATTTCTATCCACTTTAATGTCCTTAAACTCTTGCCATGTTAACTAGATGGAAGCTGCAAAAAGTCACATGGGATAGCTCTGATAGCTCTTACAACTGACCAGAGTTAGTTGGCTTGCAATAAATAAAATAAAATAAATGCAAAAATAAGCCAACGGGTTGCAGAAATCTCTCTCTCTCTCTCTCTCTCTCTCTCTCTCTCTCTCCAACTAAATTATTTTTTTTTGATAAGTAATATGAGAATTATATTAGAAGAGCATCAAGAGAATGCTATCCACGTACAAAAAGGGCAAAGACAAAAGGCTCAAAGACGAATGCTAGTTACACTTCCAATGTATCTATGAAATCCAAAGATTGACCTAAATTGAGTACGGATCTACCCAGAAGCCAACTATACAAAATAGCCACAAAGTTGCTTTTCAATCTATACAGGGGCTGTTCCAACCCCTCAAAAGATCTCCTATTTCTTTTCCTCCAGATCAACCACATCAAGCCAAATGGGGCCAAGACCCATGCTTTCCTCCTCCTCCTCCTCCTACCCACTCTCCCAGCCCACCAAGTAAGTAATGCATGTACCACCCCTTCCAGGACATCCCAAAAATAGAAAGAATGAGCGCCCAAAACTCCTTTACAACTGCACAATGAAGAAAAATATGAGAGATCGATTCTCCATCTCTCTAGCATAAACAACACCAGTTAATAAATATTTGACGCGTTCTAATCAAGTTATCAATAGTAAGGATCTTCTCTTCAGCAGCACACCAAACAAAGAATGCCACCCTCAAAGGGGCACCATAAGACCAAATCTTCCTCCAAAACCCGACTGCCCCTCTCTGACCCACTAACAAGTTGTAAAACGGCTTCACACTGAATATTCCTTTCTTCGATGCTAACCATCTCAATGCATCCTGCCCATATCCTATGTTACTCGCCGAGTAGATCGTCTCCATCATCCCCTCGTATTCCTCCACCTCCCAATCTTGGAGATTTCTTCTCATGTGCAAGTTCCAAGAAAACTAGCCATTTATACATTGAAGACAGTCCTCCACAGAGGCATCTTGATCCATAGCTAAAGAAAACATAGCTGGAAAGGCCTCCTCCAGCCTTACGTTCCCACACCATCTATACCTCCAAAACTTAATTATTGATCCAATACCCACTCTCATGCCCACCTGGTTCACAAACACCTCCCAAACCATACCGATACCTTTCCACAACCCTTTGCTGTGAGAAATGGACACCTCCGATATCGCCCAATCACCCCAAGAATATCTATATTTGACTCCTACCACTCTTCTCCAGTACCTCTCTCTCACACGCAAATCTCCATAACCGCTTTCCCAATAGCGCTATGTTGGATAACCTAATTCTTCTAATGCCTAGGCCACCCTCCCTAATAGAAGTGCAAATAGTTTTCCAATCTACCAAATGATATTTGAACTCCTCTCCTATACCACCCCATAAAAAATCACTTTGCAGCTTCTCAAGTCTCTTGGCAATGGACAGAGGAATGGAGAATAAAAACATATAACAGGTAGGTAGGCTTGCTAGTGTATTTTTAATCAAGACAAGCCTAGCACCTTTAGACAGATATTACCTTTTCCAACAGCTAGCCTAACCTTTCCACCACCTCATCCCAAATATGCTTAGCTTTAAAAGCCGCTCCCAAAGGCATTCCAAGATACGTGGCCGGAAGCACCAACCTTATACCTTAAGATTGCAGCAAAGCCCTCCACATTGGTCACCTCTCCCACTGAAAAAATCTCAGATTACTCAAGTTCACCTTCAGGCCACAAAAAAGCTTCAAAACATATCAAAACACATTGCAAATGCGCAAGCTATTCAAGACTAGCTCCACAAAAAATAATTGTGTCATCCGCATAAAACAAGTGTGATACTAATAAGGTCTCCGAAGCACTCCTGCCCTCCTGCCTCACTTCAAAGCCCTCCATAAGTTTAGCTTGCACTGTCCAATCAAGCATCCTACTAAAAGCCTCTACGATCAGAATAAACAAAAAAGGAGACAACAGCTCACCTTGCCTCAAGTCTCTAGATGTTTGAAAGAAACTCGCTGGAATTCCATTGACTAAAACTGAAAGCTTGACTGTGGAGATACACCACCAAATCCATCTCCTCCATCTTTCGCCAAAACCCATCCTCTAGAGAACATACATGAGAAAACCCCAATTAACGTGATCATTTTCAATATCCAATTTGCAAATGATCCCTGGCATCCCATTTCTAAGCCTAGAATCCAAAGCTTCAGTTGCCACCAAATCAACATCCAGAATTTGTCTACCTTCAACAAAGGCATTTTGAGACTCAAAAACTAAAGAGCCTAAGACTTTCTTTAACCGCAAAGCCAGAATTTTTGCCACCCATTTATACATGCTTCCCAATAAACTAATAGGCCTGAAGTCTTTAATATCCCCCCCCCCCCCCCCCCCCCCCCCCCCCCCCGTTCTTTGGGATAAGCGCCACAAAGGTAGCATTCAAGCTCCTCTCAAACTCATGAAAAACAACCAACAAAATCATGATATCCTCCTCTACTATGCTCCAACAGTGTACAAAGAAAGCCATATAAATGTCATTGAGCCCAGGAGCCTTGTCCCCATTCAAGGAATTGAGAGCAACTAGAACTTCCTCATCTGAAAAGGCTCTCTCCAAACTAGTTCTCTTTTCCTCATTAATGCAATTAAAATCCATCCCATCCATCTCCAGCCTCAAGGACTCACCAATTTTAATCTTTCATATAAGATTAGATCTTCTATGAGCATTGGCCACCTTATGAAAAAAAAATACGTGTTTCTATCCCCCTCTTTAAGCCACAAAGCCCTCGACTTTTGCCTCCAGCTGATCTCCTCCAATTTGGCAATCTTGCCAAATTCCTCCCTAAGCTCAACTCTCTGAGTTCTATCACTCTCTGACAGCGTCCCATTCATTTCAATACCATCCATTCTTCGAATGTCCTCTAACACCTCTTTTTGCACCTCTAACCTACCAAACTCTTCCCTGTTCCAAACCTTAAGATCTTTTTTCAACAATTTCAATTTTTTTGCCATAACAAAACTAGGATCACTGAGATTGGGTAACTACACCACCCTGCCACTTTCTCCTTAAAACCCTCCACTTGCAGCCACATATTCTCAAAACAAAAAGGACTACTCCCCCAATGATAAAACAAGTTTATGAATCAAAACTGAGATTTTTTACCAGCTAATACTAATAGCAACCTTTAGGAATCCAAAGGCATAATTTTCTAGGAGCTAGTGGAATGAAAACCTTTCCTTCTCTGAAATTATCCTAGTCACCACTCATTTGCTTATGGTTAATGACAAAAAGCACAAGAAAAAAAACCATGATATTAATTAACAACAAAAATCGGCAAATGGTAAATGATAGCATTCCTTTAGCTATGCAAGGAAAAGAAAAGAAAACATAAGAAATTCTCACTTACAGGACAGGAAGACCAGTGCAATTGTATGGAAGTAACACCTTTAACAAGCAAGGTATACCTTCAGTTGGTATTGCACCTGAAATTACAAACAAGTCTTACAATGTTGCTCAATATGAAATGTCTCAGAAAGAACAATAAAATTCAAATATGAATTTTACACAATATTAAGCTAACCGATTTGAGTCGCCGTTCCTAAGTGTAACGGACGAGGCCTATTTTCTGAAGCAACAGTTACATTCCTAAAAGTGACTTCATCCTCAAGACCATAGAGCTCTTTTACCTAAAGTTAAGAAAGCAAGTAACAATATCTAACATTTTAGTGGTAATAAAAGCATAGGACAATCTAGGATCAGGGAGAAAGTCATATCTGTATGGTAAACCTTGGACAACATATCATTGACAGGATTGCCTTCAAACCATTCAAAGTGTCTAGCACTGCACTCTCCCCACAATAACCCTCCTTCACCAAACTCTCCCCAGCGACAAGTCCCTGCAAAGAAGCTGATAATATAGTGAAGGATCATTTATTGCTTTTGTGACGTGAAGGGAACATGGGGGGGAAATTTTTTATGATGCTTAGACAGAATTTAATGAATATGGAGTTCTATAAGATATCAGAGTTCGCAAGAAGTGCTGTGCTCATTTCACTCTGATTTCACAGAAACAATGCCCCATAAATATTGATGATTTTGAGCACATAAATATTATTCGGGCGAGTGCCTATGACGTAGGACGAAGTCGAATAAAGACCACCCTACGATCCAAGATGATGGGCTTGGGCTTTAATGTTTAGGTTTTTCAGCAGAGAAGTTAAATTTGACATTTAGGATGAGCTTAGACTTGAATTGAGCTAAAGTTTATAATGAATTTTGGCATGAAACTAATAATTAATGTTTGCTGGAAATTATTGCCAATACATAATAATCTAGGTTTGTAGGATAAGAATAATAAGGCCTTCTAGGAATCTCACCTAGAACAAATCAATGTAGTCTCACAATTAAAAAAAGAACAAAATTCCACAAAAAAAAATAATAATTGTCTATTGTCTATTACAAAGGCTTGTTCATATAGAGGCTCAGTGACTTCTGTACTGGGGAAAGGATTTCCTAGTCTCACTAAACTAAGCTTTCCTATACTATTTCTAACTCAACTGATTCCAAACAAGTGTGGGACTTTAAAACTCATAAGCAATCACCTAATTAATCCGCACACCTAACAACCAATAAAATTGACAAATTGCCCGAATCTGAAAAACTACAAAAACACCACTGATTGCCCAAAATCTCATTTTCCTCATGAAAAGGTAATAGAGCCATTCAGGTTCATCCAAAACCAGCAAATAACAATTTCCAATCTTGTGACATGAATTGTGGGACCGTTGGTCCTTTCCCCATTTCCAAGAATAAAGTTTGAGAGGTCTATCCCCATCAGTCTATAAGATCACTTCATAGGTTCCCATTTCAAGGTTGATGGAGGAGACTTACGTAAGTCATTTTCTTAAACCATTTTTGCCTCATGTGATGTGGTTCCCTAACAAATGAGTTGGCTGAAGGTTAAAAATAACCTATTCCAGTCTATACCACGGGCAGAGAAATGAATTCAAACATTGGGTAGGAGCTCTCACACAAACACACACACACACACACACACACACACACACCAAAGGAACAACCAAGGATCCCTCGCAAGAGGACTCAATGGAGACTGTGAAGCACTGACAATCTACGTTCTACCCCTAAGATGCGCATCAAAGGGCTCCTTTGAAATATTGCCAGTTTAAGATAAATGAATTTCTTCTAGTCAATTGCAGTGACGGATTTGAAACGTAAAATAATGATCCAATAGCATCTATAAACGTATATGCACACTTGCCCGCCTTTACGCACATACACACGCGGACAATCTTAACTTTATGAAAGGACCTTCTTTGGAAGGCTGTCATGCCATGAGGGTGGCAGAAAAAGGGGAAAACCAACTTATCAAATAGCATCAGTCCCACCTTTCCTTCCAAAATAATCAAACAATGGGGGGTCCACCCACTTCAGTTTGTCACGGAAAATTACATAAGGAAGTTGGTCTGGATCCATAATATAAGAATACTAGTAGTTCTGCAGCGTTGCAAATTCTATATGTATTTTGAAAGGGAGCGCAGGGGCACCTGTTTGTATTCCGAGTATAGCATTTCAGAGCTTTAACCAAGCCTTCTCATGTGGCAGCTTAATCTAAAGAACGGACTTCAAGTCAGTGGAGCAGATATCGTACCATGGAAGATCTAACTTTAGCCATTTAAACCATCTATTTGACACAAAAAAAATAAAAAATAAAAAAATAAGAGTTGCACAAGAGCAGGAGATTAGTTGGATATGAATCACAATGAAGCCACCACATTTCACATTTCTTCAACCTGGCCCTTAAAAGTTTCTGTTTACAATACATGGCCATTGTGAACACACTGCAGAGGACTCCCTATACAGAAATATGTTCCAAATGTTTCATGCAAGGTTTAATCTAAAGGCTAAGAATGTAATGAATGGACAGGATGAAGCAACGACCTCAAAGAGCTTAAGTACAGGTGAACTGCAACTGAGTCGTTCCCCTACCCCGATTCGCTGCTCCAAGCATTATTTAGTTCCACTTGTGTTTGCAACACAAAGTTTTAAAGGAAGCAAAAGAGGAAGCTGACTTCTACTAAAGTAGGTTGGGCACAAGAAGGACATCAAGCAAGCAAGAGAGAGAAAGACAGACAAAAACAAAAAATACAAGAAGGAGAAACTATCTTTCAAGTGCCTGCCACGGGATCAAAAGATACATCTGAATTAAGTTAAACATGAGAAAAGGGAGGCAACCATCTTTAGAAAAGTTTTCACCTCTATGGCAATAGGGAGTATATGAAACCAAGAGATTCGTAGCCATGCCATAGCAAGTAATCTACCAGAGGGCTATTGATTAAAAATAATAAAAAAATGTTCTTTTGGATCAGTCTGTATAAAATGGTTAGCTGAAAAAGTCCAAGACAATGCTAGTATAACTTTTTTATCTACTTAAACAGTCCTTAAATTTTGCATCAGAGCATTGTATCCCTTTTACACATGCCTATTTTGTTCTTAAAAAAAGAACTGAATGAGAGATTTGGACATACCATCTGAAGAGAAACAATTTGAGAGCAAAAAATGCATGTTACCAGTGGAACTGCCCGGTAGGCAGTAGATGGTCTGACGATTCTTATTTGTGCCAATTGCATCATTGAAAGAACATATTACATTCTTTCCCAGTCAATATACATATTTGAAATCAAAGACAAAAAAGACTAAATAAATTCATGATGCCTTGTAATCGATAGACAGTAACCCAAGCTTATTGGTACTGGATGAGAATCAAGGACCTCTAGGTAAATACATGGAAGAAACCAACTCGTGTTACTGTTGTCATATTGGCATCTGTTTGTCATGTTTTACATGAATAATTAGCTGTAACCATATAGTAGACAAATACAAAGATGAAAATACCTTGTGGCTTGAACCATGGTAAAATGGACCAGGACCAGGAAGGCCTCAACATGATTTGTCACAAATTTGCAGATTGTATCCATGTTAAACAACATCCATCCGTGTGAGGCATCAGGACTTCCTACTAAATATCACTATATATAAAAAGAGCCTTGTGCTCAAGCGGTGTGCCTCATCCGTAAAAATGTGTGCCAAATGTGTGCCAATTTTTTCTCACGGACTGTTTTGCACTTGCATTTTATCTTAAATGCTTACGCCTTGCTAGAGCATTATGGTTGGCTGGCTTTGTACAGTAATTTGGCTATTTTGCCCCTGCAGAGGAATTCTCCCAAATAATTCTTTTTGGGTTTGTTTTAAATGGATTACACACATTTGCTTTCATATTTAAGATTCTGCACCATAACACTGTAATGTGCTAAGCAAGAGTTCTCAAGTTTGATCTCTCTTCACATACGCTCCTTTGTAACCATCATTTATGCAATGCATAAAATTTACACGATTCATTTGAATGGTAGCCTTGCACAAGCTTAAGGGAATAATCAGTTGGAGGCCTAGATACCATAGCAAAAAAACAAAAAAATAAGAAAGAATATTGTACACATGCACATATATGCACATTTGAGATAGAAAGAAGCTAAGCCAAACCACCACCAGTCCGGTAAAGATCCACAAAAAATGAAGATGGGACAAAACTAAAAAATTCAGCATTAAGTTTTTATTTTGATCTGTGCTTTTTATTCATAATTCTTTCTCCAATAAAAGAAACTAAAAAATTCCTTATTTGGGTCAACTAATGTGAGGTTGAAGTTTAAAGAGTACCACTATATTCTATAAAGATAAACTTACTTCAATTCCCAAATTCAAAGACCACATAAAATGCTTAGAGTTACTTTAAAATATCCAACTTATTAATTCACCTTAGCATCTAAGCAACAAATAACTATAAAAAGTTTAAGTCAGGAATTATATAATAAGCGCAATAAACATATATCTCTTCCTAACAATACAGACCAAGTAGTGGTTCTCTCTATGAATAATTGTGGTGATAAAAATTTTCAAACACATATAACTACTACCACGATTCATCATGCTCTACGCTCGTATTTTTAACTTTTTTATTATTACTAAAGTACCTTCCATCATAATAATTTTTAATGTCATCCGCAAAAAATAAAAACTGCCTGTGCCTTGTATGGGCCACTTCAACTAGTAAACTAAATAAAGGCATTGCAATAACCATAAATCAGATGCCCTGCAGACAAACAGACAAACACACAAAGTTGGCTAGCAATGGGCATATTATTCAAAACAGTGTACCAATGTCCATCTAGTTTAGCTGATAGTAGACAAATACAAAGATGAAAATGCCTTGAGGCTTGAACCAGGGAAAAATGGACCAGGACCAGGACCAGGAAGGCCTCAACATGATTTGTCACAAATTTGCAGATTGTTTCCATCTTAAATAACATCCATCCGTGTGAGGCATCAGGACTTCCTATGACATATAAACTAAATAGAGCAATTGCAATAATCATAAATCAGATGCCCTACAGACAAACACACAAAGTTGGCTTGCAATGGGCACAATATTCAAACAGTTTACCAATGTTTACCAATGGCCATCTAGTTTAGCTGATAACTCTTCATAATTATATAGTAATTCCAAGCTGCAACCCTGTTTTCTCACAACTACTGAATATGAAACACCATCTTTACACAGTTTCCAGATGAGACGTTGAGTAACCCAGTTCTGACTCCACTAGCAATGATATGAGAGAACTACAATCATAAGGCCACCTTGTGGATCTCTATTGTGCTTGAGTAAACAACACTAAAAAAACTTAGGAATGTCTATGGAAGAGGAGCGCTGATAAATATAGACAATAAAATTTAAGTATAATGTAGAATTTTGCGAAGGAAGATTTGACAGTTGCTTATATGAAATAGAGTTTGTCACTTCAAAAATCATTGGAAGTTCAGTTAATTTGAACAAAAAAATCAGAAGCCCTCTGAATAGAGAAGCCGATTTTACTCTTTACTAACCTGAGGAATTGTGTTTCAAAGAAGTATGCAGAAACAAATGATGGTACCGACAAGTACGAAGCTTTGTAACCAAGGCTTCTTCAGTCAATCCATCGTCTGTAGAAAATGTCTTCATAGTCTCTAGCACTGAGACTATGCAATACCCCTTTGCAGAGCGCGATATTCCTAGAAGTACCCGACAAAGATAATCAAATGACCAAGAAAACTGAAACAAACAACAGAAACAAATTTATAATAGCAGAAAATTCACCAAAAGCATTTGATGTAGAAGGATGTAACTTATTCATACCAACAACAGGCATCGGATCTGGAAAGTCAAGATCATGATCAACCCCAACAAGTCCAAATACATAAGGACTACCTGGATGTGCATGCCTGTATACATAAAACGGATCAAGATGCTGAGAAACAAAAACACACAGAGGACACAAATCCGATACTGCTAAGAAGTACAGATATGAACATGGGACACGGATACAATATGAAACCATATGGACAGTAGCAAAGTAGCAAAGTTCAAAAAATTGGGACGCTGACACAGCAGGGATATGGCTATGAGTAAATATACATTTGTATATGCATACCTGAAAATAATAAAATTTATTCATTTTTAATGTTACAGATTATTTCTATTTTATTTTAGCAACATTCAAAGAAGTTATTTTGCTTTCACATTTTATTGGTCGGAGAAGAAGTTGGAAGAGAAGGTCTTAATACCTTTTTAAGAAGCCTTATTCCCAAACAAATTGGAGGTATTAGGCTTTAAGGTTTCTAAAACTAAAATGCCTAACGAAGAGACTAATAGGTTTAAGTGATCATAATTCAATCAGGGTGTGTCCGACTTGTTTCGGTAGCCGATGTGGACACAGCACCTTCAGACGGGTTCAGTGGTTCTTAGACAAGATGTGAATGTTAGTTGTGAAAAAAAAAAATAGAGAGGGAGAGAGAAAGAACGAACAAAATCTTATTCATAAATGGAATCTAATCATAGTACATGCATCAGTCCACAGTAGTCCGACTTCAAGAGACAACCTTGCCATAAAGCATAAACTAAGGAGATCAATAAATCTTTATGACAGTCTTTATTTTTTAAGCATCTAACAAGTAACTTTTTTGTTGGTCATATGTTGCTCTAGTAATAGTAAGATGACAAAGGAAGGTTGTTGTGTCCCGTGTTACAGTTGCTTAAGACAGCGAACTACCGTATCACATAAAAGTTATGTGCAAAAGCTTTTTAAATCACAACCACCTAATTAAGTTTTACAAAGTATCTGCACCACCCTTTCAAGCAAAGAAAAATGTAGCATGATATTAGTTAAAGGCTCTCTTATGTCTAAATCATTCAGTAAAGGGCACACCCTACAGTACATTGCTGTGCTATTTATCATTTTCTCTTTTCCAGATTCAGATAAGAGGTGCTACTTCTAACTCTGGTGCTTTCAATTAAACCAAATTCTTCCCAACAGCAGTGTAAGAGAGGGGTACCTGTTCAGATAGTTAACCAGGACAATCTAAGTCCATAAATGGGCTGCTAGGTCAATGAACAGTTGAGACAATTATGCAAGACAGTTGAAATTATATCATCTAAAGCTCAAAGAGATATAGTTCACATATTACATACGAGAGAGCTAACAAGAGATTATATGGATAACTTCAGTAATGCAATCTTCGAATTTTCTCAAAACAAATAAAAGCATCTTCCAGGCAATTAATAGAATTTCCTGACATAAGTAACAAAGGTCCAAAATTTCAATTGCATTCACATGGACAAAATATGCACAAGTTGTACATGAAACACACCAAAAGTTCAATTCATTTCTTAATTTGAGCTAAATTCTTTGAACAAAACAAAATCAAAGTTAAAATCCGGATACTCAATGTCAATGAATCAGGAACATGCTTCAGATATTGACGTCGCCAGAGCTAGCTTTTACAGATAATTTTCTTTCATAAGTGATCCAACTACTTAATAAAGAATAAAAAACTGTTAAAGTGTAAACAGATTGAAACTACAGAGATATCAGCATGTCATTACCCAGAAATAAAACGATCCTTCCGAGAACGAGCTTGAGTTGGACCCTGAACTTCCTCCACTATGCACTACAAAAACCAACACAACCAATTCAGCAAATCACTGAAACTAAAGGAGAGTTGAACAGATAGGTCATCATTCCAGAACTAACAGCATATCTGGCTATGAAAGAACACAACTACCATAACAACATGAAATAGCTAGAGAATTTCTCAAGTGAACCAAAAAAAAATTGCAGTATGCATCAGTATCTATGGAATCTCATAAGTGAAGTGTAATGGGAGCTAAGGGAAATGTGAGTCATTCACTAATTTATTACTCAGTGAGTCAGTAGGAACGGAGTTATGGTCGAGTGTCTTTACTATTTAGGAATTATGATTTGTTGGATGATGCCAAGATTGATGATCGAGGTATTCTTTTGATAAGCACAGCAATCCACTCAAAAGCAACATAAGTATACAAATAGAGGCTCCTCTTATAGGGATAAAAATGACCTAATAACTCTATGAAAGAACCTGTAGAACGAAAAAACTCTTCCAGTAAAAAAAAAATTAGTTCAAAAAAACATATGCTTCAACTTATCAATAGAGATCTCCTCCTTCAAAAGAAGCATCTACTCCCACTCTCTTCAAATGCACCACTGTTCTCTGAATACAACCCCTACTCCCACCAACACACCATAGACCACTTATCTTGGTACAAAGCAAGTAACACCAAACACAGAACATAAGAAACTTCAAAGCTCCCAATCATTCATAATTTTCTTTCTTCTCCACAAGTTATCAGTACTCAAAATGACTTCTACGCTGCCGTCAAGGAAAATGATACCACCTTCAAAAGGGTCTTATGTCCAAATTCCTTTTTCAAAATGAAAGGCAACCTCTCACACAAAGCACCTTATTAAATGGTCCCACACAAAAGTATATTGTTCTAGCAGCCATCCACCTGATATAGTCTTCCACATCCCCCTAGACAGAAGCACCACAAATCGTCATTGGAAAAGACCCAATCACATTTACATCACCATTCCAAAAACCACCCTTGAAAATAAGAAACCACGTGGGATCTTTAACTACCTAGTCATCCATCCTCCACAGCACTCGCATATTTCTATCAACAACCCATCTCCACAAACGATCCATCTCCAAGCACTGAAGAGGTGCACATACAAATGTGTGTGATCCTGAACCTTTTAAGGAGATGTGGGTTTGCAAATTATGTGTGCATCCACATGTGTGTATGTGTATGTGTCATGAGAGAGAGAGAGAGAGAGAGAGAGAGAGAGAGAGAAATATGGAGTACAGCAAAAAGTAAGAAACTTGAGAAAGTGGTAATGACACGGTAAATTCTGAATTAAATGACATTACTAATTTTACCTGTTTTCTCTTTATCTTTAAGAGAGATGATAGTATAAGGAATAGCCAAGAGATAGGCCTATTAAATGCCCCCCGAAGTAGGACCACCACTTGGTTTTCAATAGAGTACAAATTCATTACTCATTGTGATTATTAACAGGCACGTGGTTATATTCTCTAAAGACAAGGAAGGCTTACATGTAGGTATATTCGCTGCAAGGGAAAAATCCATTTATTGACTCAAACAACTCCAACCAAGCACTAATACAAGGCTGAATCATCTTTTTAAACAAGAGCTATGGAGCACCCCTTCATGTTTTAGGTCGATATTGAGTTCCAAACGAATCCGAGGAAAGGGCACATTATGGCCATGACCAGCTAAAGATCACTGCCATCTCACGAATTGGATTCGAACCAATCAAGCTACTTGCCCTTTAGTAGATCGTGAGTGGGTCTGTCGTCCTCCTCATTATAGTCCTCCTAGAATAACTTAGTAGTCGGTAGAATACATCCTGCCTTTCACATTAGTAGTCCTATGCATAGTCAGTATTATAGCCTCAATCATGGCTACTAATAAAATCAGACTTGCTTGATCCATTGAATGATCAAACAATTTGTCTTTGAATACTCAAGGGGATTTGGAGGACCAGCGAGGCGGGAGGAAAGAGCGATCACAAATCTCACGAATCAATTCAAGAGTAAACATATGCGGTGGCTCCTAAACGAACTTCTCTCCTACATCTGATCGCAACCAGGTACGTCTTCTCCCCGTCTGACGCCTACTTCCAACTAATCATCTACATTAACTACCTTATCCTTTCTATATGTTACTCCATCCAACCAGATAAAGTATCAGTAGAAAAGTCTTTCATTTCACATTGAGACAAAATACAGCCTTCTTCCAATTATCATCAGCAATCAGCAAATTACTCAGAAGTCAATCAACCAGCAAGGCAGCAACAGAGCAAAAATGGTAAAGTTTTAGAAACTGTCATGCATGCCAAATGATAGTCATACTAAAGTAATTAAGTAAACTAAAGATCAAACTGTATACATCTCTGAAAGGCTACATTAGCAGCATCATAAGAGAATATACTCACAACTGAATACCCATTACGCGTGAGATCATCCAAAGTCTGTCGTAGATTCTGCATAAGAAGCATTTTTAAACAAAAACAGTAAGGCATATGTAATCATGTACATAAAATATATATTCACACACATGTCCATAGCTGTCACAGAGGGAGAAAACAGTAATACAGCATAATAGAAGGCATTCAAGATTATTGAGGTTAATATTTAATTTCACAACTTACAGTTTTACATTCTAGACGAGTTTCTCCTTGAAGGATAACTAGAAAAGAAAAAGGACACTACACAGTGTTGGTCTCCACTCAACTACGGTGCTGCAAGGGGTAAGACTGGTTATAGTTCTAGCTTTTGCATTGTTTGCACATAATGGCTGGCCTCAGCTCAAAAGATAGAAATAAGAAACATAAAAACGAAAATAAAAACTAGCTGATCCACACATAAGAATGAGTGTTAACCACAGTTATCAAGAAAGTAAGCCAACAAATCAACTTTGAAACAAGGAAAGGTAGAAAACCATTTGCAGGGTCAATACAGAAGAAAGGTGTACTAGAATCCATGACAAAAAAATGAACAAATTTCCGGAGCTAATACTCATTTGAAGATCCAGCCTCCTTGAATTTCCAGGAAACAGCCAAAGATATTCAGCCCAAGTGAAATGGTACAAGGGACGCAAATTAGATGAAGCTACCAGAAATAGGTCTGCAGTGGTAAACACAAACAAAGGTTGTGTAGGTTCACTCAAAAGATGGGATAGGTGTACCTGAGTAAATAATTTTAAGATATTCCAATCCCTAGAACATCAGGAATCAGAACAAGGAAACTAGTGTGTTATGACAGTGGGCAGGAGTAAGATTAGGGTTTTTGCAAACAATGCAGGCAAGTTTGCAAAACTACAGGACACATCACCCTGTTAATACTAAGGAAACATCTGAGTCACAATCACATGGTAAACGTGAGAGAAGACTCCCTGAAGCACACTTTCCAACCATAGAAAATATTTTTCCTCTCACTAGTAAGAGATATCCCTAATGGCCCCCAAATATCTGCTACATCCACAATCTCCCAATTACTCTAGCCCCTCTTAAACATGGGAGGCCACTGAATAGTAGTTGCTATCTGGGAGCTTATAACAAATGAAGGGCATCAATCTTTCTAGAGGCCATCCCCACACTATCAACCAGAGCAAAATTGCACATTTTACCTCATTACTAAACTAAAACCAAGGGGATTTCCTAATGCACTTCAAAATTAACACAACACCTCTTCAAAAGCTAGGACGAGTCACTTCATTACTTTCCCACAAATCAGAACTACCGTAGAGAAAGTACACCACTCCTTAGTAAGTACTTCACAAGACAAAACCCATCCTAAGAAGAGAAACTTTTAAAGGGAAAACTAATAAGACAATATCAAAGTAATTGACTATAAAAGGAGACAGCACCTTGTCACAACTTTCAGGGTAAAATTTCTCTGTTTTTTCCTTCCTATAGGGGGGAAAAAAGAGAAGAATACCCCCCCCCCCCTCCTTTCACAAATTCCAATCACCTAGTGTACCTAAATAATACCCTTCCATTACAGCAAATCCGTCCAAGGGAATTTTTTTAGGCATATTTGAGGCTTTGACAGAGAACCTGAAGAACCATGATTGGCAATTAGATTATAAATTTACAATTTATTTTGGAACTTTTAGTGCTTTAGTAACAAAATTTTGGGTCCTCGATGTCATGTTAGATGTGCTTTCAAAAGGTATTCGTGTGATTCAGGATTTTGTAACGATATTGAGTTTATAAAAATGAAAATATACACTATGGCAATAATATTGACTGTTGAAAATTCGTTAAATCCTCTCTCTCTCTCTCTCTCTCTCTCTTCATTTATCTCTCCCTATCTATGTTTCTCTTCTCTTCTAACCAAGAAGCTCCAAAGACCACGTTTGCGCCCTCCTTGCTCTTCTCCCTTCTTTTTCTCCACTCTCCATCTCCTCTTCTCAATCTATGCTTTCTTCCTCTACCTAATTCACTTTCTCCTCCCACCAATAACTAGTAAACTTTCCAAATATAAATTCCTGGGAGGAAATTTGGTTATTTTAAGGAACACTGCTGGAAGCTAAATCATCACTCCACAGTTATGATCTGAAGTTCTACGAAGTATTGTTTTTTGTCATAAGCAAAATTCTACCAAAGAGTCTTTATCAAAGCAATCCCTCACCCCAAAACAAAAATAAATTAATTAATTAATTAATTAACAACCTCAACACAAAAAAGGTTATTAGACTTCCATGACGGCAAACCAGCTCCCAAAAGGAAAGCACATACAGGTAGACGGGGGACACCCATGTCACAACCCAAACCATAACTAGCCAGTAGCTTGATTCATGCGGAAGCACGATTCACTCTTTTATTTATTAGTAAACATAAAGCAAATACTTATGACACCATTGTAACATAGTTTTATTACACAATCACAGTCTTAAAACAAATCCAGGAAAATCTACTAGTTCAAACTTATCACAAATCAAAATATAACTCAAGCCTTCATAACATTCACACATAGATAGCTTTGCCAATAACTTTTCGAACTTAAACTCTCAATCTTGGTTACCTAAAAATGTTTAAGAAAACATGAGCTACAAGCCCAATAAATAATAGAATAATTGAAACATCAAAATATACCATGGACTTGATTTACATATGACATAAATACCATTTGCATAAAATCTTGAAACAAATAAAAGAGATATCCATATACTAAACATACGCATACATTTCAAAAGATACTAATTTAGTTTTATACTTGCAAAAGCATCTAAATATCAACATTATATATATATATATATATATAATAATTCATAATGTACTCATGATATCGACTAAACAGAAAATCCGTAACAAAACCTATGCAATAGTGATACGTAACTGAACGACAAAAAGTCGTAAGGATCATCTTCCTAATCATATCAAGCTTTAGGCTTATTTTAAGTCCCCCAATGTAGGACCTCCGAGTATGGCACATATAGCTTTCAAATCTTATTCATTGTATACAAAACTTAATTCATGAATTTTCTTGATAGAATAATATAAGGCTTAGCATCAAAATATAATAACTATTTTTGAAGAGTAACATAGACATATTATCATCTGCTTTGAAAACATATTGTTTAAACCATTTGCTTTGAAAACGTATTATTTAAATATAATTTGTAGAAAAAAAAATATTTGCATTGAAAATATGTACGTTTTACTCCAAATACACCATTACTCACCTCAAGTGCTTAATGCTTGAAATTCCTCCTTTAAAGATTGGAACTTGATCTTCAAGAGCAACCTCCTAACCTCCACTCTTCTCTCTTCACTATGCTTAGGCTTACTTGTATTCAAGCCTTCTCATCTATATGTACTATTTATAGGATGAAGTAAAGGAAGTAGGTATAGTACTTCACTAATTCTTTATTCTCCACTAATTTAGTGGGTTAACTTTCATTATCATTTAGGTGAAGATAATTATCCCACTTATCAAGTGCAGAAACTTTATTCTCCACTCGTCAAAGTGAAGTAATACTTTCATGATTACTTTGCTAAGTCCTGCCACCATCAAGTGGAGAAACTTTATTCTCCACTCATCTAAATGGAGTAATACTTTCATGATTACTTCGCCAAGTGCTGCCATCATTTGCTCCTCTTTAGTTGTGTATAAATAGAGAAGTATAAGTATGAAATCAATATATGCATAGAAGAGAATTATAGAGTGAGTGTAACTTAATGAGTGTGAGGATTCTAGATTGTTACAACCCAAGCTAGAATTTAAGCCTAGAGAAGTACATCAAATTATTTAATTATATGCTATGCATCACCAAACATTTTCCTAGATTGAATTCCTAGAAACAAGCGAATGCAATTCAACGAACATTACACACCTCATGCTGCTAGATATAAGGGTCAGAAATCATTGGAAATACGAAATATGCAGTCCCTACTTAAAGATCGATAGATGATAATGAATTCACTAGTTGAGAAAGCAATTTACTCAAAGCCTCCACCACCAATATAGATCCACTATGGCCTTAGAGCTCTCCAGTCTTCATTTTCCAGAAGGCAGCCTTTGTAACACCCCAGAACTTTGTATTTTATTATATTCGTATTGTCTAGCATTGTCTTTAATTAATTAAGTATGAGTTAATCAACTCCAAAAAAGGTCAATTGTATTATAGAAAATTTTATAAAATCTCTAATTACGATTAGATAAGGGTAAATATGATTAACTATACAGATCGACATTAATAAAGCTAAATATGTTTAATCTAGATAATTGGGATAAATCAAGTGTAAGTATACTCAATTAAGCTTAATCACGTGATTAGAGAGTAGGTTAATGGAAGATGACTCATGGTCTTGTTGCATGTGAAGATGACACCTCACCACCCCAATACCTTCATGTCTTGCCACCTTGCACGCAGAGAGAGAATGAGGGGATTGTGTAGAGACAACCCACTCTCTCCCACACCCTTGTGTTCATCCATTTGCAAGGCTTTGTATGCATTGCAGAGAGAGCTATGTGTGTTAGGCTAAACAGAACGAGAACGAAAGTGAAAGAGAAAACTAAGGAAATTGTAGAACAATTCACACAAGCTTGGGAACAAGGTGGACCATACACTCTTATGTTTATATTCATGTAATTAATTCCTTCACAGACTCTTTGATATCATCCTTTAATAAAGAACTAGAAATTGGAACCTAAGAAATTGAGACGTTAACATGGAATCTTGGTGAATTAAGTTTTGAAAGAAGACGATGCTTTAATCAAGACTTTGATTTTGTAAGGAAAGCATTGTTTGAAAGGTTTTGGTTAAAAAGCACGAATACGGACGTAGGTACAGGTACAGGTACAGGTACGGACGCGGAATGATGAAAGTTAAATCTTTACTATGTTGATGGAATGATGAATGTTTTGACATGATGAAAGTTATGAATTATCTTTACTTTTTGAGAAATGTAATTTATCAACAACGTGTTATTTATTTCAACTTCCTATAGATAATGCTTTTGTTTACGATTATTGCCTCATGTATCAAATACATTGAGATTCAATTGGATAACTTTTGCTTCCAATTAAACGTGTCCATAGTACATTCACTTATGCTCCAAGCATCACATTATTCACTAAGCTAGTTATGCTCATGCCATTACTTAACATTTCAGAGAACGAAGACAAATGGTTGTTGTTTTGCATTTGTGGACCTATGTGTAAATGAGTGATGTGGATATTTTGTAAAGTTATGCCATCTTTTTTTAGTAGACTTCAACATTTTTTGTTGAAGACTCATGCTTATGTTTTGTTAGAAATGTATACCATATATTAACAATGGATTATGTAATAACTTGTAAGTAATATTTTGCAAACATGTTATGCAACTTATGGCCAATCACTTGCCCAAAAGTAATAATTACTTCATGCAATATACCTTGTGTCATGGAATGTTCATTTGAGATATAGGTACTTGCTCTGATCCTTAGGAATGCATTATTACTTATATTTTCATATGTAAAGCTTTGACTAATTTATTCTAAAGTGATTATAAAGCCCAGGTGACCAACCTCTTTGATGTGTTAGCCTTTAATAACGACGCTACTAGCCGGTTATAACCCTTAATTCACATAGGGTGGATTTGGAGTTGTGACAGCCTTCACCTCAGATGCTCTTATTCTTAACCCCCCCCCCCCCCCCCCCCCCCAAAAAAAAAAAAAAAAAAAAAAAAAAACTATTCCTAATCTCTCTACTAAGTTTCCTATATGGTTTTCACTAATTAGCTTCCCAAAATAACTTTTCCACGCCTTTTTGATCTCCTTGCTTTGCACCAACTCCCGTGAATACTCATTCTTTATGTACTTAACATGATAAAGATCATTACTTCTCTTCCTCAACACAACAAGTTTGTATATATTCGTGTTCTTGTCATTCATCCTAATTTATTTAACCTAACTTATTTATTAATCATATGCTTTAAACTTAGCATTTCTAATTGGCTTTTTAAATTCTTTCTTTGCTCATTTATAACTTCAAAACTTCTTTCATTTTTACTATTTGCCAAGTTTTCAACAAGCCCCTTTTGCTTTCACTACAGTTAGACCACCAAGTAGCCTTAGCTAATGGCCCTTTCCCTCTTGTGTTTTGACACACCAACCACCTCCTTTGCTATTCTTTTAACACAATTGCCTATTTTATTCTTTATTAAATTTGCTTCATCTTCTAAATATGATGTAGAACAAGTTGCAAAGGAGTTCATGAAACAACTTGACAGGGCACGGGGACGCTAAGCCACTTGCTTTGGCATATTCTCTAGAATCTTGTTTTGGTAGTTGAATAGTTTCCCAAGTCTTTAGTTTCCTATTTACTATTACTTGTTCGCCACTCCTCTAATATCCTTAGGTATTTGGTTTCCAATTTGCCATTACTTGCTCACCACTCTTCTTTGGCCTACATATAAAGGCCCTCTCTCAATGTAATAGATAACTTTCGAAATAAAATATTTCAAATTTTGGAGTGCTTACTCTTGTTCTTGATGCGCCAAGTTATTTTGGGTTATTGATGTTTGTCATAACTCTCTTTCACGTTTCCGTTCTGCATCAATTGGTATCAAAGCCTTAATTCTCCTAGCTTGATGGCAACTGATAGGTGAAACCAACAATCCAATCAGCGATGGTCGTGGGATTGAAGCTATATGGACTGTGATTGCATCAGCAACTCACGGAAATTCGTGAAGCACTGCTGAGGCTCAAACTCGACGCCAATAAAAATCCATTGTTAGACAGGCATGGAGCCAAAGGAATTGCCCAAGGCCAACCTGTTCACAGACCCGTTTATCTTTCAGAAAGGCATCATCAACAACAACGCCTAGTGCATGAAGACGATTTGGATTATGACGAGGAAAACAAGGAGCAATATGAGGCTTAAAGACCAACACGAGAAAATCGAGAGTATTAGGACTACCGTACGAAGGCGGACATTGCCACTTTCTATAGAAACCTTCGTATAGGGGATTTTCTTAACTAATTATCAGAAGTTGATCAGTTATTGACCATGATAGATGTCCCGAAGGAGAAGATGGTCAGTTGGGTCACCTTCAAACTCAAAGATGGTACAGCGGTTTGGCGGGATCAATTGTAAAGAAACCAATAGAAGCAAGGACGACCTCCAGTAAGGATGTGAAGGGGCATGCGACAACTGATGATGGAGAGATTTCTACCACCCGACTACAAAAAATACCTATTCCAGTTATATCAGAGTTGTGTACAAGGTAATCATTCTGGTTTCGATTACACCACTGAATTCACTCGTTTGTCGGATAAGAATAATTTTCCAAAGATGGATGGCCAACGAGTGGTACGGTATCTCAATGGCTTGAAACATTTGAGAGAAAATTGGGTTAACGGTCGTGTGGACTGTTGATGAAGCTCATAACATGGCGTCGAATGCAAAACTATTAGAGAGGAGGATTGGAAACTCTTTTCGCCGTAATCATGCAAAATCTTCTTCTTACTCATCAGCCGAGAAAGGAAAAGGATTACAAACCACAACACCACCACTAAAGTCGAATAATCCTATCGTGAACAACAACAACACAGCTAAGGGTGAACAAGTTACGCCTCAACCCAATGCTAATCCGTATGCCCGAATGGTAACCGGCAACTGCTGTAGATGCAGTAATCCTAGACATCGCTCAGTCAACCATGTGGAGAATGAAGCCGAGAATGACGGAGAAGCTGGATTTGAAGAGGATGATGATTCGTATGATGGGCAGAATTTGCAAAAGGAGAAAGAGTAAACTGTGTGGTGCAGCGTATTCTATATGCGCTAAAGCAACCTGAGTCAAATCAGTGCAACATCTTTCAGTCTCGTTGTACCATTAACCAGAAGGCCTATGACCTGATCGTGGACAGCGGCAGTTGTGAAAATTTTGGGTCCAAGAGGCTAGTGGAGCACTTGAGATTACCAATGGAGAACCATCACAACCCTTACTCTGTTGGGTGGATCAAGGAGGCACAAGAGGTCTATACTTTGGTAATGAAGGCACTCATGGTAAAATATTTTAAATCCGTTGCAAAGGTACTTGCAACTCTACAACCATTGTTGGAAGAGTTTAGGGAGATTATTCCAGAGGATTTGCCCGATGCATTACCCTCGATACAAGACATTCAGCATTACATTGACTTCGTGCTAGGAGCGAGCCTACCGAATCTTCCACATTATCATATGAGTCCTCAAGAGCATGAGATCTTGCGAGAGAAGGTCGAGGAGTTACAACGCAAGGGGTTCATTCGAGAAAATATGAGTCTATGTGCAGTGCCAACCATGTTCACGCCAAAGCAGAATGGGAGTTGGCTCACGTGTGTTGACAATCATGCCATCAACAAGATCACCGTCCGTTACAGATTTCTTATCCCACATTTTGAATGATATGTTGGACATCCTGGGGGGAACCACATTATTTTCAAACTTGATATTTGCAGTGGAAAACTACTTTCAAGACAAAGGATGGATTGTTTAAGCAGTTTGTGATGCCTTTTGGATTGTCTAATGTGCAAAGCACCTTTATGCGTGTGATGAATCAGACTTTGCGTCATTGTCTACTTTGACGACATCCTTATCTATAGCAAGTCAAAGTCAGAACACGTGAATCACCTACGGTAAGTGTTGACTGCCTTGAAGGAAATCAAGTTGTACATTAACCTCAAGAATTGTAGTTTCATGACAGATAAATTATTATTCTTGGGGTACGTGGTTGGTTCTAAAGGAATTCATGTCGATAAAGACAAGGTCCGTGCAATTCACAAATGGCCTACACCGAAGCCAATAAGTGAAGTTCAAAGTTTCCATGGCCTTGCTACATTCTATTACAGGTTCACCCACAATTTTAGTTCCATCATGGAGGCAGTCACGGAGTGCTTAAAGAAAGGCAAATTCCTATGAGGTGAGGCAACAGAGTAGCTTCGCATTAATAAAAGAGAAACTGTGTACAGCTCTTGTCTTATCCTAATCAAATTTTGAAGAAGCTAAATGACAATGCCTATGTGGTTGATCTTCCGGAGGACACAGGAATATCCAGAACCATCAATGTAGCCGACTACCATGCCGAAGAACCATTTTATCCTGAATATCACTCAAGGTCAAATTCTCTTCAAGTGGAAGGGACTGTTGTAGAATAAGTTGCAGAGAAGTTCATGGAACAACTTGACGGGGCGTGGGGACGCTAAGCGACTTGTTTTGGCAGATTCTCTCGAATCCTGTTTTGGTAGTTGAATAGTTTCCTAAGTCTTTAGTTTCCTATTTACTATTACTTGTTCACCAATCCCTAGTTTCCTTAGGTATTCGATTTCCTATTTTCAATTACTTGCTCACCACTCTTCTAGTTTCCTGAGGTATTTCTTTTCTATTTTGCTATTAGTTGCTCACTACTCTTCTTTAGCCTATATATAAAAGGCCTCTCTCAATGTAATAGATAACTTTTGAAAAATAATATTTTAGATTTTGGAGTGTTTACTCTTGTTCTTGGTGCGCCAAATTATTTTGGGTTATTGACGTTGTCATAGCTCTCTTTCGCATTTCCATTCTGTATCAAAATCTCATGCAACTTCCTTCTATTATCTTCCCTTTCAAATTCCACCATCTAGTTATTGAGATCCTAATTTCTTTCATCTTAGTCAGCTATCTTTTAATAAACACCTCTAAAACAATTAACCTATGTTCCCATATTAAACTCTTCCAGTACAACCTTACAATCTTTGCATGTTAACCTCTCTATTCTTTTAGTTAAAAAGCCTATTTAACATGCAATTCATCCACTTTTAAAGCTTATTAGATTTTCATCTCTCTTTTTAAGATTATGTATGCTAAATAAAGCCATAAGTTATTACAAAATCTAGAATAGCCTCCCCAACTCCACATGTCCACTATGCACCATCTCATACCTTCCATGATCTTTTCTTACATGGACATTAAAATCTCATCTACAAACACCTTTTTCTCCTTGAGGTGTTCCTTCCATTAGTTTAACTAAATTTTCCAAAAGACTGTCCATCTAATCTGACTTGAGGAGCATAAACAATAATATGCAAATTATATTTTCTCCTAATACCCATTTTACTAATATTATGGTATCCCATTTTCAAATAATAATACAAAATCTTCTTTTAAAATTTCATCCACTAGTACACCTACACCATTTCTATATCTATGTTTACCAATATAGTAAAGCTTCTATCTCCTTTGGTTTCTCTCCCACCTATTTAGTTTCCTGTAAACATGTTATGTTCACTTTCCTTCTAATTATAGTGCCCACCAACTCCATGTGAACCCTAAATTCCAAGTCGCTAACCTAAGCCTACTATCATGGACTAGCTTATTCACCCTAACTCATCTATAACACAAGAATCCTTGCCCCTTTGTTGCAATATTTTTATGGACGCAATGGTAGATGCAACACTACACTTAAAGGGGAATGCTCTAGCAGTTACTCGAATATTGTTAGGAACAATGTTTATAAAGGGTCTGACAAGTTTATAAAGGGTCTGACAACTTTACCGTCTATAAGTTACCTAATGCAACTTTTTTCCTTTCTCTGGACTTGGAACTGACCGTGTAAAGGTAAGATACTAAGCACACACGGGTGGAGTTCTCAATTTTTGTTTTATCAATTAATTGAAAATATAGTTCTTCAACAATAGAATATATTGTAGAGCAAGTGATGGCTAATAAAACCTTATGGTAAGTCTCATGTTCAATTCTGATACCATACCTTTTAATACCTTTCCAGGTTGTCATGCACCATTTGTACCAAACAATGCAAAAAACTATAAATGGGGAAGCATGTATACAGCGCGTGGAAATCCCCCCTAAAAATATAGTTAATGAGAGGACAAGGTGCATGCCAGTCCACCATAACTCCTAGTAAAGGTCAATCAAAATGGTGAAGGGTTATATTGCCCATGACAATTGACTGTAAAACCTACTCAAAATCAAAATATTCACCAAATAAGGAATTTAGGATGGATTCTCGCCCTTAAAATAGCCAATTGTTGAATTGGTCGTAACTATTTGTGAATTGGCCATAACCAATTTGTGAATTTACCACAAATTTGTCTCAAATTAGAGCAGGAGAGTGGGGCTCCAGGCTAGTGCACTTAGCAAGAGACCTCCATGGCCACATTTTGTCAAGGCTTTGCTGCAAATGCCATGCTTCCAACACCTTAACCCACCCCAGCGCAACATGCTCAATCCAGAGGAGAAGACAAAGAATATTCCTGAACATATAATTTTCTTGCCACAAGTTCAAATTTCACAGAAGGCTTTTAGTCTAATCAAGAAAAAATTAACACACACACACACACAACATATTCGATTACATACCACAACAGGGCAGCCAGCTCTTGGAATACTGTCTGAACGCAACCCACCAAAAGGATTCAAACCAGCATATTCCACTAAAATACAGGCATCAATCCCAATAGCTTCATAAAAATCCCCAACCTAGAAAACAAAAACAAATAAGTTGCAGTCCCGATTGTTGATCAAGCGTAGACGAAGATCAAAAGTATACCAAAAACCAAAGGCATGAGAACTTTCAATGAGGCAAATCAGAATAAAGAGATTTGTAAAGCAAGGATAGGAGTAATGGAAATAATAACATACCCTACAAAGCAAAACTTCACGTGGAAATCTTGACTTGAACTGCAACATCTCCCAGTTAAGCGTTCCTTCTTTTAGACTACAGTAAGCAATAGTTAACTATGCATAAATTTGAATCTAAAAGAAATTTAATCTCAAGAAGTGATTTATGTACATTCATGCATGTCTGACTGCACAAGAGAGGAGGGAGGGACTTTATTAACTTCTGCTATCCTGCAAAAAATATCTTGTTATGTGGTTGAATTAACTTAGAGATTGGATTTTTAACATTTCCCAATGGTCACAATGGATGTATTGGTTGACTCCTTGCTAAAAAGGCAACCAAAGAATTTATCTCAAAACCAAAGTAAGGAAATTATCTACATCAGAAGGTATCTTCCTTAAGGTAATAGAAATTCTTAAAATAATTGATAGGATAGCATCAAAGAAGCAAACTCTACATGCAGACACAACCCTTCTGGCACCATTTTTAGATGCTAAATCAGCATATTCCATGCCATTCTTAAGCAAAAAAAATGCAATCACTTCTCAATAAGTAAATACTTATGTTATTCTCCTTCAAGAAACCTGGTATATGAGCACCATCAATGGCAACAATGCAAAGATAATTTAAAAAAAAAAACAAATAAAAGTAATATATATTTAAAAACTTTATTTTTAACATCAATGAAAAACACCCAAGAAAAGCCAAATTTAACTTTATACAGCTCATATCCAAGGAATTAGGGTAAATTACACTTTTTGCACCCTTGTACTTTATCTAAAATTTCACTTGGACCCTGCACTTTCAATGTGTCAATCAAGACCCAGTAATTTCAGACATGTTTCAACATCAACCCTCCATCACCTTACATTTAAAAGATGCACAGAAATTAATCATGTGATTGTCATGTGATTTAAAATTGGTATCAAATCATCAAATCAAAAGGAGTAGTGTAAATCTTCAAAAAATTGAGGGCTTACGCATTACAAAATTACGTCATTAATAGCCATACTACATTTTGTCAAATTTAAGAGCAATAATTAACAGAGCTTCAATTTTGTAACTTGACCAAAAGTTCAAGGATTTTGCAGTCAATATTGAAAATACAGGAACCAAAGTGAGATTTAAGGTAAATTGAAAGGGTGCAAAGTGTAGCTTACCCAAGGAATTAATACATATCTGACACATATCTTGTTGCTACACTTAAAACTAATGTATCTTGGAAGAGGACCTGATGCTTGCAACTGAAGGAGACCCAAATAAAACTCCAATAACAGCCAAAAAAAACTAAGACAATCAGATTTTACAGCTGATTTCTGTAATTTCCAGCAAGCAACACATAAATTCCCTAAGCAGTGGGACATAAAACCAAGCACTGGGAAGAAGCTAACGAGGAAAGAACAAAAAAGGAAATGATCTACCAAACACACCACTGCTCAAATTTACTACGGCACATACCAATACCCTCATAACTTAATCAGTCCTGTGCACATTACTTAGGCCTAAAGTTAAGCTCAAAGTAACTCAAGTATAGAATAACTTGTACCATAACTAAAACACATGCATAAAAGAAATAAAACCCATAAATCATAAATCTGGCCAAGACTAACCTTAGTCAAAACTACTAAACATCCACAACATATCGAAAACTGAAGCAAAACCAAACCTAAGTAAATGCTGAAATTAAGGTATTCCTAAACCAAAATCCACCGTAAAGACACTTCCTAACTAATTGCAGACAAATCAAGCTTAAAAGTTGTTGTTTTTTGAAATTTATTTCATCGAGAAGATATATCAAGGTCTTCTATACACGAATATGTTGATCCTATATCGCAAATATTTCATTTCATGCAAAAATCTTGATCTATGTATGCTCTTTGATTTTCACTTTGCCTTTTACATTTTCACTAGTTCATTAACTTCATACTACGCAATATAGACCCACCTACAATCCAGCTATAGCTTTGGACCAAGAGATCCAGCAACTCTCATCACCAATTTAATGCAGTCCATTCACTTCTTGAGCACAATATGTAAGTCTATGAAGTCTTTCAGAATGAGCAAATTACTAATTTAGGTCTACTAGGTTATATGTACTTCTAAATGCAATACCATATGCAGAGAAAAATTTAATATTGTGATGATGTAGCTGTGTCCATCTATTGTAAGGTTTTAGGAATTGAACATTGTGACGATCAGCTGCATCCCTCTATGATAAGGTTTTAGGAGTTTTAGGATTAGATTAATCTAAGGCCTAAACATAAACCCACACCCCTAGCATATCCTTTTTCCACCTCTACTAACAAACATCCCTATCACAAAATCCATAAGGGGAAGAGGTTTTGAATTTTATACATTTGTACTGATAATAATTAGTAGTGTACATTAAAGGGCACATAACAGTAATTTGCATGTGCAACAAGATGGCACAAATATTCCATCTATACCAATGAAAGAATAATGGAGATTGACAAACATTTAAGTCTTTTAAGTCAATCTTTTTTCCATTATTTTTTAAGTATTAAGATGCCAAAAATATAAAATAAAAGCTCTCAAGAAGGCATTCAAAAAAGAGTTTGCCGCTAACCTGGGCAACATTATGGCTCACCTTCCATTTCTCAAGTTAACATCCAACCCCAGTAAATTGGAGTACATGAGCCTTTTAATTAGTTGGACAGTAGAAGGCTTTCTGCACAACTGCATCCTCTGCAGCAAGAAATTTCAATAAAATAAATATTAAAAACATAACAGCATACAAAAAAGTTTCTATTATTGTCTAGAACTCTAATTATGCAGATCGTGGAAAACTCAACAAGATCCAGTCATCTAGTGCACCTCCTTCCACCACAGAATGTGAGGATGATCCTTATCATCAAGGACATTGTTTAGTTCTTTGAGTTTCTTGGTCACTTTTGTGGTCCCTTTGAAAACCTTTCGTTCTTTGAAACAACGAATCCGTTCACACTGTCTGCTACTGCAGTGAATAAACAAAATAAAATTAAAATCCAATCCCAAGTGTGCTAATGGGTAATCAGAAACCAAATATGACAGGAAGTGACAAGGAACATGAATCAACAGTATTCTTTAAGCCAATATATAACACTTCATAAGATCTGAAGAATTAATGTGAACAGGAGGTCAAACACTTTAAAATGCTGAGAAATGCAGCATTTTCTTCACTTCCATATAGCACTTTTAACCATTGTGACACTTTCCTCCTTGTTTAGTCCATTGTATAGCAAAAGAGGGAACAAGAAATCCAGGATATGCAGTAACATCACACATCGTCATGCATTTAAGGAAATTGGTTAATTTTCTGGTGACTTTAGCAGCAACATGGCAAGTTGGCATTCATGAATGATAATACAATCAACTTCCCTTTGTACTATAAGCACATAATTATTCAATACGTTTCCAAAAAACCCACTGCATTAGACAACATAACTATGTATAACTTGTAGTCGCCGTTAAGTAACCACTTAACCTAAAAGCTTAAATTGTTAGGTAAGAGCCCAAACAATGTATATCAAACTCTCCAACACCCTCCCTCACGTGCAACCGCACCTTGCACATGAGGATGGAACAAACAGAGACAGAAAGAAACATAATACAATCGGAAAATAAATGCAACTAGAGAGACTTGAACCCAAAACCTCTTTCCAACCAAAGCTCTGCTACCACATGGCAAGTTGGCATTTATGATGGATAATACAATCAACTTCCCTTTGTACTATAAGCACGTAATTATTCAATATGTTTCTAAAGAACCCACTGCATTAGACAACATAACTATGTATAACTTGTAGTTGCGTGTTTGTTCCTTCTTTTTTTCTTTGTTAAGGTTGTGTCTGGATCAAAGATTTGGTGATGAAAAATAAAAGAAAAGGTAAAAGGAAAAGATGAAAGAAAAGAGGACCTTTCCTTTATAAATCCAGGTTCCAACCACAGCATAAATAAAAGCCCTATACAAGGGGACATTGAGCATCATTACAAGTACTCAACCTGCATGTTATCGAGCAAGACCCAGTTCATTGGACCCTTCTTTTGGCCCAAATTTGCAGCGCTACCAGACATGTATTGAGCTTTCTACTACCGTAGTACAAATCAGTAAAGTTTGTATAAGAAAGACTGAGAAACAAAGCGAACCCGCAACATTTATGAACAGAAAGACTGATTCTTTATATCAAACCGCATAAAAGAGAGAACACAGACATGGGTTCACTGTGCGTGTACATGTTAGGTATTCATATACATATATAAATATATATATATATATAGAGAGAGAGAGAGAGAGAGAGAGAGAGATTACAGTAAGGGAGAAGGGGAGGTAAATGCACGCCGATGAAGAGGGGAACGGAGGAGTAGAGAGAGAGAGCGCCAGCGAGGGACCGAAACGACTGCGGTCTTGGCTGTTAACCAGTACATGGTTGTGGGTATTGCGTTCGTATGGGATTGTATCTGATTTTTTAAACGAAAAAAATGAGAGAGAGAGAGAGAAATCGATTTTAGGGATTTCTGGCGCAGCTGTGTTTGTTTCTTCCCGCCAGAAAGCAAATAGAAAGATCTTTTTTTTTTACTAATCTCAGTTTTTGAGGATGTTATTCACTTTCACTTTCTGGGAGTGACAGAAAACGACAGCAACAAATGGTCAGTATGTTCCCGACATTTGAGTGACCTTCGCCTTCCCACAGTCCTGCGCGGGGGGAAAATCCGGTGAGTTATCATATTACATAAATTATTCTATATACGTCCGAAACACCCTGTCAATATTAGCGTGCACATCTTATGTGTACATCTTATTAAAAGTAGACTTACATTGTCGACTTACTCATTAAGAATTTAGTGATAAAAATAAATAAAAAATAAAAAATATTTTTCTTTTATTTTTATTTTTTTACTTTTTTATTGATAAATTCAATTCCAAACATAACATAAGTGTTTATTTTTTACAAATTCAATAGTATGAGTAACAAACTTAAATGTAGAGAAAATTTGCTACTCTCTTCACTAACACATGGCACTTGATTATTGGTTGTATATCAAGTGTTTCAGACCCATAAGATAATTTCTCAATTTTACATAGTAAAGACCTTTACCTTTTATTAGAGGTGGTCCTAAGCTAACTCGCTAAGCTTGTCCATTATTTATACTAGGAGAGTGGAACGCACTATGTGTGTGCATTATACTATACCCAATCACTCTTACAGGTGAAATTTTTAGGACGACCTAATCCAATGCGCGAACCAAATTGACTAGGACGAACTAGCTGTAAGAAAATAAGACAATGAGAATGCGTCGACCACCTTTAGGCTGAAGGCACTCCGATGATTAAGTTAACAAATTTAATCACAGTGAATCGAATAAAGTATTAAGAGCTTAGAACTCAAGTAAACGTACCTTGTCCTTTTAATGGATGGGGTATTTATAGGTTTCGGAATATCATATTCTCTTTGGGAATTTGAGTCGCTTTCTTCCTAGGAATTTCTATTTTTTAGTCGATTTAATGTATTGGACTTGTCCTTTATTTATCATAGCTCACTTAGGAATAGGATTTATACTCTAGACCTATTAGTCCTTATAACTTTTGGATTAGCATCGTTAGGTTAACCTCCCTAGGCTGGTCTTCTCTCTATATTGGGCTTGGCTTTTATTGGGCCCGTAATTGCCCCTAAGCCCTTGCACCCTATTTGAATTGATAAAGGGAATAAGGGCTGAGATTTGTATTTATGACTTATCCCTTGATCTCCCGTCTTTTTGAGAGTTCGTGCCCCACATAACGACTTTGTACTGGCCTTGTGACTGAAGAGTTGCTTTGAATCAACTGCCAAGGTGACCGTTTAGGCTGTGCGAAGTGATGGTTGTCGTTTCTCGACTTCTAAAGTGGGGGTAAGGTTTGCTATAAAACAGTTGACTCATTGCTCGTCCCTACCATTCTTGCTTGGCTTTGAGATTTCGGGTGAGAAAGAAAGCGGTCCTCCCCCTAACACTATAAGTTTCTCTAACCTTGCTCTCTATTTTTTTAGCCCTCTTCTTTCGTAGTCGTCCCCTGATGGTGGCTCGCCTTAGGAATGTGGATAGTCTAACGGCTATCACTGCCTTTAAGACTAGGTATGGGATTGCTGACCAAGTCGACCTTGAATTGGTTGCCCCAAGTGATTATAAGATGGAAGAGACTGACAAAGGGATGCCCTTCCCTGTGATCGCCATCGTAGAGGGAGGCATTAGGTTTTCTTTACACCATTTTTTGGCAAAATTCCTACATCACCACAATGCATCTTTACCCCAATGCACTCAAATGCTTATAGGATTATCATAGGAATGCTAAAGTTGAACCGAATCTTGGGTGTTAACCTAAGCCTCACAGAACTTGACTTCTACTATACTACGTGTAAGGTTGGGAATGATAGCTAGAAGGTTTACCTTAGGGCGACTGACAAGAGTAGAGAAATAGTAAAATGCCTCCCATGTTCGGGTAAGGAGGTAGACAATGTCAGAGTTTGGGTTTTTCACCCCTGGGAATTTAGCAATCTTCTCGCCGACCAAATGTCATTGATACAATGCCATATAACCCCCAGAGAATTAGGTTTGTGTCGACCTCTCACCTTTTGTGCGTATTGATTTGTATACATCTAATCCACTTCGTTTCGATTTTTTCAAAAACCAGTAAGAATGGTACAAAGAAGGAGACGTGGGGAGTCAACTTGAATGACTTGCACAAGGTTTTTAACTACCGAGGCCAAGGTCAGCTTCACGATATTGTAAAGACCCCCCACAATTTGCTCAACTACCCACTCTGGGTTTCATCTTTCACGACCGCATTTGGGATTCCTCCAGGTGTACTTGCCTAACTAGCTGGGGAGGGTGCGGCTAATGACTTTGTCGAAATTCCCGTTGGGATCATGACCAAACGAGTACTTTTTGACGATCGCATGACTGTTGTTGATTTAACTACTGATGCATTTCTACTAATTAAGGGTGCGGGGACTCGAGTTATTGAAGTCGTCATCCCAGTGATCTCGAGGGTCTTCTTTTTGAGTTGGGTGTCGTTCGAGTTGCCCATAATTTCTGCTAATGAACCTGTCGATACTTTCAGTGATGAGGGTAATCCGATCCACATCAACTCCATACACAGTGCTCGACTGCCGAGTTGCAACTAAGATAGGGAGAAAACGGAAAGTGGTCTATCCTTCTTCTTTAGACTTCAATTCTTCTGACAAGATGAACTTGAAGAAGTTGAAGATCAAGAAGGCCGTGAAGTAGCTTAAGAAGTCGAAGAAGCTGAAGGCTGGTTCTGTGAAGTCTATGCACCCTTCTACTGTTATTATGGAGGTCAGCTCCCCTGAACTTAAGAAGCTGAAAAGAGAGACGAGGTTGTTGAATAAGAAGTCTGCAGTAGAGGATATTATTGTTGTGCCGATTGCGAAAAAACCAAGGGTCGCGCCGATGGATCCCAATCCAGATACTAGTGCTACAGCTGACAATGCCAACTTTGTAGTCATTCATCCCCACGTAGGTGGATGCTGACGCATGAATCAATGATCAACTAGGCTAAAGTGGTAATGGGTGTGGTCTAAAGTGCTCTCCATAAAGTAAACCTATACATGCTGGGGACAAGCAATGACTTGTCGATCTTCCTAGGGGCCTTCCATGACTTCTTTTTGGTGAATTTCTCTACTTTCATTCCCTTTTGTTATGTTGGTTTCGTATCCATTTTAAAGGTAATTTTTATTTCTAAGGCTCACTTAATGCTTTGGAGGCCATGAGCCATTTTTGGGTTCTATCCGGTGAAGCCTCCAATGTCTCCAAGAAGCACATTAAATTATGCGATGAGTACAAAATACTTATAGAGGAGCACTACAAGCTCAAAGAGGAGTGGATCAAAATGAAGAAAGCCAAACTTCAGGCAAAAAAAGAGGCTAAAAAGGTAAAGATCTATTTGAATCAAGTCACCGCTGATCTAGACAAGAAGAGCACCGATTTCTCAAAGCTAGAAGTAGATAATGTCGTGCTTTCAGTAGATCTGTACAAGGTGAAGGCCGATATTGAAGGACTCAAAGCCGATCTTGCCAAGGCTAAGGCTGAGGCGAGCTATTAGCAGGGCATATCCAATAATTCCTAAGATTCGCGTAGCAACTGATAGATCTGTCTTAGTCCATCTTTGTCCAAGGTTGGCAAGGGGCACTGAAGGCAATAAAGGTCAAGAACTTTTTTCTTATCTGGAAAGACATCTCTAACCATCTGAAGGCAGCAGTGGAGGATGATTATGAGGGTCCATCCATAGCAACAAGAGCCATTAAAATTCCATTAGAGGCAGTTAACGTCTCTGAGGCATCAAAGACTCAAATGACTGAGGTTGTTGCTAAATGTGGGTCACTTGTTCCACCTACTGAGCTTGCTATTAACAAGTTGGCTGATTGATAAGTCATATAATTTATATATTTTCACCTTTTAATTATATTATTTAGTTATTATTTATTTACTTATATTATTGTTTTTATTGTAGATTTGGATACAAGAGCAAAAAAGAAGAATCCCAGCCAAAATATGAAACAAATGCTTAAGGAATTAAATCTTTCAACAATTCCACTCAAACAAGGAGACCAAAAAGAAAGAGTGTCAACTCATAAAGAAAGCTATATAAAGAAGTAAAAGACATATATATATATATATATATATGAGGAAGATGTATGTATATATGTATATCAATAGTTGTGCACGTGTGTAAGTGTGGGCCAAAAAAGAATAAAAACAAAAGGCACCAAAACTTAGCTAGGGTGGGATGGTCAAGAGGGGCGGCCAATTGTATCTACAAAAGGATAGTCAAATTTCTTAGGGGAAATTATCACGTAGCAGCCGCACAACTCAAGGGGTCTCGAGCAGAGAAGAGTCGTACAGTGAGGAAGAGAAAAAAACCAAGAAGAAAGAAATAAGAAGGAAGAAAAAGAAGACAAAGATTTGGAACTACAAACCTTTTGAGGTGTTTTTAATAGTTGCTAGTGTTTTGAACTTTGATTCCTACTCTTATTGATGTAATAACTTTTATGACTTTACTTAAACTCTTGGCATTTGAATAGAAGAATTATTATTGATTTTGATGAAAGAAATTCAAGAATTTTATAGGTATATTCACTACAAGCCCTCATGAGACTTCACTCGTCCACTAGAGAAAACCTAAGGGTTTAAAAGGCTTATGGCATATGCTAAATGCAATCAAGATTTCCAGCAAAAGTGGATTAGTTAATTAAATGGTTTGGTTGTCTTTTAGTTTTTCTATTTTTATTATTTGTTTGCTTAAAGACAATCAAAATTTAAGTTGGGGGGTGTGATAAGTCACATAATTTATATATTTTTATCATTTAATTATATTATTTAGTTTTTATTTATTTGCTTATATTATTATTTTTATTGCAGATTTGGACACAAGAGCAAAAAAGAAAAATCCCAGCCAAAATAGCAAACAAGTGCTTAAGGAATTAAATCTTTCAACAATTCCACTCAAGCAAGGAGATAAAAAAAAAAAAAGAGTGTCAACTCATAAAAAAAGATATATAAAGAAGCAAAAGACATATATATATATATATAAGAGGAAGATGTATGTATATATGTATATCAATAGTTGTGCACGTGTGTAAGTGTGGGCCAGAAAAGAATAAAAACAAAAGGCACCAAAACTTAGTTAGGGCGAGACGGTCAAGAGGGGTGGCCAATTGTATCTACAAAAGGATAGTCAAATTCCCAAAGGGAGATTATCACGTAGTAGCCACACAACTCAAGGGGTCTCGAGCAGAGAAGAGTCGCACAGTGAGGAAGAGAAAAAAGAAAGAAAGAAGGAGGAAAAAAAAAAAAGAAGACAAAGATTTGGAACTACAAAGGTTTTGAAGCCTTATTATTTTTACGTGTCCAGATTTTATGTTCTATTTTTCTGACTTTCAATGGTTGTTAAAACTATGAGTGACTAAGTTTTCATACTAGGGTTGAGGATAAAACTCCATGATTTGTAATAACTTGACATGTGATTTATATATATTTTCCAAACACGTGCTTTTATTGTTTCATACTCTTACTTAGATTTAATTAAAGTCAATAATTTTAGATATGAATTTAGTTCATGATTTGAGATTGTTGGATATTATTAGCCTTGTTATTCAATGGTAAATTTTTAAGTATTGAATTTCTTATATGATTTATTTTCGAATAGATACATATGAATTTTTAATCTTGAACATTAAGGTTAGGAAGAGTATTCATTTGTTTATTTATTAAAGTGATTTTAATGTTATATTTTTCAAAATAATAAGTTTGATTACGACATTATTGTGAAGTGAATTAGAGAAATAATTTGAATTCAGTGAAAAGTTTATTATAATGCATGTGTGTGGATTCTAAAACTTTAGTCATCTTAATTTGAATTATCTCATCTCTTTATTATTATTTACTAATTAATTGTTTACTTGTTTATTTGGTTATTTAGTTATTTTTGCCTATTGTTAGATTAGTTAAACAAACTTAAGATTTATTAACTAGGTTAGGGTAGAGTACATTTATTCTAATTTATTTTCTAAAATTTTATAAGTCTTTTTGGGATCGACCTTGCACTCACATTCTTATACTTCAATTTAATTCGTGCGCTTGCAAATAATAAAATTATCAAATCTAGTTTTTTTTTTTAAACATTCAAAGCACACATGAAAAAATATATATGAAGGCGATAAAGGTTGAGAACTTTTCTCTTCTCTGGAAAGACATCTTTAACTATCTGGAGATAGCAGTGGAGGGTGATTTTGAGGGTCCATCCACAACAACAAGAACCATTAAAATTCCATTGGAGGCGGTTAATGTCTTTGAGGCATCAAAGACTCAAACGATTGAGGTTGCTGCTGAATGTGGGTCACTTGTTATTCCACCAGCTGAGCTTGTTGTTAATGAGTTAGCTGATCTTACTGTAAAACCCACTGTAGATGTTGTACCGTAGTTTTAGGGTTTTTTCTATTTTTGCTTGTCGTTGAAATATTTGTATCTTCCTTTTGTTCTTTAATAAAAGAAAACTTTTTATGCCTTTATAGTCTCGTTTATCTTTTAAATGACTAAAAATTTTACTCCTTTACTTGATTCTAGCATCAATGTTCTTGCTTCCTTCATTTTAGTAAAACCATATTGATAACCTTTGGTTTTTTTTTTGTTTAGCCTTTATTGGTCGACCTGTCCAACTTGGGCAAGACCACACTTGATTTTTTTGGCCTTTATTGGTTGACCTGCCCAATTTGAACAGGACCAAGCTTTTACACTTAGTTTTTTGGCCTTATTAGCCGACCTATCTAACTTGAATAGGACTAGGCTTTTACCCCTGGTTTTTTCTTGTCTTCCTTTTACTTTTAGCGTGGTTTTGAACATCAGAGTCATTGAGTAATTATTAATTCATTAATCATGCACAATTTGTGCGAATAAAGGAAAACATCGAAGTCGAATTTCTACTGATAAAATTTCTTGAGATTGTTAGCATTCCATGGTTGGGGTAGTTAGTGTTGCGCTTTGATTTTTTGCACTCGAGAAAACACACGAGTAAAAAAAACACGGTACTCTCTCGTTAGAACTCATTATTCTAAAAGGACGAGTGCAATTAGGTTTAAACTTAAAATTGATTTGATTAAAGGCTTTTTGAAAAAGTTTTGAGTCACCACTTAACTTTGTTAAGGTGAGTTAGGTCACCTAAGATTAAATGAAATCTGAAGATTAAATTTAGGGTTTTTGAAAAGGTTTTGAAAACTTCCGCGAGAGAGGATTTTTTACAAAACAAGTTATTTGGAAACCTTTGGAAAAATTGAAGCCCCTTTTGAAAAGTAACTCTGTTTTTGGTTTTTAAACAACAATTCTAGGTTCGAACGTTGGTTACGTATAGGAAAGATGTATTAGGCTATCACCCTATCCCGCTCTTACGGTACCTATATGTCTATTTACCCTAGACTCACTCAATTAGAGTTTTCAATTATTAAATGTCCAATTATATCCACTTTAAAAAGAATTTGAAAAGAAGTTTGATATGATACACAATATGCAAGTTCAAGAAAAAGATTTAATTTTAAGAATAAATGTAAAGAAAAGATTTGAAGCTTGAAAAAGGTTATAGAAATTGAAAACTTGAAAAAGGTTGTGGAATTGAAAATTTGAAAAAAGATTGTGAAATTGAAAATTTGAAAAAGGTTGTGACTGCACCCATAAGGGTTGCCTATGTATCCCTTTGTTAGGAATCAGGTTAGTCGTAATTCAGACAAAAGTCCAATTTTTGAAAAATTTGATTTAAAAGGATTTGATTTGGAAAATATTTAATTTGAACTTTGAATAAAAAATTTAAAATTGGACTTTGATTTGAAATTGAACTTGGATTTAAAATTGAATTTGGAATTGACTTTGATTTGAAAATGAATTTGAGGATTTGAAAATTGATTTTGATTTAAAAATATTGAACTTTGAAAAAGAACTTGGACTTGATTTGAAAAATATTGAGTTGAGCTTGAAAACATTTTGACTTAGATTGAAGTTTGAAAACGATCTTGGTTTAAAAAAGAGTTGAAACTTCCTAACTTTAGAGTTAGGGTTGAACTAAAATTTAGGCATCCTAGGACTTAGATAACCTAGGGTTGAAACATGCATTTAAATTGGAAAGGTTTAATTTGATCTTGAAAAGTTGGATTACGAAAAGTTTGATTTTAGAAAACTAAGAGTTAGGAAATATGAGATTTAAGAGAAATTTGAAAAGGATTTGATTTGATTTGAATTAAAAACACTTTACTTGAAACAATTTGACTTGATTATTTGATTTGAAAGAATTTAAAAAGTTAGGATTTAAGAAAGATTGAATTTTGGAAAGCTTAGAATTAGGAAAGTTTTAAAATAGGAAAATTCCATTTTAAGGAAAGTTTTCAAATTAGAAAAGCTTCCATTTTAGGAAAGAGTTGATTTTGGAAATATTTGAAATTTAGAAAATTGGAACTTTAGAAAGATTTGGAAGTTTGAATTTAAGAAAAATTTGAAAGTTTGAAAATTAGAAAAAGTTTGAAAGTTTGAAATTATGAAAGATTTGATCTCTATTTACTAAAATTGAAGATTAGATTTTATTTTCAAAAATAGATGATTTGATTTTGTTTTCAAAATTGGAGGATTTGATTTGACATGGAATTAAAAAGATTAAGTTTTGGAAATCTTAAATTTGAAAATCTATGATTTGGTATGAAAAAGAGGTTTTGAAAATATAGGATTTGATATAAAAAATAGAAAGTCATGACTTTAAAAAAGGAATTAGGGTTTCCTAATCATGAATTCTAAGACTTGACTTAGACTCCTAAACAAAAAGTTTTTGAAAAGTAGATCTTTGAAAAGAGTTTTTAGAAAGTAGATTTTTTAAAAGAGTTTTTAAGAAAGAGATTTGAAAAATAATTTGGAAAGAGGTTTGAATATGGACTTTTACAAGTCTCTTGAATATCTCACTTTCCTAAAACGATTCTAATCATGAAAAGACTAGAACCATTCTAGGGTTGTGATTTTGAAAACAACAAGAATTTGAAATATGGACTATGGTGATCACATTAAATATTACACTTTCCTAAACAACCCTAACCGTGGAATGACTAAAATCATCTTAAGATTGTGGTTTTGATCAAAAATAATTTGGGGTTTACACCCAAAGTTTGGAGTTTGATAGTCACATTGAATATAACACTTTCCTGAAATAACCCTAACCATGGAATAGCTATAATCACTCTAGATTTGTGATTTTGAAAACAAGTTTGAAAAATAAGATTTTGAATGCAAGTTTTAAAGGAGAGTCTTAATGCAATTTTGAAAATAACTTTGAAAGTAATTTTTAATAAATGTATGAATATGACATGCACAATACAATAGGGTCATGAACATATAAGGCTAGGCTTTACAACATAATTAAGGGGGCCGAACCCACACCATCAAAGGTTGAACTAGAGGAAAGTCCTCAGCACGGTGACCTTTAACACTCCTTTCTAGGCATGAATTAGGAAGTCTCTTGTTTCTAGCATGCAAGAAGAGGAGGTAAAAGATGGGGATTAAATAGAATAAAACCTAAGTGGGTTAGGAGAGAGAAGAGAGAGGGAAGAATTACATAAAAATAAATGGAAAACTAACCTCGTATTCTTATTGCTTTGATTGCTTGGTTTGCTTTACTTGACTTGAACTTTGAAAGCTTTGAAGATATAACACTTGATCTTCAATGAATATTTTGAGGCTTGTGTTTGAGTGTATGAAGGCTAAGGTTTGAAGATGATTGAGAAAATTAGGGTTTGGAGAGACTTCGTACTCTGATTTCAAAGAGACAGAGTTTCTGGACTGAGTTTATACACCTTTTTCTTACGTAGGGAGAGGGTTTGTATTTATAGACAATTGAAACAGCCTTGGTGCCTGTTGTAGTGGCGCTAGGGCAAAATTGCCACTAGCACCATTAAGAGTGGCACTAGGCCATTTATTGGTTTAGTGCCACTGCTAGTGGCGCCAGCCACTTATGAAAGATTTAAGGCAACAAGAAACGTATCTTTCGACCCTTGGTATATAAGGTAAAATATTTAGGCGCATGTCCTAGTGACTACCATGCAATTTTTGGCTTGGCTCCACTAGGAGTGACTTCAAAAAATTTGAGAATGATCCAGAAGGTTCCAAGTAACCAGACTAGGTCGAGAATGGACAGGAACCCTTAGGAGAGTGTCATAGAGGTAACTGGCTTGAGAAATAATACTAGAATAGTTAAAAAGGTCAACCGGGCTACCAAGGGCAAAATGGTCAATTGAACTGGAAAACATCGAAATGGACTCGAAGTGACCCATGAGAAGGCTTAAAGGTTTGAAACACTATTGAGAGTGTTCCGAGGGGTTAGCGGTTTGATGCCTAAAGCCAGTGTGGTTGGAAAATGCGACCAGCCTATTAGGGGCAAAACAGTTATGATACACTAGGCTTATCAGAATAGACTTGGAATGATCCAAAAAGATGTTGGAAGGTTGAGGATACTATTAGAAACATCTTTAAAAGGTTACCGGTTTGATACCTAAAGCCGGTGTGGTTCCTAGAGGCGATCGAATGCCTATGGGCAAAAGGGTCATTTTGACTGGATAGTCTCAAAATTGATCCGAAACCTACTGGAAGGCATTTGGACATGCCAGATTGTCTTTGGGACAATCTTAGAAGGGTGAACTTACCGCTATGAGGACTTAGGTACTTTATCGAAAAGTGTGTCGTAAAGGGCCTAATGGGCAGTTTGGTCATTTTTCACCGGAGTAGGCTAGCAGGCACTGGTGTTGAAATGAGTTTTGAGTATTTCTGCCACTCTGACAATGTGTGACGAGTTGGTTTCCAAAGGTATCCCGTCCTTCGATAAACGTGTCACGGCCTAGAGGCTTGTTTGGTCCTGTAACATAAGGGGTTTGTTGGCAATTCTTGATGTCGACTTGTTTGCAAGTGTTTCCGTCACTCTGACAGTGTATATTCATTCCAAAGACTGTCTAATCTCAGGAAGCTGCTAGATGGATTTCTTGTCTGAGGGATTAACTTTCTCGAAAGACATGTCGAATAATAAATATTCTACATTGATGGCTAGTAGGCGCCAAAAATGAACCGTTCTACCATCTCGGGGACTTAGGTTTTGTTTCGATCGACAGGTTTGAAGGGACTTACCGTTCTGAGAAGTTTCTTCGATAAACATGCCAGACTGGATGAACTTACCATTTAAGGAATTAGCTTTCTCGAAAGACGTGCCTGATTAAATTTGATTGGTCTGGATTGGAATTGAAATTGGAATTGAGGTTGAAATAGGGACTTACCGTCCTTAGGAAGATGTGCCAACTGGAAATGAATTGAGTAATGCCCCAAGGGCATTTTGGTCATTTTACCTCTATTGAGCCCGGTGGGCCCGTGAAGAAATTGATTAACTAGATTGAGTCTAGAAAGTTAGTTTGGACTTGAATGTGTTTGTGTTGGTTTGAATATGAGTCCGGTCAGGTTGGAGATTACCGAGTGGGCAAAAATGGGGTGCTTACAGCTGGCGCCCTTTTTCGACAGTTTCTAGCCGATATGCCCCCATGCCAACTTGGAATGTAACTTTGTATAGACCTTCCCAGTTAGGGCTGAGTTTTTCATCTGCTGGAATTTTTTGTTGCCCCTAATACCTTTCTAGAACTTTTTATAGCTCTTGGCTGAACCCACTTGTTGTAGGATTGGCTAAGTTGTTGATGATAACCAGTGAGCTTTAGTAAGGTCGCCTATCTCTTTTTCTCAATGAGGTCTAGGTCTTTTGCCAAAATTTGATCATTAAATCCAGTATCAAATGCTGCTAATTTGATTGTTGAAAGTCTGACCTCCAAGGGTATAACTGCTTTTACCCTATACGATTTTGAGAAGGGAGTTTTACCAGTAGACCTCTTTGGAGTGGTTCTATAGGATCATAGGACACTGGGTAGCTCCTCTACCCATCTTCCCTTAGTTTTTTCCAGCCTTTTCTTGATTTCGTTCAGCATTGTTTTGTTTGATATTTCGACTTATTCGTTGCACTATGTATTGGTTGGTGTCAAATAGTAATTTATGATCCTGAGTTTGCCGCAGAATCCTCTGAACATATTTTTGTTAAACTGGGTGCCGTTATCTGAGACCAGTACACATGGTATGCCAAACCTTGTAATTATGTTCCTCCAAGTAAATTTTTTCGCATTGATCTCCCTGATTGTTGACAAGGGCTCTGCTTTCACCCACTTAGTAAAGTAGTTTGTTGTGAAGATAAGGAACCGTTTGTTTCCTGGAGCTCGGGGTAGAGGGCTGACTATGTCCAATCCCTATTGGGCAAAAGGCCAGGGGCTGGTAATAGTTGTGAGGTCTTCAGCTGGTTGGTGGATTAATGGTTAGAACTTTTGGCACTTCTCATACTTCAATACATATTGAGTTGCATCCTTTTGCATATAAGGCCACTAATAGCCCTGTGAGATTGCTCGGTGAGTGAGCGACCTTCCATTGACATAACTTCCACAGATCCCTTGATAGATTTCAAACAAAATGCCCTACACATTGTCTGGATGAACACAATGCAAATAGGGTCCTATGAAAGATGTTTTATATAGCTTCTTGTTGGGTGACGACTAGTACTTTAAGGATTTATATTTTATTCTCCTAGCTTCATTCTTATCCTTAGATAGTTCATCCTTGTTGAGGTATGCAATGATTGAATCCAGCCAAGACGGCGCTAGCTTTTCTATAACTAATACTTACTCCTTTTCTTGAAAGATGTTAGGGCTAGTCAAGGTCTCAATATGGATTATTCTCTTCGAGCCTGACTTCAATGCTGTTACGAGTGTTCCAAGACTTAAGATCTTTATATTTCAACTGATCTTTGAGGACTTTTTAATAGACATGGCTTCTTCTTTCTATTTAAGGCTTTGAGCATTTTCAATCTCTTTCCTTGACATCCATTATCTTGAAATTCCTTCATTCTTTTATAAGACCAACTTTGTTGAATATTTTATCTCATCATACTTATTGACCTTCATTCTAATACTTGTTATCGCGTCCCGGTTTTTAGGTCCAAGGTCCTTTTGGCTTAGAGACAAAAACATGGAACTCTGTCACTAGAACTCATTCTCCTAGGAAAACAAGTGCAACTAGGTTTGAATTGAAGATTGGTTTGATTAAGGGCTTCGTAAAAAAATAGGAGTCGCCACCTAACTTGATTACGGTGAGTTAGGTCACCTAAAGCTAAGTATTAATCCGAAAATTAAACTTAAGATTTTTGAAAAAGGTTTTGAAAAACTCCCTTGAGAAAGGGTTTTGAAGATGATTGGTTGTTTGGCAACCTTTGGAAAGTTTTAAGCCCTTTTTGAAAAATAACTCCATTTGGTATTTTGAAAACAGAAATCTATGGTCCGGGAGTTGGTTACGTGTAGGGAAGATATCTTAAGATCATCACCCTACCCCGCCCTTTCGGTACCTACATGTCTAATTACCTTTTTGTTCACTTGCTAGAATAACCGGTTACCATTGTCCACTTAGTATCCACTTTTAGAGTTTTGGAAATAGGGCTTAGTCATCACTTTTCGGATGAATGATGCATGATGCATGTTTTGAAAGAAGTTTGAAAACATGGGAGTTTTAAAGGGTTTGAGATAGAAATCTTAAATTGATAGAAACTTTTGAAAAAGGGATTGGAGTTAAAATGGAAGTTACGGCCACACCTTTTTAGGTTGCCTACGTATCTCATTTGACGAGAATCAGGTCAATAATAGTTCGGGTAAGAGGCCGATGGAAAATAGGCGCATTAGGGCCTTCGAAAGGTTTGAAGACACTTTGGGGTCTTTTGGAAAAATTTAAGACACCTTGAGGTCTTTGGAAAAGTTTAAGATACTTGGAGGTCTTTGGAAGTTGAAAACACTTTGTGGTCTTGGAAGTTTTGACTTGAAATTGGATGGTGGAGTGTTTTGAAAATATTTTTGGATCAACTTAAGGGAGTTTTGAAAAAAATGCTTTGGCATGATTTAAGAAAACTTGAAAATGTTTTTGAAGTCTTGTTTTGAAAATCTTGGAGGCATGACTTTAGAATGTTTTGATGAATTAGTTTTTAAAAGTGGTTTTTTAAAATGGCTAAGGGTTTGAAATCCTAATATGGACAACCTTAGAGTTGTTCTTGATATGTCACCTTCCTTTGGGGTCCCTAACCATAAGAGGGCTAGGGATGCCTTAGGTTTGTGATCGTTTGAAAATATTTTTGGAAACATCTTCGAGTTGGTTTTTGAAACCTCAAGAGGGTTGAAGGTTTTGGAAAAAGTGGGTTATGAGTATAGTTTAAAATTGGAGGATCATTCAAAAAGGGTTCATGAGTTGGAATCTTAAAGCATATTAACCTAAATTGGGTTAGCCTATGGTTAGGGATGACCTAAAGTTAAGTTGGACTACGGTTGACTAACTAGAGTAAGGATAACATAAGGTTAAGATGACTTAGGGTTAACTAACTAGGGTTAAATTAACCTAAGGTGAGTGAACTAGGTCAATTTAACCTAGGATTGGACAACTAGGGTCAAGTTAACCTAGGATTTGGTCAACTAGGGTCAAGTTAACCTAGGGTTGGATTGGAAAATGGTTTTGAAAGTTGGTTTAATGCACTTTTGGAAAAAGCTTTGAAAAACAAAACATGTTATGCAATGGACTTTGGTGGACAACCTTTTTGAAGATCATTTCCAAGATAATTTTGACTCTAGCCAATAGTATAGTTTATATGGTTGGTGTTTGGAGGCCATTCCAAGGAAGGTTTCCTCATGGCCATTATAACCATAATCTTGACAAGAGTATAAGGGGTTCAAAAATCAACATGGTGATGACAACTTTTTGAGAACCCATTTTTAATGCAAAGATGGAGAGAATGAGCTTTTGATAACCATTTTTGAAAAGGGTTTTGAAAACTATTTTTGTAGGAGGCCATTCTATCAAGAGAGGGTTCCTATGGCCAAATAAAAGGGAAACCACTCAAGAGAAGGTTCCATGGGGCCATTCCAACCACTAAACTTGAGAGAATGGAAGCCTTGAAAATTAGAGAGTTAAAAAATAACTCTTATGCAAGTGAAAATGCAATGATGACAAAATGAGAGTTAGGGGGTTAGTAGGGAACTCTCTAAGGCATGATTTCTAAGGTCTTATCATAACCTTCAAGGGGACAACTCTTGAAACCATTTTCGAAAGAAATATAGAGCTTGAAAATGGCATGAAAATAAGAGCAATGTAAGCATTGTAGAACATGAAAATGAAGCCAAGCATACAAGACATGATCAAAATAGTAATATGTAAGAGGTCATGAGCACATACAAGGCTTTTAGGCTACACCACATAAATAAGGGGCTCTTAGGCCATACCATCTTAAAGTAGGCTAGTGAGAGATCCCCCTACATGGTGACTCTCACTTACTTACCTCTAGGCATGATCTAAGAGCCTTCTTGGCTCAAGCATGCAAGAAAGTGGGGGTTGAAGATGAGGATTAAAATAAAGAATAGTTTAAGTAGGCTAGGAGGGAGAAGAGAAGAGAAGAGTGGGGGAAGACATAAATGTAAAAGAGATACCACATTATGCCTTCAACACACTTGTAGTCTTCAATGGATGTCTTGATTGGAACTTGAATGACTTAAAAAAGGCTTGAAGGGCTGGAAGGGAGTGTTTAATGGTGTATAAGGCTTTGTAGGTGAAGGGTATGGCCTTGAGAGAGGTGGAATCTAGCCTAAGTGTTGGAGGAGTGGAATATATGTAAGGATTCGAGATTCTGGAGCAATTTTAGTAGAGCTTCGCATCAATTTCGGAGATGGAATATGCAAAGGGGGAGGCTGGTATTTATAGGCAAACTAGAATAGGCTTGGTGCATGTGCTACATGCGCCTGGCCAAAATTTGCCCTGGCGCATGTAGCACATGCGCAGGTACTGTTCCATTGCTAGAATGACACGTGGCACCCTGTGTACTGTTTAAATCTCGACTGTTGATCAAAATTTGGTCGATTTGATCAAAATTTAAGTGCATGTAGCATACGCTCCATCATCGGAAAGGTTCGTCCAAACTTCGTCTCGATAATTGAGCTAATCGGGAAGGGTTCGGGGGAATCGGTTGTACCCACGGTGTTCTCATAGGGTTTCTCGTGAACTTTCATGTTTTTAGAAAGTTTAAATTGTGTTCGGAAGCGTGGGACATCGTCTCGGAAAGTGTGCATAAAAGGACACCTTTGCGGAGCGTCTATGATACGCTCTGAGGGTGTTTGAAAGTAGCTATTTTTGTGCTGCGTGATCGAGGCCTTCAGGAAGCGATCTTTTCAATCGAACCGTACCGATGAAAAATACTTTGGAAATACTTGTAGGAATTTTCAGATTTATGCATTTCTTAAGTCATTTGATGGTGCGTTTTGATAAGAGAATTGGGGAAAAAGTCAACATTGGCGGAGCGTTTGCGAGACGCTCCAGGGGTTGTCGAAAGTTTGAGCCATACGATGAAGGGCTTCGAGAGGCGATCTATCCGATCGAGCCATATCGATGGAAAGATCTAGGGACGAGCTTTCGGGAATTCCCTGATATACGCACTTCTCAAATCATTTGACGGTGTGTTATGACCAGGGAATCGGGGAGAAATGGTAATTTTGGCAGAGCATCTATGAGACGCTCCAAGGAACTTTTATCGAGCCGTGAGTGCTTAGCATCGTGAGGTCATCCTTAGGTTAGACGGGGGCTCATGACGAAATCCGCCGTTCAATAACCAAGGACCGGTGTAGTTTTGAGGCGCGTTCGGGTCGCCAAAGGCAAAATGTTCATTTTGGCCAGTTTAGGCTGGGAATGGTCAGGAATGGATCTGAATGTCATGTTAAGTGTACCGAGTCATTCAGGGATGTTTTTAGGAGAGTCTTTTTCCGTTTGGTGGGGTTTGTGCAGTGCTGCGGTGTTTAGGGGCAAAATAGTCATTTTGACCGGAGTTAGCTGGAATGGGATCGAAATTGGACCAAATGGCGTGTGGGGGATGCCTAACAGTTTAGCAACATTTTAGAATGGTGGACTTATCGTTTTGAGGGATTTTGAGCTTTCTCAAAACATGCCTCGAGGCCTAAGGGGCAGGTTTGGTCATTTTTCACCAAGTCGGGTTAGCAGGCGCCAGTGTTGACCTAGGTGTTGGTTCTCGAGACTGCCCAGTCTCGAAAAGCCACCTGTGCAGTATTGGTCCCTAAGAACGCTTAGTCTTAGAGAGCTACCTGTAGGGTGGTGTTGGTTCCTAGGAACGCCTGGTCCTAGAAAACTACCTGTGGGGGTGGTGTTGGTCCCTGAGAACGCCTAGTCTCAGAGAATTATCGAATGACAAACATTCTACATTGGCGGGCAAGCAAGTGCCAGAAGTGAACCGTCTGGAATTTTGATAAGGTGTTGGTCTCCGAAATCGCTCGATCTCGGGAAGCTACCTAGATGGCATTAGTTTTCGAGACCGTCTGGTCTGGAAAGATACCTAGAATGGTGGTGCTTATGGCTCCAGTGGGTCCTTGTGGGCCCGAGAATTGACCAGTTGACTAGATTGGAGATTGAATGGCTCATCTTGAGCTTGCACGTGGTGTGGTGTTTGAAAACTACATCCGGTCGAGCCGGAGATTGCCGAGCGGGCTAAAATGGGGTGCTTACAATTGGCATGGTTTAATGAGGACTTGCATTTGGGGGATATGCATATTTTGAAGCATGATTAGTGAGCTTAATCCATGATTAAGTAGCTTAATTAATCTTCAAGCTTAGCTTATGTTAATCATGATTAATTATTATAAATGTGATTAATTATGTTAATTATGTGTATTAGAGGTGGATTAAGGAAGCAAGGAGGTGCTAGGTGGGGGTTTAACCTTAAGACACCTAGGTGTGTGCTTCATGTGTGAGAGGTGTGTGTTTCACTAATTTTGCTAGTAAGTGTGTGTGTGTGTGACATGTGTAAATAGTAGATACATATTGTATCTATTTGTGTTTTGCAAGACAAGAGGGAGAGGAGCTTGGTTCTACAAATGTTGGGAGAGAAAGAAAAAGAGAGAAAAAGAAAAGAGAGAAAAGAAGAGAAGGAAGAAGAATTCAAGAGAGGAAGTTTTTGTGTTTATTCCTTGAGGTGACAACTATATATTGATATTTGTTCCATTTTATTTTTATCTAATGTTGTATGATAGCATGCCATTTCATACTATAGAGGTTGAATGGAAGTAGAGAAGAGGAGGGTGATTAGGGTTCCAAGGAGGAAGCCTTGAATTTTTCATGTTGTGCATGTTTTTAGATGTTTGAGAACTTGTTTATAGTCTTACAGTTTCATTTTGAACTTTTAGGATACTTGTTGTGTTGGAATGGTGATGAGTGCTTAAAAACTATGTTTGAAAAGTCCATTTTCGAGCCAAAGTGTGTGGGGATCAACCCCGGACCTTAAGAGTCGACACATGAAGCATTTTGTTGCAAGATTTTGGTCTCTGTTCCAAGGTGTTGACACCTAGCGCAGAGGTGTCGACACATTGAACAAAAATTTGACTCACTGTCTCAAGGTGTCGACGCATTATATTGAGGTGTCGATACCTGTGACTGGCAGACTCAACACACTTTAGTAAAACAGTCATAACTTTCTCTAGAGAACTAGAAATGGTGCACCTTTGAAGCATTGAAAACTAGACTCATGGGGTTTTCTATTGATATAAAGTGGGTACTTTAATTCTTTATAGATTGAGAGATATAACAATTTAAAGATGACCTAAAATTTCTATCAATAGTCTAGTTTTCCAGAATTTTACTCCAACTTTTATTGGACATAACTCCTTCATCTAAAATGTATTTTTGACCTATAACCTATTAATCTAAAGGTCTCTAAACCTATTTACAAATGAGGTTGACCTATTACATTATCTTGGGTTTTGGTGAAAGTGGTTTATTGTCTTTGGTTGCATTGGGGAAGGGTTTAACATCCTATTGAGTTCTAATGCATTATGGATGTTTTCAATCATATGTTTAAAGAGTATAAGCTATAATTATGCATTGGTTATGAATTAAAGCATCTATTTCATCCTGTTTGATGTGGTGGTGTTCGGTAGGGTCGGAAGCGGATCATATTATTCTGGTTTAACCGAAAGAGTAGCTCAATTTGAGAGTAAATTGTATCAGGTGGGAATATAAGATGACCTTATTCATAATGCATTGAATGTTTTATTGTCTACATTGGTGGTGATTGTTGGATTATGCGATGACATTTGTATACAATACATTTTGTGTACATATCTTGTATTGCACGGAGGAGGTTTAGTCGATGTAGGGCTAACCTAAGGTTTAGCCGATGTGGGGCTAACCTAAAGGGTGTCGATGTGAGATATCCTTGATAACAAGCCCTTGGTATATTGGGCCAATGTTATCAAAATAACGCGCACATATGTGGTGTATCATACATTGCATCACAAGAGGCATTTTGTTTATTGTTGATGGTGTATTATATATTGATGATTAATTCAGTGGATGTTTATCATTCATTTTTTATGAGTTTGATTATCTTGTGAGCACATTGATATATAAAGCTCACACCCACGCAGGTTGTTTTGCAAGAAAATGGGAGATGTTCAGTCCACTGTTAGTGTTGAGTTGGAGAGCTTTGAGAAGCTCTTTAGTTGAGTTATTAGTCATATACATTGTTGTACATTATATTTAAAATCTTGTTGGAGTTTTGTTTATTTTATGGTTTTGTAAATATTCATAAGTGTGCATTAAGAGTTCTCTTAATAATGTATGTTAAAGGATTATGAGATGGATATTATTTATTTAATATAATGTTATATATTCCTATAAGATTTCTATCTTTGGGATTATGTTGAGGTTTCGCTTACGGGTAGGTGACCTATACGATCACGTTTGTCCTAAGACGGCGTTAATGACCCTTGAATAGGAGCGGGCGTGACATTGTGTCATTCTATCATTCTTTGCCGCGTATTCTCCCCTTGTTAGGTTCACTATTAGTAGTGAATCTAAGTAGATGTTTATCTCGGCGATATTTAGCTCTATAGCTCTACGTAATCCTGCAAGCAGAGCCTCGTATTCTGATTCGCCATTGGAGGCGGTGAACTCTACTTTAATAGCTTATTCAATTGCCATGTCATTTGATGTGATCAGGATTATGCCTAACCCTGCCCCCCTGTCATTGGACGCTCCGTCTACTAAGAGCCTTCAATGATCAGTAGTCTCCCATAGCTCTAAGGTGGGATTGTTCTTTAGTAGCTTGGTAGTAGGCATTGGATTGGCTTCCTGTGGCAATTTAATAGAAAATTCAGCAATAAAATCAGCAAGTACTAACCTTTTACCGCTGATCTAGGTTGATACTTGATGTCAAACTAGCCCAATTCAACCGCCTATTTGCTATTCTACCAGAGAAGTTAGTTCTTTGAAGGAGTGGTTTCAACTGGTAATCCATGAGGACAACGATAGTATGGGCTCTGAAATAATACACCAACTTCCGTGAGGCCATCACTAGCTCGAGAGCCAATTTTTTCAGTGGTAGATATCTGGTTTCTACCCCCAAGAGAGTCTTGTTGACATAATAAACTGGCTTCTATTATCTGTCTGGCTGTTAAAGTAGAACGGCGCTAACAACATGCTCTGAAACATCCAGGTATAAATAAAGCTCTTCATACTTGGATAGAGTAGAAAGTAGTGGAGGCTAAGCCAAATAACTCTTTAGATCAGTAAGGGCTTAATCACACTTTGATCCCTAGTTAGACCATTCTTGTTTCTTTAAGAGTTGGAAGAATGGTTGGGATTTATCTGAATATCGGTTGATGAACCTTTTAAGAGCCGCTGCTATCCCAGTTAACTTCTGAACTTCTTTAATATTTTTCGGGGCCTAGATGCTCTTGATTGCACTAATTTGCTATGGATCTGCCTCAATTCCTTGGTATGTAACCAAGAATCCCAAGGACTTGCCCTGAACACGCATTTAGTGGCATTAAGCCTCATCTTATACTTCTTTAGGATGTCGAACACTCCTTTTAAGTTGCCAAGGTGGATCTTGCTGAACTTGTTTTTGACCGCCATATCATCAACGTATACTTTAACTGTACTGTCGATTTATTCTTTGAACATTTTTGTGACCAATCTTTGGTAGATAGTACCGGCGTTCTTTAGCCCAAAGGACATAAATTTATAGCAAAAAAACCCCTTGGGGTAATAAAGGCGGTCTTCTCTTAGTCATCGTCACGGAATGGTTTTTGATGATACCCACGATAGGCATAGAGGAAGCTCATTCTTTTATATCTAGCTGTTGTATCAACGAACTGGTCAATCTTTAATAGAGGGAAAGGGTCCTTGAGGCATATCTTATTTAGGTCGGTGTAATTCACACATACCCTCTATTTGTCGTTCTTATTTTTCACCACAACTGTGTTGGACAGCCAGTAGGGGTAGAAGACTTCTTTAATTGTCCCTACTTCAAGGAGCCTTTTGACCTCCTTAATTACCGCATCCACATGCTGTGTAGCCGTCCTCCTTCCTTTCTGAACCACAGTTTGATACTGTGGATCAACATTACGCCTATGTTAGGCCACCTCTAAGTCAATTCCCGATATATCATAAGGGGTCCAAGTAAAGATTTCAATGTAGTGCGTCAGCAGTTTAATCAGCAATTTTTCTTCTTTTTTGGACAGGGATTTGCTAATCACAAAGTACTTCTCCTTATCATGCCAATCTATATCTACTCTTTTTAGGACTTCTATTGCCTTCTTGCCATGTGTTTGTCTGACATCGTCAACTATAAGTGTGTCCTCGTGGAGCTCTATCATCTAGACCTTGCCCACTTTTTCTTTGGTGGCACAAGCTGCCAGAAAATATTGTTTCGCTGCCACCTAATCTTCTCTGATCTCCATGACCCCTTCAGGGGTTGGGAAGCGAATGAGTTGGTGGTAGGTGGATGTTATAGCCTTTATAAGGTGCAACCACATCCAACCTATTATTTCATTGTAGAAGGAAAGCACGCCAACAAATAGGAACTCCATCTGAAGCGTAATTCCTCCCACAGGTGTTATAACCTTTTCCAGCAGCCATACTAGGTTTGAACTAAAGCTGATCAAAGGGTTAAGAGATGGGTGTAAATCAGAATCTTTTAACTCTAATTTCTTGAAGAGGTCGTCATGCATTACCTTAGATGAGCTTCCTTGATCAATTAAAATTCTCTTAACGTCGCAATCCCCTAATCGCAATATCAGCACAACGCATCATTATAAGGCGTTTGAACTCCTATTAAATCGTCATTAATGAAAGTTATAGCCTTGGTACTGCTATTGACCTTGACCTTCTTGGCTAGAGGCTCAATTTGCATCACTTGTCTCAAGTATGCAACTTTTTGGATCTTTGCACGATACTTGTGAGGATCTACTTGTGCCGACCTTACCGATCCATGCAATAATGCTATTACCTAGGGTGGCTCTGTCGTGCTTCCTTCCATGGGGACTATCCTACTTGCTTTTCTGTACCTCCTATTTAGTCTTTTCTCGGTTAATATACTGGTCAAGGTGGTCAGCTTTCGCCAGTTCTTCCAAGTGACTTTTGAGGTGCCTGCATTGCTCTGTCTGGTGCCCCTTTTCCCTATGGTATAATCAAAACTTTCTTTGGTCCCGGGCTACGGGTTCTCCTGCCAACTTTGGTGGCCACTAGAAAAAGAGCTTATCTTGAATCTGGGGCAAAATCTTATAAATTGGGTTAGACCGTGTTAACTCATCCAATCGTTTTTCTGCCCCGATTATTATTTTCTTCTCGTCGTGGCTTCTTGTTCTCTCTCACGTCCTTCTTTTCTAACTTCTTGCTGACTTTCTCCTGAACCAGCTGTAAAACAACTTCTTTTACTCGGACGTACTATTCAATCCTTAACATCAGGTCATGTACCCTAGTAGTTGGTTTCTTCATTAGGGATTGCCTCAATCGGTGCTCCTTGGGAAGGCCGATCTTAAATTATGCAATGGCTAACTGCTCGCTGTACTCTTTAATTTCGTTGTAGGCCTCCCAGTAGCGGCTTGCATAGGCTTGTAACCCTTCCTCGTCCTTCTTCTGTAAGGTTAGCAAGTAGTCTACCTCCTTAAGCTGCTTGCTATTTGTGATGAAACGAGCAGTGAATAGTTCGGTGAGTTGTCTCCAACCTGCTACTGATTTGGACAGCAACTTTTCCAACCATCGTAAAGCTACTTCACCAAGGCTTGATGGAAAAACTCAACACACGATGGACTCATCACTACTCTATAGTGCCATCATTTGTTTATAGTGTTGGACATGATTGACTGGATCTTGTTGGCCCAAAAGGCAACCCAAGAGGGGGGTGAATTGGGTTTTTCAAAAATAATTGCAATTAAGACTATTTAAAACTAATACAGGCAATGAAACAGTGATTTAAGATATGTGCAATGCAATAAAATTACGCAAGCTATGAAAGCAAAGCACAAGAAAGAAGCACCGACAATTATCGAAGTTCAATCACAACTTTTGGTCTACGTACTTACCCCAAGATCCCATTGAAGTCTTCTTCCTTCATGTAATGTCCAATTACAAAGTAGAGGCTAGTTGAAGTGCCTAGCTCACTCTCCTTGAAACTTACACCCAAGCTTCAATGCTACAAGAGTTTTGTCCAAATACTTTCAAATTTATGAGTGTTTTTCTTTTACACGAGAACACTCAAACACTATCTCACAAGTGTATAAGAGATTTACAATTGAAGTGCACACTCTCTATGAAGAGTATATGAGAATTGAATAGCTCACTAGATGCCAATTCTTGAAGATAAAGAGAATGTAAGGAATTGTCAGCTCTTGATGATCAAATGATGGAATAATCTTGTATCTCTTGTCCATAAATGCATTTGGAGGCTTGTATATAAAGCCTTGAATTGATTTCACCCATTAGAGGTAGTTGAAGCTTCATTAAATGCGTGCTTAGTTCAATATAACGTTTAAAAATATAGCCGTTAGCCCCTAAGTGTCGACACATCAAGCCTACATCCTCTAGTATTTGTTCTCTGTCTCCATATGTCGACACATCAAACCCATGTGTCGACACTTGATCATCCATTCTTCAAGCATTGGCTTCTGTCCTTATCGCGTCCAGATTTTTCGCACTCGAGAAATACACACACAAGCGAGAAGAACATTATACTCTCTCGTTAAAACTTACCCTCTTAGAAGAATGAGTGCGACTAATTTTGAATTGAAAATAGATTTGAACAAAGGGCTTTTAGAAAAAGAATTGGAGTCGCCACCTAACTTGATTAAGGTGAGTTAGGTCACTTAAAAATTAAGAATAATCTGGAGACTACACTTAGGGTTTTGGAAAAACGATTTTTGAAGATACCACCTCAAGAGAGGGTTTTTAGGAAAACGGGTTGTTTAGCAACTTTTGGAAAACATTTAGCCCTTTCTGGAAAATAACTCTGTTTTTGGTCTTTGAAATCAGTGATCCTAGGTTCGGAGGTTTGATTACGTGTAGGGAAGACGCACTAAGCCATCACCCTACCCCGCCCTTTCGGTACCTACATGTCAATCTACCCTAGATTCACCTATGAGAGTCTTCAACTAACAAACTGTCTAATCCTACCCACTTTGAAAAACAATGTTTAGAAAAATATGATGCATGATATGCAAGTGCAAGAAAAAGAAAGTTGATTTGGAAATAGATTTGAAAAGAAGAATTTGATTTGATTTTAGAAGAAAGATTTGAAAGGATAGATTCGAAATTGGAAAGTTTTAGAAATTGGAAATAGAAATTTAGAATTGGAAGTTTGAAAATAAATTGGAGATTTGAAAAGATTGTGGAATTTGAGATTTGGAAAATATGGAGTTTGAAAATTGAAAAATGTGGAGACCGCACCCATGAGAGTTGCTTACGTATTCTTTTGGAGAAACCAGGTCAATCGTAGCTCGGACCTGAGTCCGATAGAAAATAGAATGTTGGATTAGAAGAAAAAGATTTTGATTGGAAAAAGGATTTGATTTGAACTTAGAATAGAAGATTGGAAATTGGAATTTAGAATTTTGGAATTGAAAATATTAGACTTTGATTTGGAAAAATAGAACTTGGAAGAAAATTTTAGACTTGTTTTGGAAAGATGGAGGTTTAGGAAACCTAGACTTAGGAAAGATAGTAGACTTAGGAAAGACTTGAGATTTAGAAAGATTTGAGTCGAATGTTGGACTTGGAAGATTTGGAAAGATTGGATTTCAAGAAATGTTCGAATTAGGAAAAGTTCGATTTAGGAAAGTTTCGAATTAGAAAAGTTTCATTTTTGGAAAGTTTCGAATTAAGAAAGTTTTCATTTTAGGAAAGTTTTGAATTAGGAGAGTTTCAACTTAGGAAAGTTTTGAATTTGGAACGTTTTGAAATAGGGAAGTTTTGAAAGTTGAAAAGTTTAGAATTTAGAAAGTTTTGAAATAGGGAAGGTTTTCAAATTAGGAAAGTACCCGAATTAGAAAAGTTTTGGAAGCTTAATGTTTAAGGAAAGATTTGGAAGTTTTAAGAAACTTATGGTTTAGAAAGGTAGGGAATGAGGAGAGAGTTGAATTAGGAAAGATTTAGATTTTGAGTTTTAAAATTTAGGAAAGATTTTTATGTTCAAGTTTTGGAAACTTTAGATTTAGGAAAGTAGAAGATTAGGAATGATTTGAATTAGGAAAGATTTGGACTAGAAAGGGTTAAGATTCCTATTTCCTAAAATAAGGGATTGAATTTTGTTTCTAAAAGATAAGTTTTGATTTTGTTTCTAAAAACGGGAGATTTGATCTAATTTCCTAAAGGGAAGATTGGATTTGGGTAAGGATTTGGAAAGGGAAGTTTTAGAAACCCTAGATTTGGAATGCTATAGTTTTGACATAGAAAAGAGGTTTTTGAAAACTTAATTTTGATTTAGAAAACGGAAGTTTTTGGAAACCTAGGTTTGGGGCAAGATTGAAAATCATGTTTTTGGAAAGAAAATTAGGGTTTCCTAATTGTGGGTTCTAGGGCTTGACTTGGGCTCTAAGGAAAGAGTTTTCGGAAAGTGTGTTTTTGGAAACAAGTTTTTGGAAGGAAATCCTAGAGAGGAATTTCTAGAGGGAAGATTTTGGAAAGAGAGTTTTTAGAATGATTTTTGATAGAAAATTGTTGGAGAGAGGTTTTGGAAAGATTTTTAAGGAACATTTTTAGAAAGTGGATTTTGAGGAGAGTATTTTGGAAAGGAGTTAAAAAAAGGAGTTTTGAAAAATAGATTTTGGGAGGGAGTTTTTGAAAACAACTTTGGAAAGGAGAATTTTAGAAAAATATGTTGAAAAAGAGATTTTTAGAAAGAGAGACCTTTGAAAAGAGAGTTTTTAGAAGGTATAAAAAAGTCTTACTTTCCTAAAGCGATTCCAACCATAAGAAGGTTAGAACCACTTTAAGAAAGTGGTTTTGAAAAACAAGGAGTTTTGAAAATATGGACCATAAAAGTTACTTTAAATGTAACACTTTCCTAAAACAACCCTAGCCAAGGAAATGCTAGAATCACCCTAGGATTGTGATTATGAAAACAAGTTTTGAAAAGGAGATTTTGATGCAATTTTGAAAACAAGTTTGAAAACAATTTTGAAAACAATTTTGAAAATAATTTTTGGAAGATGCAAGATCATGATATACACAATACAATTTTGGGGTTGTGAACATATAATGTTAAAGTTTCACCACATAATCAAGGGGGCCGAACCCACGTGGTCTCCGGTTAGCCTAAATGAAAGCCCCCGACACGGTGACCCTCCAATAGTCTAATCCTACACATAGACCGGGAGTTCCCTTGTTTCAAACATGCAAAGAAAAGGGGGAAAAGAGATGGGGGATTAAAATAGAGAAAACCCAAGTGGGTTAAGAGAGAGAAGAGAGAGGGGAGAAGTGCGAAAATTTAAAGAGAAAGCCTACCGTATGTCTTGTTTATTTTGTTCGCCTTGCTTGTCTTCAGTCTTTGTCTTGATCTTCGTCTTCAATCTTTAAGAGTTGTCTTCAATTCTTCAAACTTCAGATTGCAGCTCTTCAAGTCTTCAAAGGAGGGTTGGAGGCTAGTGTATAAGTGTACGGGGGTATAGAAGGCTAGGGTTTTGTATATGGTGGCTAGGGTTTGTAAAACCTAAGGAAGCTAGGGTTTAAAGAGTGCATGAGCTTTGTATATCGAAATATATGATTTTTAGACTGAGTTTGTGGACCTCTTTCACGCTAGAAGAGGCTCTGTATTTATAGAGATGGGAATGCACTGGTGCCTGTTGCAGTGGCGCCAAGCCAAACATTACACTAGCGCCACTAAGAGTGGCGCCAGGCCATTTTTTGGCCTGGCGCCACTACTAGTGGTGCCAGCGATTTAGAAAATATTTAAGATCGGCAAGCAACGTATCTTTGACTAGATTGAGCGCCTGTACTAATGACTACCATGCAATTTTCAGCCTGGTTTCACTAGGAGTGACTTCGGAAAGTTTAGAAACAATTTGAAGTGGCTGGGAATGACCCGGAAGGCCGGAAAAGAGCAGGAACACTTAGAATAGCATCCCGGAGGTATTTAACTTGAACAGTGAGGATAAGATGTGTCGGAAGGGTTGACCGGGCCTTTAGAGGCAAAACGGTCAATCGAATCGGGAAGCTGTCGGGATAGACCCGGACTGTCCTGGAAGAAGACTCGAGATTTGAAAACATTATTCAGAATGTTCCTAAAGGTTGCCAATTTGATACCCAGAGCCGGTGTGGTCGGAAAAGGTGACTGACCCACCAAGGGTAAAACGGTCATTTCACATCGGGTTTGCCAGAACTGATTCGGAATGATCCGAAAAGATGAAGAAAGGTTGAGAGTACTATAAAAAACACTCTCGGGAAGTTACCGGTTTGATACCCAGAGCCGGTGTGGTCGGAAAAGGCGACCGGCCCACCAGGGGTAAAACGGTCATTTTGTACCCGGTTTGCCGGAACTGACTCGGAATGATCCGAAAAGATAGAGAAAGGTTGGGAATACTATAAGAAGTATTCTCGGGAGGTTACTGGTTTGATACCCATAGCCGGTGTGGTTCTCGGGGCGTTCAGATGCCTAGGGGCAAAATGGTCATCTTAACCGAAAAGTCTCAGAAAAGGCCCAAGGGGCAGTTTGGTCATTTTTCACCGAAGTGGGCTAACAGGCACTAGTGTTGACCTGGGTTTTGAGTGTTTTCGCTACTTTGATGGTGGTCGTCGTGACACAGGGGTTTGTTGGCAATTCCCTCTATCGACCTATTTGCAAGTATTTCTGCTACTCTAACGGTTGCGATGTTTGCGAGTATTTTCGCTACTCTAACGGTTCGCGATCATTCTTGAGACTGCCTGATCTCGGGAAGCTGCTAAGGGGACTTAGTGCCTGAGAAGTCAATTTTCTCAAAAGGCGTGCCTAAACAGACATTTCTACATTGGCGGGCTAGCAAGCACCAAAGGTAGACCGTTCTACCATCTAGGGGACTTGGGGTCTCATCTCGGTCGACAAGTTTAAAGGGACTTACCGTCTTGAAGATATTTTTCTCAAAAAACGTGCTGGACCGTTTCGAGGAATAAACTGTCTCGAGAGTGGGATTAGAATTTGGAAAGGGATCTTATCATCTTCGGAAAGACATGCCTGACCATCTCGAGGAATCAACTGTCTCGAGAGAGGGATTGAAATTTGGAAAGGGGACTTACCGTCTTCGGAAAGACATGCCTGATTGGAGTAGATTTACCGTCTCGAGGAATAAACTGTCTCGAGAGAGGGATTTGGAATTGGAAAAGGATAATGCCCTTAAGGGCATTTTGATCATTTTGTCTCTATTTGGGCCTGGTGGGCCCGCGAAGCGATGGATAGACGGGATTAGACTTAGAGAGTTGGTTTTGATTGAAATACGTCCATATTGACTTGAGTACAAGTCTGGACAGGGCGTAGACTGCCGAGCGGTCAAAAATAGGGTGCTTACAGTCCTCATGTCGACACATCAAATTCATGTGTCAACATATCACCCAGAAAATCTCTTCCATGCTTTCCTTGATCAAGTTTAGCTTCAAAAACACTTCAAGTACTTCAAAGACTCTTCTCTTTGGGGTATAGTGATTTTTTAAAATTTTCAATTAAGTGTATTTATTCAATAAAGTTTTCAATTCAATTTGGATTGAATTCGTTTTTAATTTCTTCAAAAACTTTTCTTGGATTCTTTATAGAGTCTTTGCAAACATGATGAATTCTCCTTTTGAACACCTTCAATCTTTTTGAATTCATATCAACTTCATTGAGTCTTTATAGGCTTAATGAATTCTTCTTTTGAGCACCTTCAATCTCTCTGAATTCATATCATTGGTTTGATATTTAGACAGGTGTCATGGCTTTGTTTTGGTGTATTGCTCGATCTTTGAATTGTTGTAGATCCATTTTGACATTCATTAAACTTTAGATGTAAAATATATTTTCTCATTGATCTGCACACTAATTAAATTCATTAGTAAACTAACACAAAGTTTAGTTATCATCAAAATTAAGGCGTAGAGTCAAAAGATCCGACTTCCCATCATAAAGTGTGAACTTTATTGGAGGTATGCGAGCCTTAATCTACTCTGTAATTGGTGCAGACGCGATCTGATCAAGTGCTCTTCTAGTTATATCATGGGCTGTTCGTCCTTTACGGTGCTTGTCCCTATTGTGTAGCCACTCATTCAATTATCGATCCTAGTCTTGTTGCTCTGGATTGGCTCTTACCGGATCTTTTACTGGTGTCCAATTTCTCTAATGTTGCCAATCTTCCTCGACGATTACCACTAAGGACTTTTATCTCCGATTTAATTAAACGACCTCCTAGAGTTCTTGTTGAATCATCGTAACTACTTGATAGGTAAGTGTCGTCATGACTACGAACATCATGGTTGTCTTCAAGCTCTCTGTTGGTGGGCTTGACTCCTCCTCTAAGAAAGCTAATTCTCATCGTTATGTAGAGCTTCCCATAGACGGTGCCAATTGTAGCTAGAATTTTTAGGAAGGCTTTATCCAATGCACAAACCAAATTGACGAGCACGAACTATCTGCAAGAGAATAAGACAATGAGAATGTGTTGACCTTCTTTGGGCCGAAAACTATCTGATGATTAAGTTAGCAAACTTAATCACATTGAATCGAATAAAGTATTGAGAGCTAGAACTCAAGTGAACGTACATTACCATTTTAGTGCATGAGGTATTTTTAAGTTTCAGAATGCCATGTTCTCTTTGGGAAGTGGAGTTACTTTCCTCCTAGGATCGTCCTTTTTTAATCGATTTAATATATTAGATTTATCCTTTATTTGTCTTATTTTAGACCTATTAGTCTTTATAACTTTTAGATTAGAATCCTTGAGTCAACCCCTTTGGGTCCTAGCCTTTGATTGACATGGGCTCGGCCTACCAGGTCGGCAACCTTAGGCCAACCGCTCTGGACTGGTTTTCTCTCTGTTTTGAGCTTGGCTTTTATTGGGCCCAAAACTCTCTTTACCACTAGCTTAATAGTGGGATTAAGGATGACAATGGACCGGGGAATAGTGGAGATTCGACCGTATCCGCTTCGTTTGGAGAGGGTATGGAGGATTCAAAACGGGGGTGGAGGTGGGGATGGAGATTAAAATGAAAATCCATACGGGTATGGAGGTGGGGATGGACCAAGGTTTCCCCCCACCCTGCCCCTCCCCACCTCGTCCCGTCCCGTCCCCGCCCCGTTTTCCCGTTTTAATTTTTTAATTTTTTATTTTTAATATAGGTAATTTTTTTATTTTCTATTAGATAGTGTATTTATTCACTTCCTTCTATGTTTTTTTTTTTTTTGTGGAATAGATTTATAGATTTTAAAAATTAGTAATTTATAAAGAAATTAAATGATAAAAAAATGATTGGGCTTGGAATTGGGCTTGGGCTTGGGGCTTGGGCTCGAGGTGGGGATGGAGGCGATGCGGGGGTGGAGGCAGGGATGGAGGCCATCTTATACCCATGAAGGCGGGAATGAAGATCCCCGCCTCCATTTAAGCCGAGATGGAGGCAGGAATGGAGGTGAATTTTTCAAGTGAAGACGAAGATGGAGATCCCAATCCCCGCCCCGCCCAGGTTTATTGCCATCCCTAAATGGGATGTTACAAAATATGAAGAACTAGTTTAGTTGTGAGTATTACATAATTACCCATACACAGGTTAAATATAAACTGGGCAAATTTTCTACTATTGGTTATTTTTGTCAATAAAAAAAAGCCTCATCAAAATGGAGGCTTCACCAAAAGGATTTGCTTTATATTAGTATATATGACTTGAAAATTTTTTCATTAGGGATGGTCATGATGAACCTGCTAAGCCTATCCCCTATTTTATTAATGGGAGGGAAGTGAAATTTTATTAAAACCTAACAACTTTTTTGATTAAATGGGTGGGGTTGGACATACTTAGGCATATAATTTTTTATTTTAGATAGTTTTGTAATTTAGTTTTAGGCCCAATAAAACTTATTTTTAGTGTAAGCCTGCCCGAGCCCACCTAGCCCCGACCAATAAAATGTACTCCTTGGGTCACATTATAATGCTTAAATTTGCGTAGAAATAGTAGGTAGTTAGCGCTGTTATATAGGAAATTTGTTTCTTTTGAAAACTCCAATACTTTATAAAATTGAAGAAAAACTTATATGAAATGTTTACCAAAACTTTTCACAAACTTTATCATAATTTAAAATAGGGTAAATTTCACTTATCACCCATGCACTTTGACCACAATTCTACTTTGGTCCCTCTACTTTTAATTGTCCCACTTTGCCCCTTACACTTTCAGTTAAGTAGCAATGTGGTCCCTCCGTCAAATTTCCGTTAATAAAGGTGACAAAAAGCCCTTTTTTATTTTTTTTCCTTTTAAAAAATAAAACAATATTTGATTATTATTTTTTATTTTTAGTTGTTAACAGAATTCAAAAAATAAAACAAAAAACACTAAAAGATAGGAACATGGGTTATAACCTCTGTTCAACCTTCTTTTATCTATAAGATAGGTACTTTTGACTTTAAAGGTGTAAAAACTGTTAAAACAGTTAAACAAACTATAAGTCTGCAATCTGAAGAACAGACAATCTAACTTTTGGATTCTATGGATATCATAAGATACCAATATAAATATAATTTCTTACATATAGGGCTTATACAAGTTGCCTTTAAACCTTTTACCTTAAGTGGTTTACCAGCTAGTTTTTTAGCAGTTATTCGAGATGCTAGATGTCTTGATTGGAAATCTTCCCTTTATGGGAATTATGCAATCTAGTGTTGCCCATGGATCAATATATTTTAATGTATACCCTAATCTGTAATTATCTCTTACAGATGCTAATCTATTAGATGTTGTGAGTTTAAATACTAAACTCCATGGTTATAATTTTAAACCAGGATCTGAAACTTTATGTCTCAGTTATAAGATTTATTTTAAAGCTCTTCACACACTTATCCCTAATTATAAGTTGTTTAGTCTCTCTGGCAGTACTGTTATGATTGAATCTAATGTTCTTAGCTCTAATATAGCTATTAATCGTCAAATTACATGGGATGAAGTTCAATTCCTAGAAACTTAGCAGCTTCAACAGGCTGTCCCACCTGCTCCTTTTATCCAAGAGGAAGTGGATCAAATTATTCAAACCCCTGAAGGAGATATAAAGGTAAGATTTACTTCTGGCTCTTCTCAAGGATCGAGATCACGATCTCTTTCCCGATCTTCTTCTACTAGATCTCTAATTCCTCCTTATAAGATTTCTCTTCCAGACACGTCTAGGGCTTCTACTTCTAAACTTTCTGATAATATTAAGTCTGTAAGGATTTCTGATTAACAAATTCCTCATGGAATTTCTAAACCTCCAGTAGATATTCCTACTGCTTCTGAAATAGATTTTCGTCTTTAATGGATTTAAGCCCAGAAAGTCCACTTAGAGCAATCCTTAATAAGGAATTGTTTCAACCATATTATAAATCTTTTTGTAACTTGTATTTTACTAGTTTCAGCCCTACTGAATTAGAAAATTATAAAAATCAATATTTTGAACGTTTGAGTCATACTCAACAATTAGAACATTTTGTATCATGGTTCCTTCAATATTATGTGGACACTTATTCTATACACATGCTTGAATAAAAAACATGGATGACAGATTCTCAATCTATTATTCATTCTGTTTTTCCTTCTACAGAACCTTTAAAAGTCACCAGTTCCTCAACTTCACAGGTTCTTGAAGTTAATGCTCATGTAAAACCATCTTTGGTTGACATAGTGTCTATCGCTATCAAAGATTTAAATCAAGCTTTTAAACAAATAAATTATACGAATTTATATTTACAAACAATTGGTCAACCATTATTGCATCTGGATCATAAGCTAGATCAATTACATACAAAAATTTCTCAAATGAAACTTCAAGAAGTTAAACCTTCTAAGGAAGCTAAAGCTACTTTACAACCTCCTTTAGATATTAAAGGATTTAAACTTGAATCTACAAATGAATTTATCTCTGTATTGGAAAAGAAATTAAATTCTTTTCAAATTTCTACCCTTTCTATTAAATTAGAATCTATTTCTGATGATCAAGATATTTCTGATCAAGATCAAGATAAAATTAATAAAATTGTGGCTGAACCTAGGCGTTTAGAACATTTTTATTATAAACGACCTACTCCACAAGATGTATTATTTGAAGAAAATGATAATTTTATTCAAAATAATTATCAAGAAAATTCCATTTATGAATGAAATCTTGATGGTTTTGTGGACAACAGATATTTGTCATGTGTCATCGCATCTGTATGTATAGTACTATTTATAAACAATGTGGTAATACTGATAAAGCTATTACCCAAATAATAATTAGTGGGTTCACTGGTACCATCAAAGGATGGTGAGATAATTATTTGACCCCAACTGCTAAATCTAAAATTTTAGAGGCAGTCAAACAGGAACCTACTCCTACTCATAATGATCCTAATCATGTCACTATTATTGAACAATCAGTTTATACACTGATTTTAGCCATTTGTGAGTATTTTACTGGAAGATATTCTAGTAATAATGAAAATATTCGAACACTTCTTCAAAATCTTAGATGTCCAACTCTTACCCATTTTAGATGGTATAAGGATGTATTTATTAGTCGAGTTATGCAACTTCCAGATGCTAATAGTGATCATTGGAAGTTTAAATTCATTGATGGTCTTCTCTTTCTCTTTGCTGAGTGAGTTAGGAAAGCTCTTAGGGATAGAAATGATGAAATTTCCATTCCCTATGCTAACCATTCTTTTGGTAGTCTCATAGATACCTGTACACAGGAAGGATTATCTTTATGTAATGACATTAAGCTTAAAAGCCAGCTTAAAAAGCAATGGCTTACTGAAAAATCTCAATTTGGAGATTTTTGTGATAATTTTGGAATGGACATGCCTAAACCCCCTCCAGATCGTGTAAGAAAAAGAAACATACTTAAGAAATCTCTCCCAGTCAAATCTCCAAGAAGTATGTTAAAAAGTCTTCTTCCAAGAAGAAATCATCTATTCCTAAAAAAGAAATTAAATGTTGAAAATGTGGCAAATTTGGTCATTATGCCAATAGATGTCTTATAAAAAAGAAGTTAAATGAACTTCAAATAGATGAACAGTTAAAAGATACGTAGCTAAATTATTTCTGAATAGTGAAAGTGAGCCAGATGACTCTACATCTGAAAACTCTGACTCACATGAATTAGATTAGATTCAAGATCAGATTCAAGAAGATAATATTTTATCTCCTAGTGATACTGACCTAGACAAGAAAGCTTCTTGTTCTGGTAATTGTAACTATTATAAAGCCATAGTTAATATGCATGGTTTAAGTATTAATATGCTAACTCAGGATCAAGAAATGATCATAAAAATTTAAATCAAATTCCTGATACAATTATGAAAGCTCAGCTGATTGAAAATTATCTGAAACAGGTAAAAAAAACAGGATGATATTCCAAAAATTTCTAATGCTTATAGCATGACTGAAGTTATGAAACGACTTCAGCATCAACAAGATAAACCTGTTACTTTACAGGATTTGAAAACTGAAATTAATCAATTAAACATAGAGATTAAATCTCTCAAAAATGATAATTTAAGTTTGACTTCTAGGGTTCATAATTTAGAACTAGGCAGACAAATTACTAGTTCACCTGAATCATCTCAGTCTTTTCTTCCCCAATATTTGGCTATCTTAGATCAAGTCACTTCTCAAAAGTGGTATATCAAGATCACTTTATTCGTTCATAATGAATTATTAATAGAAAATTTTACTGCATTGGTTGATAGTGTTGCCAATTTAAATTGTGTTCAAGAAGGGTTAATTCCAACCCAATATTTTAAAAAAATAAAGCATTCTTTGACCTCTGCTAGTGGTAATAAACTCGAAATCCAGTATAAAATTACTGATACCCATATATGTAATCAATATGTCTGTCTTCCATCCACATTTTTACTTGTGAAAAATGTACAACACCATGTTATACTTGGTACACCTTTACTGCATAGCATTATGCTTATTGAAAAAATTGATTCAACAGGTATTTATACAACGCTGAATAATCAACAGATAGTTTTTCAGTTTATAACTGATCCTCAAACTAGATATCTGAATAAAGTAAAAAATATCTTGTTAGCCAAAGAAAATCAAATTAATTTTCTTAAACAATAAATTTCTCTGTAGACTATTGGTGAATCTTTAGTTAAACCTAAGATTCAAGACAAAATCAAATTAATCGAAAAATAATTTCTTAGTGAAATTTGTAATGATCATCTTAATGCATTTTGGGATAGAAAGAGACATATTGTCTCTCTTCCTTATGAAAATGATTTTTCTAATAAACAAACACCAACAAGGGCTCGACCTTGTCAAATGAATCAAGAATATCTTGAACTGTGTAAAAAGGAAATTGCTTTTTTACTGGAGAAAAACTCATCAGAAAATCCTATTCTCCTTGGAGTTGTACAAGATTTTATGTCTACAAAATACTGAGATTGAAAGAGGTGTTCCTGGTTTAGTTATTAATTACAAACCCCTTAATAAATTGTTAAAATGGATTAGGTATCCTATACCTAATAAAAAGGATTTATTTGATTGCCTTTATAAGGATTTAATATTTTCTAAATTTGATTTAAAATATGGATATTGGCAAATTCAAGTTGCTAAATTTGATAGATACAAAACTGCTTTTACTATTCCCATAGGACATTATGAATGAAATGTTATGCCTTTTAGTTTGAAAAATGCTGCTTCTGAATTTCAGAATATTATGAATGATATTTTCATTCCCTACACTGATTTTATTCTTGTGTATATTGATAATATTATGATCTTTTCTCAAAATCTGGAACAATATTTTCGTCATTTAGAATTTTTTTTTAAAAATTATATTACATAATGCATTAGTAATATTTGCTCCTAAAATGAAACTATTTCAAACCACTGTTCGTTTTTTGGGTCATAATATCCACTAGGGATAAATTGTTCCTATTACACGTAGTATAGAGTTTGCTTATAAATTTTCTGATGAAATATAAGACAAAACTCAATTACAATGATTTTTAGGAAGTCTCAATTATATTAATCCCTATTACAAAAATCTTGCCAAAGATTATGCTATCTTATATGATAGATTAAAGAAAAATCCTTCTCCATGGACGATAGATCATACTTTGGCCGTTCAAACAAATAAATTTAAGGTTAAAAATTTTTCATGTTTAACTCTTGCTAATCTTGTATGGTTTAAAATTGTGCAAACTGATGCTAATAACATTGGTTATGATAGTATTCTTACTCAGGTAATACCTGATAACAAAAAGCAAATCCATAACAGTAATATCCCTCTTGGATTACAATGTCTGCTTCACCGATCGCCAGGATATAACAGTGTACCTAGCTTGAGATCGAGCTTTATCCATATAAAATCGATTTATAACATTTTCTGTATATGTAGATTGATGGATGAGAATTCCATTTGATAAATGCTCAGTTTGTAATCCAAGAAAAAATTTAGTTTTTTCAATATCTTTTATTTCAAATTGCTTTTTGTAAATAACTAGTAATTGTTATAAGTTCTTCAGGAGTTTCAACAAGATTCAGATCATCAACATAGACTGCAATAATAACAAATTCATATTCTGATTTCTTAATAAAAATGCATGGACAAAGTCTCTTATTCATATATCTATTTTTCAATAGATATTTACTAAGACGATTGTACCACATGTATCTAGATTGTTTTAACCCGTACAAAGATCTTTGAAGCTTGATAGAATATACGTTTCGAGATTTTGAAATATGTGCTTCAGACATTTTAAATCTTTCAGGAATTTTCATATATATATCATTATGTAATTCACCATACAAGTAGGCTGTCACGACGTCCATCAGACGCATATCCAGTCCTTCTGAGACTGACAAACTAATTAAAAATCTAAACGTAATGGCATTCATTCCAGGAGAGTATGTCTCATCATAATCAATACTAGGTCTTTGCGAGAAATCTTGTGCTACTAGTCGCGCATTATATCTCACGATTTCATTTTTCTCATTTCTTTTTCGCTCCAATACCCATTTGTATCCAACCAGTTTTACATCTTCTGGTGTTTGGACTACAGGTCTAAGTACTTTGCGTTGTGTTAATGAGTTTAATTTTGTCTCAATAGGTTCTTTTCATTTTGGCCAATCATTTCTATGTTGACATTCGTCAACTGTCTATGGTTCATTCTCTGTATTACTTCTTGTAATTGCAAGAGTCACTTTAAATGAAAATATGTTGTCGACAACAATTTTACTTCTATTCTATTTTTCTCCTGTATTCACATAACTTATTAAGATCTCATTACTTTCCTTTGCAGGGGATATCTCTTCAGGAGGTTTCTCTTCTGGGAATTCTTTTACAGGAGTTCCTTCTTCTAGAGATTTAGATACTGTGGTTTCTTCAGGAAAACTGACTTGCTTATGCATTTGTACTTTTCTCTTTCTAGGAACTATGTCTTTTACACCAATAGGTCTCCTACGCATCATGCGTGCTTGAGATTCATTTGTTGCTATATTAGTAGATTGTCCTGTAGGGATATCAATACGTGCTAGGATATTAGCAGCTGATATATATGATTTTGTTATCTTTTTTGTGTCGGTAAATACATTAGGTAATTGATTTGCAATCGTCTGTAAATAAATAATCCTATGAACTTCTGATTCACATTGATTTGTTCGAGGATCAAGCTGATATACTATGGAAGCATTCCAAGTAATTTCATGCTGTTTTTCCAGTTGTGTTTTATTTCCCCCTAATGGTGAAAAAAATGATTCATCAAAATGACAATCCGTAAAACATACAGTGAATACATCCCCTGTTAAAAAGTTCAAGATATCTACTAATAGATAGAGAATCAAAACCAATATAAACTCCAAGTCGAAGTTGGGGACCCATCTTAATACTTTGTGGTGGCACAATTGGTACATATATAGCACAACTAAAAATTCTTAGATTTGAAATATTTGGTTGTTGACCAAAAACAAGTTGTAATTGTTAATATTCGTGGTAAGCAGTAGGTCATAAAAATTGTACTTATTTTTTTTTATTTGGCAACACTATACTACATCTTTGTTATTACAACTTCAGGTGCATTCAACCATAATCTTACAATTCCAAGTGCATTTATTGATTATCTTGCAACTTCAGGTGCATAATAAGCTTTTAAAACATTCAATGATGACACAATGGTAAACTAAAATAGGCAGCGGCTATAATAAATATAATTAAATAATAGCAGCAACATAAATGAAAGCAGTAACAGGCGGCAAGCCGACTTTATAAAGTGACAATAATTAAATAAACTGCATGCAAGCCTCAATAAGCATTCTATAGGAGTACTTGATTTCTTCTATTTAATTGTTTTTTTTAAGACAATACATATAATAAAATATGATAATTCTACATTACTGATCATGTGAAACCTCTACCAAACATATTAATGTTAGGTGGGTATTATGATAAATGGCAATCGATAGAACAGTGAAAAGTATTACCGTACTATTGATTAGCAATTACTATTTATTACTGTTCATGAATAGTAAACTTAATCCGATATATATATATATATAATATCACTATTTTTGTCTCTATTGTAACTTTCAATTCAAACATCAAAATATAGGCTAGTTACATGTCTATAAAAAGGTATTGAAATATGAATTCCAGATTTATAAATATCATAGGCAAAAAATGCAAGATTTGAGAGAAATAAAGTAACAAAATTTCAAAAGAAATACTATTCATCTTAATAGTTAAATTACTGTTCATACTATTCATGCGAATTGAGTGAATAGTAAAAAATTCAAAATGAAAATAACTTACACATAAAATAAAGGAATAACACAAAGTACTTAAAGTATCTTGCTGATAACGTGTTATAAACTAAATGAAATTGAAGCAAGCAAAATATCAAACACGGTATATAATAAAACTAGTTATTCTGGAACTGTAAAATAATAATTAATTAGTTCTTCTGGAACTATGGGAATAGATTTTCTTGATCACTCAAGCATATATTGCTTTCATAAGACAAAAGATAAAGATAACAGAAATTTAAATAGCGTACTTACGTTCTTTGCTTTTTTCTTCTTTTCTTTTTTCTTTTTCTTTCTCTCTCTCTCTCTTTTCTGTCTCTTCTGTCTCTTTCTCTTTTCTCTTTCTTCTCTCTTTCCTCTTCCTTTTATATAGGTAACCAATAGTGGTAAGTTGTAAATCACGTGTTATCTACCATTCAACTATTTCATAACAAAAGTGGTAATTTTATTACATCAATAATTATGTCAACACCCATATGATCACCTTTGTCAAATAATTATGTATTATACCTTTATTATACCTAAATTAAGTTGATTATACTCAGCTGCATGCATTTTATGAATGGTACTTTTATCATAATATCATTTATAATTAGGGTTGGACACATTTGCAAGTAACTCTAAAATTTTTTTTTGGTGGTAATGCATGGATATTGAGATCAACTTACGCATATTTCGACTAATTTCTTACTTGATATGATCAAAAGCAGACCATTTATGCTGAAATTAGAATATTTAGGAGAGATAATTTTACGCGGCCTAGCTCTCAAGAGTTGAACTTGAGTTGACAACTCATGTTTTTTTTAAGTTAGCTTATTTCGAGTTGCTGATGTTTTTTTTTTATTTTCACTAAAAAATCATAAAGTATACTCTAAAAGTTCATAAAAAAAATTAAATTTTAATTTAAAAAAAGTAAAATAAGCTGACAAAATCATCCATTTTGTGTTTTCATATTTTGGAGGTTTCCTTTTCGTATTTTTGTTGGGTTAAAAAAATACATCTCCAACCCAACCGTTGAATGCCATTTGCAGAAAATCTCTTTAGTTTGGGTGTTGTTCGGGACCCGCCAAGAACGAGGCCACTTTTTATCCGCCACCTCCAAATTTTCTCAGCACTACAAATAGGCATCAATACGTTAGGGTCTGTTTGGTTGTGGTTTTAGTTTTAGTTTTTTGTTTTTATTTTTTGAAATTTGACGAAATCGTGTTTGGCAGATTGGTTCTGAAAACTATTTCTGTCGAAACCGCGTTTGGTAAATTGGTTCCAGAACTTATTTTCGGAAATTTTTTTAAAAAACAGCCCAGTTTCAGAAACCATTAAAAAGATGTTTTCTGAGTTTCTGAAACCATTTTTATACGAAAATAAGAACGATATGAAAACGATAGCGTTTTTGATGGTCTCATTTTTTTGTTTTCGAGAACAAGAAAAATGAGTTGTTCTTAAATTTTTTGGTTCCGAAATTACGAAAAACCAAAATGAAATCGGAACCGGAACCGATTCCAAACAGGGCCTTAATTTTCTTCAGATTCACACAACGCCAAACAGACCGCAAAATTAATAAGACCGTCCCGTCAATGGCCTGCTGCGGTATTGCATCAAGCTCCACACCTTTCCTCAACAAGGTACTGTCAGCACCTCTCTCCAAATATCTTCTCTTTCCCAAATTTTCTATGGAAGATTTTGCTAACCTGTTTCTATTCTCTTTTTTTTTTTTATTTGTTGAAGTCCAGAAAGATGCAGGGTTATCTGCTTTCTCTTCACAACCCTCATTTCCCATTCATGATGCCAAGAAAAGAGTTTCCAGGAAAATAGTGTCCGTCATGACGCCGCTGCAATCTGAACGCAAGCCCGCCGCCACTGGTTCAGTTGGGTTCTGTTCATTTGTTGTCAGCTTCATGTTTTTGCAATATGGGTTTGAAAATGTTGTGTACTTTAATGGTGGGTTGGTATGTTTGTTATTGATCAGGTCAAGACTGCGATGACGATGACACAGAAGATCTTGGCCAGGGCTTCTGAGAAACCTGAGCTGAGCCCAGGTGATAATGTCTAAGTCAATGTTGATGTCTTGATGACTCATGATGTTTGTGGACCTGGCTCATTTGGAATCTTCAAGAGAGAGTTTGGCCAGAATGCAAAGGTGTAGAATTTGTAGTACCTCACTGTGTTTTTGTTTTTTCTGAAACTAACTAAGCACTTGAAGGTTTACTACGATGGAGCATTTTAATGACCTGTATATTTTGAATTAAGCTGTACTATTTAAATACCCCAGTTGTGATGTGTGAAGATGCAGCGGCTTGAACACCAAACTGATGGACTTGGAGGTCTACCATTGAAACTCTAGAGTGCCATTTCATTAAACAGAAAGCATATACTTTACTGCTGGGGAATAAGTTTATCATTTCATTTATAATTATTCTTTTCACATAATGAATTGATTCAAAACCTATTGAGGATTTAAACTTTGACATTTTTATTGAGCTCAAGTTACAAAATAGCTGAAGAAATTTGTGGAGCATTATGGGAGCTTGCTCTAATTGAATCCATAACGTCCATTGAAGTCCTATGACTTCTGAAAGCTAGAATGTTAATCACTTTGAAAATGGTATTAGTTCTTTGAATTTTACTAAATAGTATACCCGTGATAGTGATAGAATGGACGACTGTCTGGTTTACATGATGACTTTTTTTCATAATAATAACTGTCATCTTGTAAATGTCTAAATCTATGGAACTGCTTATCCCTTTCAACGTTGTAGGTTTGGGACCGTGAGAAGATTGTTGTCATACCCGACCACTATATATTCACAACTGATGAACGAGCAAACCGTAACGTTGATATCTTGAGGGATTTATGCATGGAACAAAATATTAAGTACTTCTATGATATTAAAGATATTGGGGATTTCAAGGTACATCTTTTGGTCTTTCTTGATGTGAACTGTTATGGTATGTTTGCTAAAAATCATTTTCTGTATTGAATGTATTTGTAAATAGAAATAAAATTTATCTAATGATTTTACAGGCTAATCCTGATTACAAAGGTGTATGCCATGTTGCTTTTGCCCAAGAAGGTCATTGCAGGCCTGGAGAGGTGATTTCTGTGTCTAAATTGATGTGGAGTTAATTAAAAATATTCAAGCTTCTGCACTTTTATCTCAACAATTATTTCTTGCACCCTAATTTCACGTCCTGCTAGGAACAGATTCCCACACATGTACTGCAGGAGCATTTGGCCAGTTTGCTACTGGAATTGGCAATACAGATGCAGGTTTTGTATTAGGCACTGGAAAGCTTTTGCTAAAGGTTTGTAAATGCTCTTTTTTTTATAATGTCCGATGTTTCATTTGATTGAGTATGCTACAATTTTTCTTCTTTGGAGCTAATTTCATGTGATTGGATAAATTCAATTAGGTTTCCCTTTTTACTCTTAGATATTGGGAATCTTTTACTGTTATTTTGATCTGGATGCCACTTATGCTGTGACTCCTTGGGTGCTTTTGAGTAGTGTATTTTTCATGTTGTCTTCTTTCCTTTGCATCCAATAGTACACATCTTTACCATTTTGCATACATGAATAGAGCCTTTCTGTCTGGAACCTGGACTTACGCATCCTCCACAGAGCTGTTGCTGTCAATATATTATGCATAAAAGAGTTTTCTGCACCATCGTTCACCAATTTTCAATCTGCTGTAATTTTTTTAGAGAACTTCCTTTAAGGGCACCAAACTGTTATTTTTTACACCTTTTATTTGTCACATTGCTTTAGTTATATATTTTCATGCATGCCAGCATCAATTACTTGCAATTTGCTTACATGTTGGAATTTCAGGTTCCTCCAACTCTGAGATTTGTGATGGATGGTGAAATGCCAAATTATCTGCTTGCGAAGAATTTGATTTTGCAGGTAAGTTTTGCAGGGTATTGAGGTGTTTGTTTCTTTTGTGTGGCCATAATTTTCTAATATCCTAAATATATGGCATTTCTAAGATGAGATCTAGTTGGTATTTTGATTTATTTCCTGTTTCAATCAATTGTCAAAGGCTCTAATTTCTGTTGTTTCACATGGTTTTTGACATTGCAGATTATTGGTGAGATATCTGTGTCTGGCGCAACTTATAAAGCTATGGAGTTTGTTGGCACTACTGTTGAAAGTTTAACTGTAAGTTTACAAAATCTTCCAATGCAAGTATCTGAAACCATCCCATATCTTCTTCTCAAGTTAGTTAGTCACACAACTTCAATTATGTAACGATTGTTTTATTGTTCTGTGCTGCAAAGATGGAAGAAAGGATGACCTTATGCAACATGGTTGTTGAAGCTGGGGGAAAGAATGGCGTTGTACCAGCTGATAGTACTCCATATAAGTATCTTGAGGTCAATGATCTGCCATCAGATCTGTTCATTTTGAGCTCTCTCTCTCTCTCTCTCTCTCTCTCTCTCTCTCTCTCCAAAACGACATTTTGATCCTTCCTGACTAGCTTGGGTTGTCAAGGCTTATTTGTTTTGTCTTGTGCAGGACAAGACATCTGTGCCCTATGAAGCAGTTTACAGCGATGAGAAAGCAAGGTAGTCGAGAGTTGAATCCTTACCTGAATCTGTTATTTCTGTGCTGAAAATAAATTCCCTCTACTATTTACAAAAATCCTATATCTTCTATGTATTTATTTGGACTTGTGAAATGTACATTGCCTGAGAGAATCATAATTCATTAATCATCCCCAAGGTATTGATCAGTCTAATTTTTTTCTCCATTGCATTCGATGGCAAAAATTTCATTCTCGGGCTTGGAGCCATCAAAACTTGACCATCAGCACTAATGATAATAATGGAAGATCCTTTCATAACTCTTCACACAAAATCTGGAAAAGTTTGATTTACAAGGCTAAATAAATGACATTCTACCAGATGACCTGCGAGTTCAATTCTTTCATGATTCTGTCCGATGCTGATCATTGCAAGAACCTTGCTCCACTGTTGGCTGACATCATTACAAAATAGGAAGCTCTAATATCAATATATTCATGATACCTAGGAAGGCATGGCCTGGCAAGCATGCCTAATATACTTGATAATTGGTGGTGCTTGGTTTATGCAATTAACTTTCCACAATCATTGCTATGTCAATTCTATGAAGAACATCTGTTTCGAAGGCGACTGAATAACTGAACAGTGGTTATTTTTCTAAAATCTTTTGCAAATCCATTAAACTCATTGACGTAAACACCCTTAATCCAAAACCTTGCTCTGAAACCTTAGCTTGAGAATATAGTCCAAGAAAGTTCTGATCATCATAGCTGAACCATTGATGCTAGCTTACTAAAGATTGAGATACTACTGCTCCAGAGTCCAGAAAAGATGGAGATATTTTCTTTGGAAAGCTGTACTCTGATCCTAGCATGAATAAGCAAGCCTTGAAGTTCCAATTTGAAACTCCTCTATATTCCATTTAAATGTGGTCGCTGGGCAAATACGTCCATATTAACTAAGTTGGATATCCATCGTTCAAAAAAGTCAGAGTTCACTCTTGTTTTCCTGTGTTCTACTTTGAATGTTATTTTCAATGCTGTGTCATTTTCTTTTTTGGATAAATTACATTGACCACCCCTGAGGTTTAGAAAAAATTAAGCAAGTACCCTCCACACTCTAACAAGTACAATGACCACCATTGTTAGAGTTTGTCGGGAAACACCGTTAACTTTGGATGTTCTAATTCGAATAGGTTGATGATGAATTTTTGGTTAAGGTGATCGGTTGTGAATGTTGTTGATGGTTGTTAGGTGGCAATGGATTTGCTGTGAAGGTGTTTCGGTAAGTGGTTGTTTTGGCCATGGTTCTTCAGCAACAATGATTGCTTGGTTGGTGTTTGGACCCCAACTTATTTAATAGTTTATAGTTTATACTTGTGATTTTTTTGAATTGTGTTTGGGTGATGATTAAAAAGTAGTATAAAAAATTGGCTTATATTTAACACAATTTTCTAGAAAAGTCATTTAACAAAGTGACTTTTTAATATTAACTTATAGCTTATAAACTAGTTATCTAAACACCCCCTGATTTCTCAGCCATGATGGATTGGTGGAAAGAGATGTGATGAAGATGATAATAGTGCTCCAAGAAAATGGATTCTGTTGGGTTTATTTGGTTGGGTTTTGTCAACTATTTTAATTAGATTTTGTTGTTTAATAGTTTGATTAATGGATTGTTTGGCTATGTTATTTATTCGATTGTGTTTTGTTGATTAATTATTTGATTATATAATTGTTTGGGTTATGTTAATTTGTCATTTGATTTATTCAGTTTATTTATTAAAAAGAATCGATTAGTTTTTTGATCTAAGATTTCAATTCTTCTATATTTCAGCCGAATTTGCAATAGAAAAGAAAAAAGGAGGTTTGTGATGATTTTTAAATCTTTTCTACTAAGTAATGTCCTTATTTGGGACTTTGTTCACCTTTTTTGGCTGTCTTGGAATGAAAGAAAATTCCGAATTTGCTTATTCAGATCTGCCGAATCAATCATGTTATGATATTCTATATCCTAGGCCTTTTCGTTGCATTATCTATTAACTTTTCTACTATTATCCGTAAAAAACCAAACTCTGCCTTTCTTAAAGTTATCAAAATACAATTAAGTTTCGGATTTAAAATCACTTATTTGTCTCCCATAAGGGCATTATTGACACATTACAAACTTTATTTCATACGTCAGCACAGTTAGCTCACAACCATTAACGGCGGTGTAACGGTAAGGGAAAATATATTAGAAAATCTATTACATTCCTCAGAAAAAGGAAGGACAGTGTAATTGTTAGAAAATAAGGGATACTTTCTAGGTTTTCTTAAATCTTAAGGGTGGTTAGTTTAATTTACCCCTTTTTTTTTCTTCCTTGAATGATGTTTGTGAAACAAAATTATTTGATACAAAATGGCCTTAATTGGGAAAGGACCTCATGTTTCTCCCCCAAAGTTCATACCATCAGTTTGTATCACGTTCTGCCAATAGATAAGAATTCTCCAAAAAAAACTTACTCTTTGTTTGGATCAAAGATTTGGTAAAGAAAAAGAAAAAAGTGAGGAAAAAGAGAATAAATATTTTCTTTTCCTTTACTTTTCCCTTGAGGGAATTCAATACTTCGATGTGGGTTTAATAGTACCTCTTCTATTCTTATTCTTAATTCATTTATTTATACATGACTATTTAGCAGGTCTTTGCATTGCACTCAGTGCATGTTTCTATGGGTGCTAGGATATAATATGCTAATATGCTTTACCTTCTGCATAGGGACTTACTCCCAAAGCAGGAACTTTCCTTCCCTTCGGAGCAGGGAGCAGGTTGTGCCCTAGAAACGGGCTCATTCTAAATCTTAAGTAGTTTTTCTTTTTTTTTTTCCTTTTGTTTTTCTGGAATGCTTGCACTGCATATTTGATGTGTTTTCCTTGCAACTTCTATTGCTGCAATTGTTTACGGACTGTTTGACTTTATTTCCAGAACTGCATATTGTAAGATATTAACATGTGAGTTGAAAACAAGAAGAAGAAAATGGTGGGCAAGAGGGGCTCTATTCAACATCTTGCCTCATGGCAAAGTAAAAGCACATTCTAGCATGTCATACAAATAGAATATGGTAAAGAACATCATGCTTGGAACTTCTTTCTTTTGCTAATTTGTAATAAATTTAAAAAGTAGATTTCTTTTCAGGAATGAGCAGCATGTGAAATTCCAGTAGACAGGCCTATTGTCATGTAATATTCCCCAATCGGCCTCAGCGCCCCGAACTTAAAACCCCCCATCCTTTCTAAATTTTGGTGGAAGGTTCAACAAATGAATTCTAAATATTTGGTTTATTGGATGTTAGTGTATATATTTATCTTCTTGTTAATATTAGGTTTGTCTATATCACATCGGTTAGAATAGACTTTTTCCTCTCATCTCTTGTAATATAAATAGACTCATTGTATACACAACAAATCACTCAATACAATACATTCTCTTTTGCATATCTCTCTCTCTCTCTTTCTTTCTCTCTTCTAACATGGTATTAGATTTAAAAGAAAGTATGCTCTGTGGTTGCCCTTCGAGGGATTTTCTACATCATCATTCCTAAGGTTCTCTTCCTACTCTCCGGCCAACTTTTAATGCCTTTTTGGCCAACTTTCGGCTACTTTTTGGCCAACCTTTGGCAACCACCGACCAACTTCTGGCGACTTTTTGGCCAAATTTCAGCGACTTTACTACGTCACTCTTGCGCCCCTCCTGCGTCTCTCCAGTCGTCCTTTGGCTATTTTTGTCCGATTTTTGATTAATTTGGGTTTTCTGAATCTGATTCTGGCCTCTGTTTCCACTGGTTTGGTCTGTTTTTGTTGTTTCTCTTGCTTTGAAAGCTTTTTTACTACTATTCTTTGTTGTTGGGTTCTTGTTGTCTCACGTCTCTCACCTATGCAGCATTCTGAGGTCTGTAGACTGATTCTTCTCACTCTGGAGGGTCCTAATTATATTCGTTAGTCTCAAGTCATGTTAAGTTTTCTTAAGGGAGAAAACTTTGGCGCTGTGTCACTGGAGATATTCAGGCATCTGTTAAAGGTGTAACTGAAATGATCACGAAATTTACTGATCAACTTGAGGAATGAGATAGTAAAAATTACCAAATCATCACTTGGTTTTGGAATACGTCCATTTTCTCTATCAGTCTTTAGTTTGTGCACTTTGACATTGCTCACTTCATTTTGGTATTTTTGGCCAATCGCTATACTACGACAAACATTACTCATCAGTACCAGCTTTTGACTTCTTTGTATCATCTGAAATAGAAATCTAGCCAGTCTATCAACTCCTTCGTATCTCAGCCTTCGTATCTCAGATACATACTCTTTGGGACCAATTGACTCCGTTTGAACCTACTTGGAAATACTCTGCTGATGCTGTTTTGTTTGTCTTTTACCGCAATCAACAGCGCTTGATTATGTTTCTCATGGCTCTCATTAATGTATTCGAGCCTGTTCGAGCTTTTCTTCTCCATCTTTTCCCTCTTCTTACCTTGGAACTAGCTATTTCTGAGCTCTTATTTAAGGAGACTCGTCTTGGCCTCATTTGACCAATACCTGTGGACATCGTTCGTGCCACATGTAATTCTCGATTCCGAGGCTCTTCGGGTGGTTCTCGCGATTATTCAGCTTCTGGTGTTTCTCATTCTGATACTTGCACATTTTGTCATGCCACTGACTATCGCCTACTTATCTGCCCCACTCAGATCTATTGGCACTATCGTTAGTGTGGTCGTGGTCACTTTCTCTCTGATTGCCTCAAACATCCTTTTCCAAGAGATTCTCACCTTCATTCTGCTGCTGTCATTATTGAGGATTTTTCTGTTCCCTCCTCCTCTTTTGTGATAAATGTTACTGATCTTTCTACACTCTTTCAATAGTTTATGTTTGCCTCTGGTACTTTATCCTCTACTGCCTTGTCTGCTACTTTAGGTATTTCTTTGTAGTTCTTTGACTTTGGGTGTAGTAATCATATGACTTCTCACTCGACAGTTTTTTCTTCCAAATCTTCTGTGTCTGCTCTGTCATTTATACTGTTGATGGGTCCTTTATGTTTATCGATCATGTTGGTCATATCTCCACTTCCACTCTTGCACTCCCTCATACTTATTATATTCTTAAACTCATACTCAATCTTATCTCTGTTGGTCAATTATGTGATCTTGGTCTTATTGTTCTTTTCTCTTCTACTGACTGTGTTGTGCAGGATCCGTGAATGAGACAAACTCTTAGAATATGTCGTAAACATGGTCGCTTGTTTCAGCTCGTTCATCTTCACCTTCCTACTCCGATTGCTGTTGTACCATCTTTTTCTGCTGTTACTTCCTCATCTCTTAGTCTTTGATACTCCTGTTTAGATCATGTTTCCTTAGGTCTTTTATGTTTTTTTTGTCTAAAGGTGTGCTAGGTTCTGTTTCTAATGAACACATTGATTATCAGTCCTGTCAACTTGCCAAACAACCAATTTTATCTTTTAATAACAGTGCTTATTCTTATTTGGCTCCTTTTGACTTGATTCACTCTAATATTTGGGGGCCTTTTCCTACTTCTACTATGGGAGACTCCCAGTATTTTGTCATATTTATTGATGATTTCTCTAGATATACTTGGTTTTATCTCTTTCAAAATTGATCTCAACTTCAACAAACCTATTATGATTTTGCTTGCATGATCAAAACTTAATTTTCTTGTGATATCAAGGCCTTTAGGTCTGATAATGTTGCAGAATATTGTGATAAGACATTTCTTGCCTTTCTACGTGAGCATAGCACTGTTCCTCATCATTTTTGTCCTAGTACTTCACAACAAAATGGTCATGCTGAATGAAAACATCGCCATCTTCTTGATACTACTAGTGCTCTTCTTGAAGCTACTCTTACTGCTGCTTACATCATTAACCGTGTATTTTCTCCTCTCTTTATTAACCTCACTCCCTATGAGCGTCTGTATGGTACTATCCTTGATTATCACTCTTTTTGTGTTTTTGGGTGTGTCTATTTTGTCTTACTTCAGCTTCATGAACACACCAAATTGGAGCCTAGAGCTCGTCTTTACTGCTTCTTGGGTTATAGGATTGAGCACAAAGTTTGTCATTGTTGGAATCCTTTGTCTAAACGTCTTTGTGTTTCTCGTCATGTTATTTTTTGGGAACACAAGATGTTCTTTTCTTTATCTTCCTTCTATCTATCCTCTTCTTTTGCTCCTCTTTACTTCACTGATCATACTATTGAGCTTTTTTGTTGAAAATATCACTGTCCTTGATGCTGTCTCTCCTGAGGATGTCCATGTTCTTGATCCTATGACACTTGCTATGCCTTCTGTTATAGTCTATCCCGTGGAGTCCCCGTCGATTGATCTTGCACCTCCTACTAGCTCTCCGGTCTCTGATCATTCTTCTGATGAGCCTCTTATTTGACGTTCTACCCCGGTAAGATATATTTCTCTTCACCTTCGTAATTATTACTGTTTCTTATTCTTGCTCAACATGAGCCTCATACTTATCGCGAGGCTAGTTCTAATCCTCTTTGGCAGTAAGCATTGGATGATGAATTGTAGGCTCTGGCCAAGACTCATACTTGGGACTTGGTTGATCTTTTTCCTAGAAAATCTGTGATCGGATGTCATTGGGTCTACAAGATCAAAACCCGTTCTAATGGTTTTGTAAAATGTTATAAAGCTCGTCTAGTTGCTAAGGGCTTTACTCAGGAGTATGACATTGACTATGAGGAGGCCTTTTCTCCTGTTACCCGTCTCACCTTTGCTCGGAGTCTTATTGCTGTGACTGCTATCCGCTAATGGCCCTTATATCAGTTGGATGTCAAGAATACCTTCCTCAATGGTGATCTCTCTGAGGAAGTCTATATGCAGTCCCTTCTTGGTTCTTCTCATTCTTCATGTCAAGTTTACAAGCTTTGTCGTGCTCTCTATGGTTTTAAGCAAGCTCCTCGTGTCTGGTATGTCAAATTTAGTTCCACCATCAATGACCTTGGCTTCCCTTCTAGTGATTATGATTCTGTTCTTTTGTTTGCAAGTCTCCACGTGGCACTGTTTGCCTTCTCCTTTATGTGGATGATATGATCCTCACTGGTGATGATGTTCATGACCTTTCTAAGCTTAAAGAATTTCTTAGCAGCTATTTTGAGATGAAAGATCTTGGTCCTCTCAGTTACTTTCTTGGTCTTGAGATCTTTTTTAGCTCTACTAGTTATTCTCCTACTCAGGCCAAGTATGCTTCAGATCTTCTTACTTGTGTTGGTCTTACTGATAGTAAGACTGTTTCCACACCTCTGGAAGCTAATGTTGTTAACTCAAGGTTAATCCCCATATTGATTTTGATGATAATTAAACCTTGTGTTATTCTACTAATGCATTTACTTAGTGTGCAGATTAATAAATATTATAATTTAGATTTAAAAGTTTTGACTTAAAGTCTGATACATGTCAAAGTGGATGCATAACAAGCCAAGTTAAGTAATGCACTCTAATAGTTATGCCATACACCAAACAGAGCGATGACACATATTCCAACTTCAATCAAATGATTTGCATTCGAAGAGATTGAAGGTGTTCAAAAGAAGATTTCATCAAGTGTGCATAGAATCAATGAAGTTGACTTGAATTCAAAGAGATTGAAGGTGTTCAAAAGAAGACTTCATCAAGTGTGCAAAGACTAATTGAAGACGACTTAATTTCGAAGAGATTGAAGGTGTTTGAAAAGAAAATTCATCATAATTGCAAAATCTCTACAAAGAATTCAAGTGAAGACTTCATCTGGGATGCGAATAGTCAATGAAAATGATATGTGTTCGAAGAAACTGAAGACGTTCAAGAGTAGACTTCATCAAGCTTATAAAAGACTCATTGAAGTGATCCTAAAGAAAAAAAAAAAGGATTAGTAGCAAAAAGAAAGAGCTTGACAATGGGGCATCATGAATATGAAGCTCTACATGAATGAAAAAGTCATTAGGAGCAAATGAAAAGAATTCGGCAATAAAGAAGTAGAGCTCGACATTAATGGAAATGAGTTGTAGTAGCTTAGAAACAAAAAAAAGATGATTATCAAAAGATAAATTCAATCCAAATTGAATAGAGGACAATTTTGATAAATTGAAGACCTTGATTTATCATCATACCCCAAACAGAAGACTCCTTGAAGATCTTATAGTATTTTGAAGCTGAACTTGATCAAAGGAAGAATGAATGAAGATTTTTAAATAATGTATCGACACATGAAAATGAAGAGTTGACACATGAGGATAGAGGCCAAAAATTTGAAGACAACATGATCAAGTGTTTACATATGAAGACAGTGGATAACATTTGGAAAATGCAAGCTGAATGTGTCGATATATGAAACTAAGTGTCGACACCTGGGGATAAATGACTAGTTTTTCTAACGTTATAATGGAGTGAACTTATATTAAATGAATCCCTAATAACCACCAACGGACGAAATTACTACAGGGATTTATATATAAGCTTCCAACTGCATTTATATAGAAGAGAGACAAGAAAAACAACATCCATTAACTGATTAAGCTGAAAAATTTGAACATTCTTTTAGTCTTCAAATTGGCACTTTGTGAGCTATTATTTTTCTATATACTCTTGATAGAGAGTTTGTATTTTTGTTTGTATAACTTTCATACACTTTTAAGTGAGAGTTTGAGAGTTCTCTTGTAAAAGAAAATTTTTTGTAAGTTAAAGTGGATTTTAGACAAAATCACCTGATAGCTGGAAGAACTTGAGAAAAAGTTCTTGTGTAAAAGTGAATTGAGCACTTGGTAAATCAGCATCTATTTTGTAATTGAAGATTGCACAGTGGAAGAAGACTTCAAGGGGGTCTTGGGATGAGGACGTAGATCACGATTTGTGGTTGAATCTCGGTAATTCTTGGTGTACCTTCTCTTACTCTGTTTTCATTTTTTTATTGATTACATTGCATCTCATCTATTTTGTATCACTGCTCTATTGATTAAATTAGTTTTTAATTAATTTTAATTGTATTAATTTTTGAAAAACCTAATTCATCCCCTCTCTTGGGTTGCCTTTTGGGCCGACAAATGTATATCTTACTCTTTTGGATGGTGAGCCTCTGTTTGATGCTACTCTCTACTGACAGCTCGTTAGTAGTCTTGTCTATTTCAATGTTATTCGTCTTGATATTGCCCATACTATTCATTTTGTCAGTCAATTTTTGTCCTCGCCTCGCTTCACTCACTATGTTGTAGTTTTTTGCATTCTCGTTATGTTAAGGGAACTCTATTTTATAGTCTACACAACTCTCGTTACTCTTCTCTATAGCTCCATACCTATTCTGATATAGATTGGGTTGGTGATCATACTGATCATTATTTTACATCGGGTTTTGCTTCTTTCTTGGTGATTCTCTCATTTTTTGGTATAGTAAGAAGCAAACCCTTACTGCTCACTCTAGCGCTGAGGCCGAGTATTGTGCTCTAGCGAAGACCACTCAGGAACTTTTTTGGTTTCGATGGTTACTTCAAGACATAGATGTCTTTTATTCTGGTGCTAGTGTTCTTCATTGTGACAATCACGGTACTATTATGATTGTTCACAATGATGTGTTTTATGACGTACATCGAGATTGATTGTCACTTTATTCGGTAACATGTTGTTCATGATACTGTTCGTCTTCTCTCTGTAATATTTGCTAACCAAACTATTGATATCTTTTCCAAATTTTGTCCTCTAGGACGGTTTCATGATCTGATTTTCAAACTCAATCTTATTTCTACTCAATCACCTTGAGTTTGAGAGGGGATGTTAGTGTATATATCTATCTTTTTGTTAATGTTAGGTTTGTCAATCCCACATCAGTTAGAGTAGACTTCTTCGTCTCCTCTCTTGTAATATACGTAGACTCATTGTATACACAACAAATGACTCAATGCAATACATTCTCTTTTGCATATATCTCTCTCTTTTCTAACATTGGTCATTTTAGTTGATCATGAAGACAAGTCTACTACCGTAGTCATAAAACTATTCGAGAGCATTGTGAGTGCAAAACGAATTATAATAGAGGCTAAAGAGCAAACGCATTCTTCTGACATTTTTCCCTTTCTGCTTTAGTCCACAAAAAGAAAGAAATTATTCTGCATAAATCCACAAAAGAAAGAAATGTTCTTGAGTAACAAAAATGAGCTACTACCCTCCATTATGTCTATTTTCATCTGTTTTAATGTGTTATTATATGTACAGATTTTAGCTCCCAGTCGTAATTCTTCTTTACTGGTATTGTAATTTCTGCATAACAGGACTGCTTGCACGACAGAGGAGAGGAGAATTGGAACAGCTGAATGAACAGCAACTTAATTCAGATCAATGCAGCTCTAAGAAGGCAAGCAAAGATTGAGCCTTGTGCCCCGAATTTGAGTTATGCTTCTGTTGGTGGTAGAATACCGAAGAATGGAGTAATTAGTTGAACCAAAGCAGGATTGACTTCTCATTTAAAAACTGGAAAGAATTTTTTGAGGAATCAAGATGCAGAGAAAGCTTATGGAGCAATAGCGGATCGTTATTCTGAGCTTGGAGATCTGGAGTGAGCTGGTAAATTCTATGACAATTATGCTTTACGGTTACAATCAGACTGATCGTCCTAGGAAGAGAGCTGAGAGTGAGAGCAGACAAGAGATATTTGGATTTTGAAATACTGTCTCCTTAATGTTATGTTTGGATATTGAATTGTAATAATAAGAAAAGAAGATGGTGGGCAACGAGTTACTTACATATATTCATTTTTTATGGTTAACCAAAATGAAAAAATGAATTTTTTGGGACAAATATTTTATTGTTTTCTTCTCATTTCTCTAACCCAACAAATAAATCAAAGAAATTAGCTTATATACTTCCTTCTACTTTCCTATCAATACCTATGATTTCTAATCCTCTTCTTGTCCCTCTACAAATCAAGATTTAGACACAGTGTAAGAGAATTTCCAAATAGCCGCATCGATATACAATGTCATAGGCAAAGTCAACAAAACAAGGTTTCTAGTAATAGAAAAATAAAAATAAAAAAGAAGTATAAAGGCGGGAAATTGTGGTAAAACCCAACTCTTCCATGGTGAGCCCTTCAGCTGTCAAGCCCAACTCTTCCTAAAAAACTCATCAATTGGGAGACCTGAGAGATCGAGAGGCAAGCAGAAAACTGTTCAAGAAGCAATCCAGAAAATCAGCAATTTTTTTTTATTACAAAATGTAATAATAGACTAGACCTACTAACAAGAATATTGACATTAAATGTCAGGGAAAGTCAATCAACCTAATCATCACTGAAAGCAAGTGCTAAACCAATTAGAGAGTACAAAAAATGTGAGGCCAACTAATAAAGCCAAATATTGGAAAATATTAAGACACTACACCTGGCTAAATGCTAGGAAGCACGGACACTTCTAAGAAGGTGTTATATCCATGTCGGATATATGTCAAGCTGTTGAACATGCATCCAATTGTGACATATTATTTTTTCATTTATTTAGAGCCGGACATGTTTTAACATCACTTTGAAAAACATGAAACACATTACAAATTTGAAGAAAACAACTTGTGATCCAATGATAAACAGAATGTTTAAATTGTAAACTTGTTTTCATCTTATTTTATGTTAAATGATGTTTAAATTAAGGATTTAATGTTGGTTGTCATGATAAATTAGTGAAATTTATTTCAATATTTTTGTGATTTGTGAATGTTATATTTATATGAATATAAAAAAAATATATTTTTCTGTCATATCCTTGCCTTGTTCGTATCCTATTTTTTTTAAAATCACTATATCCCATTTCCATACTAGTGTTAGTATCTGTGCGCTAGTCACTATTCATGTTTCTTAGGGTTAGATGTCTAATGATCAAAATTTTGTATTTTGGTTGGCTCGGAAACAAAACATTTCAAAAATGTTTTAAAATATTTTGAAAACATTTCAGAAGTAACTAATATTAATATAATGAAATGACTTTTATATTTTTCTTAATAAAAATTGTACAATATTTATAAAAGTTTTAAATTCATGTTGATACAACTTATTATTTTAATATATAACATTATGTTTTGGTGCATTTTTTTTTTATGTTTCAATTGTTTTAATAGAAACAATAAAGTTTTTTTTTTATTATTTCAGTCGTGTTTCATTTTACTCTCTTTGAAAACAAAAACATTCAGCCATTTCGATAAAAACAAATAAAAATTTTGTTCCTCATAGATGTCGGAGACAATCATCAAAAAAATTTACTAGACGGAAATCTAAAGGCCAAAGATGCCGGAGGCTAGATAAAGGAACATATCACTATTACAGCTTGGACACCTAAAACATCACAATTGCTGATAAATATTTCCAATCTTATTACTTATCCTCTAAGAAACACGGACATGACACAACACAATGTAGATATGCTGACATGGTGATTTTCAAAAAATGTAGTACATCATTGATAGGTATATTTTACTCAAAGATAATAAAAAAATTTAAGATAATACTAATTAAAATTAGAAATTAAAAAATATATTTTCCGGCGTCACAAAGAAATGTATTCATGGAAAAAAATCAAGAACATTGTATTCCATTTAGAAAAGACTCCATTATGAAATCATACATTAAATTTGAATTTATTAAGACCATAAAAAGTCATTACAATTTGTAGTGCGAAATAATGGAATATTTAAGCAGAGTGCCAGAGATCCAAACACCAATATAAGTCAACAAAGATATATTTCAGCAACTAAAGCAGTCTCCCCCCACCAAAGCTTCCATAATAGAGCACAAAATCCTTTCCAAAGAAACAGCAGTAAAGTAGATACTCTATCTCAATTGCAGTAGAACATATATATATATATATATATAGAGAGAGAGAGAGAGAGAGAGAGAGAGAGAGAGAGAGAGAGAGAGAGAGAGAGAGGTAAAAACCCAAACAAATTCAGTTCTTCAATTCCCATATGCATGAAGACAAAAGTAGAGGCAATGGTGATAAGTAATGAAAATTCAGTTATAAAACCCAGTTGTCCATGATCCATATAAATTCAGTTGTTCCCCATTGTGCTCTTATCTACACTCAAAATGCTGTCACTATTTTAACTCTTAGCCTAAAATGAAATGTGATCAAGAATTGAAAGAGAGCTAAGTACTAAACAAATCTAGTTCTTTTGTACCTCACCTGCATACTACTCAAGAACTCAAATTCTTTTAATACCCACCATCTCATTGTTGAGAAATGTAGGAAAAATAAATGAAATATAAAATGGGATCCAAATTTCCATCTTTTCTTTCAAATTCAACAATCTTCCTGGGAACCAAACACACTGAATCAGTGCAGAAAAGGGAAGAAATCAGAAAAAAGTCTGAAACCTGTACTTATAGACTTGTAGTTTTGTTTACCTTTACAGATATCCTAGCCTTTTTTACCCATATTTCCTCAGAATAAAAATCAGAACAAACTCTGAAACCTATACTTAGAATTTTTTCTTACCCATATTTCCTAACATTCTTTTCCCATATTTGAAGGGAGGTACAACTCTTAGTTTTGATATTTCAGTTGATGATTTCGATCAAAAGCAATGATCAGAGTAAGCATGAAAAAATAAAATACCCTCCTGCACCAACACCTCCAACAATCCCAGATGCAGCTCTAAAGAACCCAATTTCAGTCCCTACACCAAAGTTTAAATAGACATTCAATAAAAGCTATTTTAGTGAAAAGAAAAGAGAGAATTGGAGAAAGAGTGCATAAAGTATATACCAGAGCCTCTGTAAGGTTTCCCACACCAAAGTTTTTGAATGTTTTCTTTCTTACTTATAACAATTTCTGCGAAGTTGCTCTTTTTACAATATACAATCTGAAATTAAATTTGCAAACTTATCTTCTTCCTCAACTATAAAAAATAATAATAAACTGTTTCTTCCTCGCTCAATTCCGTGTCCTCTTTCTCTCCCCGTAAATTCTACTTTTTGTAAAGAACAAGTGTGATAGGCATTTTTTCTTTTGTTTTATTGGTTTCTTCCCCATTTCCCGTCAAGTGTTCCTGCCATGGTTTGTTCCATGCCACGTGGTTCCCCCCGTACACTTTGCAACTTCCACATTTCTAACCATTTTTAGAATAAGCAGTACAGATTTGCTTAGAATAACATTTGAAGTAAGAAATGACACGGAAAAATTAGAATATTCATTCAAACAGATGAAATTTAATTTCCAATGGCAGTTGGGAAATGATGCTGAAATTGCTGTTTACCTTTGGGGAATGCCAAAACCCTCATCTCCTATTTCCTCTCGTGTAATGCAACCTTGCGCGGCATGACATTATTATTGCTGCTTCACCGCTAATGAACCCTCCCGGATTTGTCAGGTTCTCTATTGCTGATATGAACCTCTCTTTGTCTATGGTGGTTCAAGTAGGGCTTTAAACAAGTTAAGCCGAACTGAGTAGTGAATTGTTCAAACTTAATTTAAAAATCTTAATGAACTTGAAAATATGTTCAAGTTTAGTTTGTTTAACTTTCGAGTTAAACTTAAACGAGTTTTAATTGAGTAAAAAATGAGCCAAGCTCAAGTAGTTTGAATTTTTTTAGTGTATATAAACTTATCGAGATGAGTAGTGGATTGTTCAAGCTGGGTTTAAAAACTTTAACAACCTTGAAAATGTGTTCAAAGTTGACTTGTTTACATAACGAGCCAATCTCAAATAAACTTTTATCGAGCCGAACGTGAGTCGAATTTGAGTAATTTGGTTCGTAGCCCTCATTTAACAATTCAAAGTCTAAATAAACTGTTCCAGAATTGCATACAAATCGTGAAGATAAATGGACGCCTTCATTATAATTTTTCCCTTCTAATGGATGTAAAGTAACAAAATTCAGAAACCATGACATAAAATCAAGGCAACCCATATCATAAATCTTGATACATAGCAACAGTTTGAAAAAGCTGGATTTTGGAGCTTCATGGCTTTAGATCAGCCCAAACATGTGGTAATGTTTTAATAATCTGCCGCTCACACTGCCCAGATCAATCTTACTTAGAAAGATGATGAACACACAGACATAGAAAGAAGAAGATGAGGGGAAAACCTTGGCCAGATCGATAATGACAGCTTCAGAAACCATTTGTAGTTAGCCAGATAAGGAATATGTGGTTGTGTACTTCTTTTGTCTTACCTGTTTGCCCTTAGTGTTATTGGAAATCAGAGTCATTTAGCCAATGATAAAGTAGGTGACTTAAGACAATTTTGAAAATTTAGAAAATTTAAACTGCATTACACAGCTTCAAATAGAGGGAGACACCAAACTATTGTTCTCCCCTTATACATTCCTAGTGACAGACGCTAAGAGTACAAGGCAACCTATGATATCTCATCCCAACATTTCATTACGAAACACAAGTGCTTTACATATGAATATATGATACGAGCAGCTTTTGACAATTTCTGAGAGTTATTAAGAAAAAAAACAAAAATTCTCTCTGGAACGTCTATTGTAGAATGTTTTAAATCTTTTACCACTCCAACCAGAAAAAAATAAAATAAATGAAAAATAAGATTATACTATAAGACAAGTCTCTTTAGGGTGGTCCACTTGTCACATGTATAAAGTATATACATATATATCTCAGATATATATTGTGTATTTATCTATTTGTTAGTTAGTTACGAGTGATGATAAGGATAGTTGCCCACTCTATGTGAAATACTAGTAATAGTTGGTTAAGGTCTATCAGGTTCATTGATAGAAAGAACCAATAAGAACAAAGATAAATGTCCCAAGCCTAGCAGTTATAAATTGCCTGTGATTTCTATTGTTCAAGGAATTAAGTCCTGTATAGGTTAAAATATCCTATCTACAGAGACTTCTATACACAAAACGTGTGAGAGGGAAGTAACTTACGTTTACAGAAGCACATGGAGTTTTCTTTAAACACTCAAGATCAGTATATCAAGTTCACTTGGACAACAATGACTTGACTGAAGGTTAGTACACATACTAATTTAATCAATATACGATTAACATTTTTACTGTGTATACATGTATATATATTACAATTATTATATATATATATATATATGTATAATTTATCTTATATTGTGGTATCAGAACCACTCTCTAGTTCATATTGTTCAGTATCCAAAAAATATATAATTCATGCATATATTTGTTTGAATTATATTTACAATAAAATTTTATTAGATTTTATTCGAATTGAAATTTATTGATATGTACTTACATGGCTATATACTATTTGATTCGATATGCATATACATTGATTACGCTGCATTAAAATAATTATGAAATATTGCCGTCAGGTGTGTTTTCTGCTTGATTCAACAAGCATGCAATGATTGATATTAATATTTTATATAATATATGTGATGTGTTATCGTCATTTCATCGAAACCGTATGTCATGCCTGCCGATTGTATGGTTTATACCTTTTAAATTCACAACCTGTGATGCTAATTTAATGGAGGTCAAAAACCTGACATGAATTATTATTACTTTGAACAGTTTTAGATTTTATTGAATTTTGTATAATTCTGCAAAGAGTTTTAAAAAAAAAAAATGTTCTCTGTAATTATTTATGAACCTTACTATGAATACTTGATAATTTGAGACCTTCTGTAAATATAGATTTCTACAAATGCATATTTTTGTGGTTTTATCCAAAATCGGCTAGGGGCTTTTCTGAAAAGTATTGTGGGACAATAATTTATATTCTTCAATTATTAAATTGTGTTTTATCTCATTAAAGATTATTTTATGCCATCTTGAGAAAGTTGAGCAATACATTAATTTAAAAATAGCCACAACATCTTGAATTATTGTGATGTGTGATATTAAGTTCTTATTATCACATTCAGAAAGGGTCATTTGACTATATATTTAATGACATATATTTATTGTAATTAAATTAATGAAAATAATTGTTTGGGCCCACAGGAAAATAATTATTTGTTATTAATTTAATTGAGATGTGATAGTAAATTTAATATTAAGATAAGATTTTTCTATGTCCACAGTTAAAGGGATGTTTTATTTTGGTGTGTGATATTTACTAGTCTCTTCAATTCAATTTAAGTGGATTCAATGCATATTGCTATCTTTACCTACAGGAAGGTTTGAGTATACTTTGTTTTAATTATTATTTCATAGCATAATATGTTCTTGGTTATTGCAGTTATTCCTGTTATATTTTTGAGTACTGAATCATCTCGTATTCTATTCTGGAGCGGTGATAATTTTTCTGATTAGAAAGATAAAGTACTTTTGATATTGGGGTGCATGGACCTTGATTTGATGCTCCTTGTGGATGAACCACGCGCTCCCACATAATCAAGTACGCTAACTGAGAAGGTTGCATATGAGCGGTGGGAGCGATCTAATCGCCTAAGTTTGATGCTCATTAAGTCCCACATCAGTAAGGGCATTAGGGGGTTCAATCCCCAAATGTGATAAGGCAAAGGGTTTTATGAAGGCTATTGAAGAGCAATTTGTAAGCTCTGATAAAGCATTAGCTAACACCTTAATGAAGAAACTATCAGGCATGAAGTATAATAATACTAGAATTGTGCATGAACATATCATGGAAATGAGGGACATTGCAGCTTAACTGAAAGCACTGGAGATAGAGATTTCTGAGTAATTGTTGGTGCATTTTGTTCTTAACTCTCTTCCTATGGAGTACGATTCTTTCAAAATTTTCAATAACACACATAAGAAAAAATGGTCAGTGAATGAATTTCTGACCATGTGTGTTCAAGAGAAAGAAAGGCTGAAGCATGAAAAATTAGAAATTGCTGATCTAGCATTTCATGCAAAGGGGAAGGATAACAAGGGCAATAGTGTTCCTCAAGAGAAGAATGAAAAAGTGCCAATGAAGCATTATGACAATAAAGGTGTATGCTTCTTTTGCAAGAAAAATGGACACATGAAGAAGGATTGTGCTTAGTATAAGAAATGGCTCGTAAAGAAAGGTAATCTCTTATCGTTTGTGTGTTATGAATCTAATTTTATTAATGTTCCTAATAATACATGGTGGATTGATTCTGATTCTACAATTCACATTGCCAATACCATCCAGGGCTTTTTCCGTCTAAGGAAACCGACAATAAGTGAAAAAGCATTTATTCAGGAAATGGAATGCGTTCACATGTGGAGGCTGTTGGGACTTTCAGACTGGTTTTAAAATCTAGTTTTATTTTGGAGCTTGAAAACAATTTATATATTCCATCATTTTCTAGAAATTTGGTTTCTATTTCTAAATTAGTACCTTTCGGATTTAGTTTCAATTTTAGTGATACAAATTTTGATTTATTGCAAAATAAAGCCATTATTGACAACAATTTTTTAGATGATAGATTATTTAGATTTAATTTAAATCCTAATTTTGAAAATAACCTTTCGACTTTGCACGATGGGATTGGCATAAAGAGGAACATTATCAATGAGAATTCCTCTATGTTATGGCATAGGAGATTGGAACATATCTCCAAGGAAAGAATTAAAAGATTGATAAATGAAGGAGTTTTAAATGCTCTTGATTTTTCTGATTTTAGTACTTGGGTAGATTGCATTAAGGGGAAGCAAACCAATAAGTCCACTAAAGGTGCCAAGAGGAGTTCTGATACTCTAGAGATCAAACATACAAACATCTATGGACCATTTACTCGGCCTTGTTTAAATGATCAGAGATATTTTATCTCATTCATTGATGACCATACATGATATATGTATCTTTGCCTCTTATTTAGTAAGGCTGAAGCACTAGATGCTTTTAAAGCCTATAAGGTAGAGGTAGAGAGACAAACAAAAAAGAAAATTAAGATTGTAAGGTCAGACAGAGGTGGAGAATATTATGGGAGGTATATAGAAGCATGACAACTACCAGATCCATTTGCTAGGTTCTTTAAAGAAGAGGGCATAATTGCTCATATTCAATGCCTGAAACACCACAACAAAATGGTGTGGCTGAAAGAAGGAACTGTATACTTATGGAAATGGTGAGGAGCATGCTAAGTCATTGTAATATTCCTATAAATCTATAGAGTGAAGCCTTGAAAACCGATATGCATGTATTAAATAGGGTTCCATCTAAAGTTATTCCTAAAACACTTTTTAAATTATGGCAATGATGGAAACCAAGTTTAAAACATCTACACATATGGGGTTGTCCAGTTGAGGTGAGGGTTTATAACCCACACATGAAGAAACTGGACCCAAGAACAGTTAGTGAGTTTTTCGTTAGGTATGTAGAAAACTCCAAAGGATTTAGGTTTTATTGTCCTTCACACACACCTAGAATTGTTGAAGCTAGAAATGCTAAATTTCTTGAGAATCTTGAAAGTAGTGGGAGTGGGTCTCCTTGAACCATTGAGTTTGAGGAAATAAGGGACCCCATGGAGAAATCAATTAGGGAAGTGGTTGCTCTTCCATCCCAAATTCCAGATATCATTGGAGAGTAACCAACTCAAGAACAACCATTCCATGAGGAATAAATTCAAGTAGAACCTCCCATTCAAAATTTACAAGAACTAACGGAAGTAAGGAGATCTTCAAGAGAAAGGAAATTAGCAATTTCTAGTGATTACTTTGTATACCTACAAGAGTCTGACTTTGATGTTGGACCTAAAGATGATCCTAGTTCGTTTTCACAAGCCATGAATGGGGACAATTCCACCTTATGGCATAATGCAATGAAAGAAGAGATGGAATCGATGGCTAAAAACTAAGTTTCAGATCTCGTTCAATTGCCAAAAGGGTCTACAACTATTGGCTGTAAATGGGTCTATAAGATCAAAAGAGACTCTTCTGGTAACATCGAACAATATAAGGCCAGACTTGTAGCCAAATGTTTCACTCAAAAGGAAGGAATTGATTACCATGAAACATTCTCTCCAGTTTCTAAGAAAGATTCATTTAGGATTATCATGACATTAGTAGCTCATTTTGATTTAAAGTTACAATAGATGTATGAGAAAACGACTTTCCTGAATGGAGATCTTGAGGAAGCGGTATACATGATTCAGCCTGAGGGATTAGCTTCTAAAGATAATCATTTGGTTTGTAAGTTAAGGAATCTATATATGGATTAAAACAGGCCTCCCGCCAATGGTATTTAAAGTTTCACAACATTGTTACTTCATATGACTTTATGGAGAACATTGTTGATCAATATATATACCTCAAAGTCAGTAGGAGTAAATACATCTTTTTAGTCTTATATATAGATGATATTTTACTTGCAAGCAATGATTTGGGTCTGCTAAGTGAGACAAAAGTTTTTCTTTCTCAAAACTTTGAAATAAAGGATATGGGTGAAGCCTCTTATGTCATTGGTATTGAGATTCACAGAGATAGATCCCAAAGGATATTGGGATTCTCTCAAAAGGCCTGTATTGAAAAAGTTTTGGAAAGATTTAATATGAAATCTTGCTCACCTAGTGTAGCACCCATTGTCAAAGGAGACAAGTTCAGTTTAATTCAGTCACCACAAAATATTTTGAAACAAGAGTAGATGAAGAGCATACCTTATGTATCAGCAGTTGGCAACTTGATGTATGCTCAAGTCTATACAAGACCTGATATTGCGTTTGTAGTAGGAATGTTAGGCAGATACCAAAGCAATCCAGGACTTGAACATTAGAAAACTGCCAAGAAAATCATTCGATATTTGCAAGGAACCAAGAACTACAAGTTGACATACAAACATATGGATTCATTAGAGGTGATTGGATATTCAGATTCAGATTCAGATTTTCCCGGATGTTCAGACACTAGAAGGTCTACTTCATGATATATCTTTCTTCTTGCTGGAGGAGTTATATCTTGGAGAAGTATCAAGCAGTCCATAACTGCTTTATTCACTATGAAAGCGGAATTTGTTGCATGCTATGAAGCTACTTCACTAGCTCTATGGTTAAGAAATTTTATCGCAGGATTAAGGGTTATTGATTCTATATCGAGACCATTAAGACTTTACTGTGATAATTTGGCTACAGTTTATTTCCCTAAAAATAACAAAAGTGGCAGCCGAAACAAGCACATTGACATAAAGTATCTTGTTTTCAATGAGAAAGTAAAGATGCAGGTATAGCTATTGAGCACATTAGCACCAAGTTGATGGTTGCAGATCCCATGACTAAAGGATTGTTAGCTAAAGTATATCATGGTCATGTGGAGCATATAGGACTTATTAGCTTATTTACTGTTTAATTTGGCTTTTTAATTTTGGTAATTCACAATTTGTGAACAATTTTTAAATGTTTTTAGAGAATAAAGACATGGCTTTAATTGTGCACATAAAATAATTGTCATGTATGATATCCATTAGAATAAATAAAATAGGACCTTAAATGACTACTATGTAGTCATTAATAAAGTATTAAAGTACCTCATTAATTAAGTGCTTATTGGGAACTACCATACATTATAATACATGGAAGGGAATACCTATTAAGGGTATAACCGGATTCATGATTGGTACTCACTAATAGAGTAAAAGGTTTAAGAATTGGGCATTTTATGGCCATAATATAGTATCTATCACTCATATGGTTTTCATGTATCTAATGGACCAAGTGGGAGAATGTAAGACTAGTCTCCTTAGGGTGGCCCACTTGCCATATGTATAAAGGATATACAGATATATCTCAAATATATATTGTATATTTATCTATTTGTTAGTTAGTTACGAGTGATGATAAGGATAGTTGCCCACTCTATGTGAAACACTAGTAGTGGTTGGTTAAGGCCTATCAAGTCTCCGTTATCAGATAATGGTTCCTTACTGGAAGGAACTAATAAAAATAAAGATAAAGGTCCCTAGCTTAGCAATTATAAATTGTCTATGATATTCATTGTTCAAGGAATTAAGTCTTACATAGGTTAAAAGATCCTATCTACAGAGAATTCTATACACAGAGGGTGTGAGAGGGAAGCAACTTACGTTTGCAGGGACACAAAAAGCTTTCTTCAAACACTCAGGATTAGTATATCAAGTTCACTTGGACAACAATACTTGAAAGTTAGTACACATTAATTTAATCAATATATGATTAATATTTCCACTGCGTATACATATATATATATATATATATGACAGTTATTATATATATACGTATGTATTGTTTATCCTACATATGCCAAATATATGTTCTCAATATTACGAGTGGTTCAACATTTTTTCTAATCACTATGTAGCACACTGGAAGCTCCCATTGCAGAAAATGCTAGAAACTTCAAACTTAGACTATACATTTGAAGAATAAAAATACAATTTCCAGTTCAACTTTCACAGTTATTCGTTCTCTTTAGATTCATGAAAAAACATTTAAAATATTACGAGTGTTCTTCCATACTCACAAAAGTGTTTTGACAGGTCATCAATTTTTTTTCAACTGTTTGCTATCAAACTTCCCATAATTATTTATTCTATCTTCACAAAAAGGAAATCACCTTGCAGTTTGCAGCAGCTTGCTTCTCCAGAGAAGAAGATTGAGATTTTTGTAAATGGCAACATTGACATCACATCTTTTCTTTCCATGCCTTCTTTCCCAAACAATCCACCAACCATGACTGCAATGTTGATGCAAGTGCATGCCTCAATAACATCAGTAGCAGCAACACTTACACAAATATCATGTTAGACCCACTTCAAAGTAGGTAAGGGTATCTCCAAATCTCACACAAAACAATACTGTAAGCACAAAGCATATATTAGAAAAAAAATGATGCATCATTGATTTTTTTTTCTTCTTTTTTTCTGACAAGTGCTGCAGCATTGATTTCACGCAGTGAAAAAGATTTGATCAAGAGTCGTCTACCTTTAAGGAGAGTAAATGCAGCATCCACCAACTCCATTTTCACTCAATTCAATGCCTCAGCAGCAGCAGGTGGAATATCAAGCATGTGAAGGATCACAGGCTTAACATGACTCCTCTGGCAATCATGGGAACAAGAGTGTATCCAATTTTCCCTGAAGTACCAACAACTCTCTCTCAATACATTACTTCACAAAAGCATCAAGTTGCATAACAGGATATCCAGGCGACTCTTTTGTTAAAGCAGAGCAGATTTGCTTTAGGATGAGATTTTGCTGTGCTTTCTTCCAGAAAAAATGAATTTAGGCATGAAAAAGAGGTTCACATTAAATAAGAAAAGTGACGACAACCAGTGAGGAAACCGTGCTTCGACAATGTGGTCCATGGCGCGCTTACTTTGACAAATTTTCACTTAGGCTCCATTGAGTTTGAGTATTTAGGGAAATAGAGAGTATATTGGCCTCTTCATAATGTCAAAATTTTTTCTTGAGCTCCAAAAAAATTCAAGAATTTTAAAATTTGCCCCAACAAATTTAAATCAACCTTTCAAAATTCAAGATTTTTTTATCTTAACCCTTCAAACATAATTTAAAATTTTTTACCTTGGTCTTCCATGGCCCTTTCTCAATAAAATTCCTGATTTCACAATACTCTGTTCCACAGCCTGTATCTAGGAAGGTAAGGTAGGTTGAAAACGGTAATCAGAGGGTAGAAAGGGAGAGCTTTATCCGAGAATGACCTATAAGAGGGATAAACTGAGATTTTTTTTCTAGAAAATAAATTTTAATGGTAATAATGAAGAAAGCAGGATGGGAGAGCAAGGTTAGGTAGTGCAGAGTATAAGAATATTGGGGATGAAAGGGGTTGATCGCTATGGTTGGGATTAGGTTCGGAGATGAAAGGTTTTAGTATGAGATAAAGCACTGGACAGGTCAGAGGAAACAACCCTAGGGGTTGAGGGAGCTCTCACTAAGTTTTTTTTTTTTTTGCCAAAATAACATCATCAATACTACTGTAACAAACCAACATTGAGGCTTTGGTTAGGATTGGCTATTTTATGTTTTTCATATCCAAAATGTACTGCTATTTTACTGTTCAAATGGCCTTCTTCTTGGTAAACTTTTGAGGGTAAATATGGTAACTCATGCACTCTAGTTTCCTATTTAAACTCTATAACTATAACTTCAAGTCCCACTCAAACGGAAAAAAATCTAGTGGTTAGGTAGTACTGACTACTCAATAGTAATTTTTATTAAATGGTATGCGTTAGTAAAGTGAGGTTGAGGAGTAGTGGAGAAATTTTTAAAAAAATATCCTATTAGATTTTGCCAAGTGGTATTTTTTCTTAAAAGTTTTTCAACTACTCCACTAACTTAAGTTGCTAATATATTCACCCACTATGTGTCACTATTTAATAAGGATTACACAGAATACTCAGTACTATCTGACCACTAAATTTTTTTCCCACTCAAACACTGTAATTGGTTCAATTTCTGGAAACGGTTAGGGTTAGCAACACATCTCATTCGAACTCTGCAACTGCAATGGTTTATACTTTACACACATCAGTTTGTATGATATTTAACTGTAGAACGGCAAAAAACGTAAAGGATAGACAGGTAAAAAGGCAAATTAGTCTAGGGCTCTGGATCGTAATTGAGTTTTGTTTCAACTCTTTCTCCAAGATTTATTTTCTATGAATTATCGAATTGAGTTTAGTGTTTTGGATAAACATACAACTTTAAAAGTTATCACGATGCTATTAATTATAAAAATGTCAATGTCACATTTTTTTAGTTAGATTATGTGTAGAAATCTCCTATAATAATAGCATTTTCTAAATTATTTAAAAGACATCATGCTAAGAAATTTTTGCAAACATGACTTGGCCCTAATCATCATAAATTTCTGAATTCGCCAATGATGGCCTTTGTCTTACTGATGCAATCTGCTATTATGTGGGCAGGGTAACTCAACAGCCAGTCCCATGTTATATCAAATGACATAGATTATGGATTGGGTTATATCAAATGTTAGTTTGCTGCATTACATGTGGACAGCTTTGAGGTGATAAGAGTCGCACACAATCAAATGCCATAGATTACCGGTATTTGACCAAGTTAATCTCGAAGGAGATTGAAAGCAAGTATTCAAATTAGTATTTTTATTTTTTATTTTTATAATTCCCAGTTGGTTTGAGTAAATTTCTTATATCTATGCAACTTCAATATCAAATTTTGTTTCATGTGTAATGAATTATTGAATTTCAGAGGCTAATCAATAGTGGACTGATTGCAAACTTAATTTTTATTTAAAGGTGCGACCTTTGAAATATAAGGAGAAAATTTTTTTGAGTTGGTAAAGTTGTGGAATTGTGATGATGAATTTGTTTAGAATATGAATATAGAAGATATTTATAAATTGAAGTTGACAGTAAAACCACTACAAAACAGAGCAAGCATGATTATTGAATGGTGAAATGGAAATGAAGAAAAAAAAAAAAAAGGTTTTGGTTTTGCTATATTTATTTGTTGAACAGAAAATTACACATGTATTGTACATCCGAGATTAAAGTGATATTGTTTCCATTGTATGGCAATGAAGTTGTGATAACAGTACATTATTATGAAAATGGACTTCGAACACTTATCATTTTATTTGTCAAATATAACAAATTAAACACGCAATGCAACCACCACTAGTTGGATCTAAGACAAGACCGAAAAGAAAATAACACTATTTGTTCATTACTTCTTTCTTTCTTTGCCTTCAAAACCAATTTTTTTTTCTTCTTTTTGTTCATTTTTATAGATGCGCCTTCATGTGGTTCGATTTGTATGTCAAAACATAGTAACAAAATTCTCCGATTCCTTGAAAATCTCTCAAACTTATCTCACTACTTTCATCAAGCACAAATTCTAAATCTATCCTGCATATTTTAATAATTGTAAAACTTTTCTAAATCTCCCTAGCTAATATTAATTAGGAATGATTGCCACATTTTTATGAATTCCTGCATTATTTCATATTTTCTTAGTTTTCAATATAAATTAATTATTCAACATTCCTGCATTATTTCATATTTTCTTAGTTTTCATATTTTGTTTGCACAAATTCTTAGTTTGAGATAAGTTTGAATGTTGAATAATTTTGAAAAGGTGATGAGTTCAAAACAAGAACCTTACTATTAAAGAGGAGAGAACAATCATAGTTTCAAAGTGGCATCAAGTCGAAATAAGGGACCAAACCAACCAATGAGAACAAGAGATCCAATTTAACCTATTCTAACAAACTAATAACAGCGGCACTTCTAATGTTAGTGCATGTTTTTCTAAATTTCATTACAAACTTAGGCTTATATGAATGTGAGCAATTGTCCTTTTATATATATAATTTTTTAGTACATCAGAGGGCAAGTTCAAGAGAGGATGAGTCGAACTCAGAACTATAGGTGTGTGTGGGAATAGCCTGTTAACAGATGGGGTATGAACTGGAGCCGGCAAACTAGAATGCGATCCAATTCGGTAAAGCTTCAAATCTGGCATTCGACCCGATTACCTGACACGATCTGAATATATTTTTCTCCCCTTTTTTAAAGCTCTATTTTGCTTTCTATTAACTACTCCATGAAATAGCAGCTCATATATTCCATTAACTACTGATCTCAGCCCATACACATATTCCAGCCCTCAAAAACAAAACCATATGTTATATCACTTCACAAATCGGGTCCGGGTTTCATCAGATCGGCTCCGAACCAAATCCGGTCCATTGACAAGCTTAGGTGAGAGCATTATCAGTGAGTTAACCCCTCTCCTCAATTGCCATTTTGTATTCAGATGTTGATATTAGACAATTAAAGGCAAGGAGGCATGAAAATTAAAATAAAAGCATGGAGCTGCTTGGCATCAATCTATTCTACTATCAAACTTATGGATATTATCATGACTAGAATAGTGGTTTAAGATCATTGATTTGGGCAATCAATTTGACTGAGGAATGGTGGAGAAACAGAGAGCTAATGCTCTTCTCTTCAAAATGGATTCCGTCAATTGAACATATATTAAGACGATGAAAAATTAAAATAATATTAGAACAGAAAATGCTTTATTAGTATTCTTATACTTGAAACTACAACGATGACTGGCCTTGCGTTGCCACAACCGCATAAGCCACTGCTACATTCATTCGGACATTCACACGAACACTCATTTGTTAAGATAAATTTGGATTTTTAATTTCTTAATTCAAGCTTAAAATTTGCTAAATAGGAAATATGTAATGAACTGTTTTGCATATTGACTAAAGATTAAAGAATAAAAAATGCTTAACTGAAAAAGAAAAAGTGTAGTAGTCAAGTGCATTAGAGTTCACAATACGTAGGAAAAACCCAATAGATGTGGCCTATGCGAAGAGTGATAGTCCTTGAATATGGAAAACTAGACAGCTTATGGAGGGAGAGAGAGAGAGAGAGAGAGAGAGAGAGAGAGAGAGATTAGAAGAACAAAAACTTTGTTTATTTTATTTGGTTACAATGTAGATTTAATAGATATGCCACCCATGGGCAGGAGATATACCATGAACCACAATCTCCATTCAACCTTTGATGCAGAACTCTTTGATGAAAATCCTCACAAAAAGGGGGCCACCCATCAGAGAGACCACAAACTTCATGAAGGAATTGTAAACCATCTTCTCCTCCTCTGCTTTTTAACTTTAACTTACACAAGATTGGCTATAGCTTGTACTAGTGGAGTTAATGGCATACAAAACTTGAGTTTATATAAGCTCAAGATTTGCGAGAAAATTTGATGAATGACATTAACTTCAAAAATATTACAGAAGATTTCATCATTATTACATACCTTACAAGGCCATATTGCTCAGGAATGTGCAAAAACCTTGGTGAATATTGACTATTTTTCTCATATTTGAGTGCATAAATGCCAAGTTCACTAGCTAAAATATGCAGGGTCCATCATCTTTATTTCAAATTAATAGATGTTTCCATTATAAGCAAAGCCAAACGTCTCTAAAACTTTAGCATCAAATTGGCTTCCCAGATTGAAGATATATTTAACCTAAATTGGTTGGTTCATCATTCTCAAATTGGCAACGAAACTTTATGCATTGAAAACTTCGCTGTTTTAGGCAAAACCCCTTGGCCAAGTAAAGCATTCATTAATTATCGTCACATAGCCATCTGTAATGCTAAGAAAAAACTTCTTTGTTCCCTTTGTTGGGCCCAGATTAGGCCATGCCATTGCCAAAACCAACGTGTGCTAACAGCTGAGTACGTACCATCATTTCATTAAGAACAAAAGGAAAGCAAGCTCGTTCTGTATCCGTATCACTAGAATTATCTCTAGTTTCTTTTTTGATCAAGACGGAATCAGAAATTTTGTTGAGTAGAGGTCATTGAGCGCCAAGGTAAACATTTTTGGATTTTGTTGAAGAGCTAAGATGAAAATTTTTAAAATTTGAAAGTTCAAGGTAAATTTCTTTTAATTTTGTTAGAAATTTTTTTGAATTTTGGAAGATTAAAGGCCAACTTTTTTGAATTTATTTTTTGTTTTTTTTTGGAGGTGGCGGGTGTTAAGGTGAAATTTTTTGAAAATATGATATCATGGCCCCATAGTCTAAGGGCGGATTCGTCTCTTTTTTTGATAGTTATACAATCTAAACCACAGTTATTTAGGGCCTTAACGGGTGATCTTGGTTGTTTCTCTCTCGTGGATGAAGCTTATCTCTCATTATCTCTCTGGCCGACCTCGACTCATGTTATTTTGAGGTCATATTTAGTATTCAGAATTTGTTTCGATTTGGTACCTTCTTGCGGCCTGCATTGAAATAGTACAGAGTCACTGTCCGGCGTCTACATGAACTATGTAAATTTTATACATTATCTGAGTGATAATTGGCCACAAGAAAGTTTGAGGAGGGATCGAATTTGAGATCTCATGCTTAATATAAAGACACGTCAACTATTGGGCCACCCAATTAGTTCCCTCTAGTATTATAAAAAGCCAACACTGGGCTTTAGTTAGAATTTGTTATGCTATTTTATATTCTCAAACTATCCTAAAATATTTAAAAAAATTAATATATAACCTATGTTCCCACCTTTTATACGGTTTACATACAACCATATAACTACTAACAAGAAGAGAAATAATTGAGTGTAGTGTAACACACGCACATAGTACATACCATCTTTCTACTCTCTAAAAGTTATTCCCAATCTAGCGCTTTGCAAAAAATAATTCCCATTTTAATGTTCCTTTTGTCACATGTGTTTTTGTATTAGGAAAACAATTGGCAAATAAACAATTCTCTCCCTGCTTTCAAAGTTATGAAATATTACTGACACTAGAAAAAAAATCACACGCCATAAACACATGGGTTCTATGGAGTAACCACAATCCCCTGTTAACACTTTCTGCCCCTTCCCCCTCCCTGACCGTTCAAAATATCTTAAATTTAGCCACGAACTGTATATAATAACTTCGCTTTTTGAATTAGCAAATCACCATCTTTCTACCGTGAAAGAGAGAACTGAGCACGAAAAAGATAATGCGCATCAATTCACATATACGCAATATAAATATATATATATATATATATATTTCAATAGGCTAAATTTCACCTAAACCTCTTGTAATTTTGTGTATCATTACTTAGACCCACTAGTTTTTGAAAATAGATACCTACACCCCTCATGTTTTGGGTACCAACAGCTAGACCCCTGCCGTTACTTCCACCTCACAAAATCCTTTTGATGACTGAATTGACTAGGTCAATTGACCATTATGCCTTTTTTTTTTTTTTATAATAAAACTCACTTTTAAACAAATTAGGCAAATGCAATGACAAAAATAGGTCACGATAATTACATGCTAGAAAAAGCATTAGAAGTTCTGCTTGACATATTTTTTTCCGTACATGCAAGGTTTCACACTACCCCAGGAATTAAAAGTCTAATGGGTCCACAGAGGGAAGCAAAGGTTATTGAAAGATCAGAAGCAAGCTCACTCCACCAAGTAAGCTCAGTAGAACCAAGCAAATTAACTTCAAATTTCATCAAATAAATTCAAAGCAAATTTAAATTTCCTTGAAATTCATCGTTACTTCCACCCAATTACGCATCAAATCCTTGTCAACCATGACGACCCAACAAAGCCCTAAAATCAGATACTCAATGCAAGCAAGCACATACAGAATTAAATTGTCATCATTGATTATAGCTATAAATTGTATGCAACAATAAATAAAAGATTCCTTCGCCACGAAAGGAAGTAAGGGTAGATGTCCAAGAAAAATGGTGAACGACAATACAGAAAAAAGGGACCATAGGAAGAAATATTAAAGCCTAATGTTGCTCTGTTCACTGTTTCGTTGTCGAGAACGCGTACGAGAATGAAAGAGAGAGAAAAAAACAGCAACTTCACAGTAACTAAAAAATCCAATTTTGATATGAAATCAAATGTTTACATCTATTTCCCAACTTTTATTTATAAAAAGGGAATGAAGATGGACATTTGGTTTCCTTTGTTTTCATTGTGTTAAAAAAACCAAAACCACATATCTGGAAAAAGGAAACTTAAGGTAAAAGTGAAAGAGTGGCAGCCATGGTCAAAACTCATTTATGGGTTTGCCTTTTCTTGTGAGGGAGAGAGAGTATGGTATTTCGCTCAGAATGTAAATAATATATAAGGTAAAAAGTCAAAACTGCCCTCAAAAAGTCCTACATATAAAACACCCTTCATCTCCCAGGCCAACTCTTTTGTTCCTTTGTTGCACCGTTTCTGATGGGTAACATTGAGGGCCGGCTTGACATGGTTTGAGGCATTAGTTGATGATTTTAAATGAGATTTTTTACATTTATTTAATATTATCATAAAAATTTTATAAATTTCTTTTATTTTGTAAACCGGTGTTTTTTTTTTTAAAGTTTATTAGTGTGCTAATTTTTTGGCTTTTTTTTTATAGTGGTCATTTTTCTCATTTAGACCAAGGCCTTTTTTTTCAAAAAAATAAAAAGAATAGTAAAACTACATATAGCCTTAAAACTATGTAAAATTTTAAAAAGTTTGAAGCCTTTAAAAAAAATTTATTTGTATAGTTTTTTGTTAAGCCAATATTTTTTTAAAAGTTAACTAAGAGAGCTAGTTTTATATGACTAGTTAATCCTTTGGATTACTAGCCCCATTTTCTCGAGGCCAAATTTCACTGTTTTCTAGGGTTTTTAGGCATTTTTCTTGTATTAGCGTAGAATTTTTTTTATTTTTGTTACTCTAGATTTTTCCAGAATTGTTTTTCATAATTTTGCTTATACCCTAAAAGTGTAATTATAGACCTTTAATTCGTACCTTGTTAGACTTAGATTATTGTTAATTTCTTTATTTTAGTTAGATATTTGTTTTAGTGTGTTTTTTTTTTGTGTGTGTTTTATAGGTTATAGGAGCTAATAAAGGCAAATTGACGCAAAAAATAATCAAAGTGGGTTCAAAACGAGCAAACCGGTGATGAGAAGATCAACTTGTCTTGATATTTTGGTCATATCTTTTCACTTCGATATCTGATTGAGCTGATTTTTACGTCAGTGAAAAGAAGACTTCAAGCTCTACACTTTGCTTCTAATGTGCATCAGCTGAATTGAGCTCTAGAGTGGTCAAATCAAGCTTCAAGGTTGTTAGGTTGAAATAGTGATGAATCCGGCTTACACTCTCAAACAACTAAGCACAAGATTTCTCTCAATGGAAAGCTCTAAAAAGGAGTAAATGCAATACTATACAAGAGAGCAAACCAAATGTCAAAAACCGCAATAATAAAAGTGTATCAACTTGGCATAACTTCATGAAAAAATGCTCAAAACTTAAATATCATTGAGCATGATTGACAAGTAATGACTCACATTCAAACAAGATCTCCAATGAAGTGCATGTTTTGAATCATAAAGGACTTTGTAAAGGAAAACCAATAAGTATCAAGGTAAGGTATAGAAGGGAGGGAGAAGTAAAAGTAAACAATACATCTGTGATCAAGACATGTAGTGTTAATAAAGCAATTCTTCTCCTTTTCCCAAATTTAATTTTGTAGCACATTTCCTTACCTCTTTGAGGCTTCAACCATTATTCTTGTTTCTTTTCTTTCTTTTCCTTTCTACTGATTTGTTTTCAATCCCATTGTCTCTTTCTTTTCTTTCACTTCTTCTCTTTACCACCCTTTTTGCATACCTTCAACATTTTCTATATTTACACAACATTAATCCTCTTTACTTTTTCATAAGCTTCAATGGAATGAAGGTTTGTGCCTCTTACTAACAAAGCTATCTCATCAATGGTCACTTCTCAAGCAAGATCACACATCAATAAAGGTTACAAAGATGTAGTTATAAAGGGATTGTTAACAACAAGAACCCTGTAGCTCAAGATAAAGAAAGATGACTTAAAATCATCTCCAAAGCATACATAAAATAGATCTTAAATGAATGTGAGTGTCAACATAAAAGCCAATATAAAGCAAATAAGCCAAATACAAATGCAATGAAGTCATTGAAATGATAAGAATCAAGAAATCTCCTCGAGTGAATGTAATCTTTCTTCAAAGAAGCGTATAGCTCTAAATCTCACAAGGTAAAGATCTCCACTCAAGTAAGGCTACAAATGCACAAACTAATACAATGAAGCTATATCCATGATTTGTGCTTAATAAGCGTAATCCTCTCACTAATGTGTACTAAAGATAATATCTCACAAAACATCAAAACCAAAGAATGAAATGCTCATCATACTATGAATATAAGCCACACAATACTCTAACCATTCAAAAATCAAAGATTGAATCTCATGAATATGCCATGGTCCTTATCTAAAGCATTAACACATCCATCATGGATAACAAAGAGATGACATTTAAAGTATGGAAAGACGTGCCAAAGATAACCAAGATAAAGTGTCGGAACCACAAGATACTTCAACCTCTGCCAAGAATCCCAAGTAGTCGAATGTTCATCATTCAATGTAATACATAAGAATAGCCAATAAAAAGACAGAGAGATTGAAGAATAACACGAGAGATATAACAATGAATTTACAAAAATAACATTCACCATGAACAATAGAGTTTTAGATACAAATAATGAAATATATGCATGTAAAGATGGTATCTAAACTCTACCTCTAACTAGAGAAAGTCATCATCATTGACTCAAAATATTTACAAATTTTTACAAAAATTAACAAAATAAAAGCAAAAACAAAGGTTAAGCCTCTATAACTACTCCCCCTGCTAGAATGATGCATTGTCCTTAATACATGAAGACAAAACACGAAATGAAATGAAATGGTGAAGAAAGAGGAACTAGGGTGCCTAGTGCACTTCCCAACTAGGATGAAAAACATACTAAAAAATAAAAAAATAAAAACAACTAATCCTCCTCCTACACGACTTGAAGGGAGGATTATCTAATACCATAAAGTGGGAATTTGTCATCATCCCACACATCAACTCTTGCAACTTGTAAATAGTTCAAACAAACATAAGAATAGACAATGGCAACTTCTTTGATGAACTTAATAATATAACATGAAAGCATACAAGGGTAAAATGATCATGAAATGTAGCAAATGCAAAATGATCATGCACAAAAGTGCCAATAAAGCTCATTTTATAAGTCAATTGACCTTCCCCTTCTTTTTGTTGGTTGGCAATGGGAAGGATAATTTATTCTAATATTGGGGCATGAATTTCCAAAGGCTCTGGGATATGAGGATTAGGTACTAGAGGTGTAAAAGTATAAGTCTCATGACCTATAGAAATGTTTGGAATGCCCTATATACCACTAATATCATCCTTCCCATATGAATCCCCAACATAAAAAAGAAGAACATCCTCACTAAAGGTAATGGTTATCTCTAGAGGGTTCTTGTTCTTAGCCTTTGTTGGCTCCTCGTTTCTCTCAGTAGTCCCATAATTTCCTTTTTCTTCCTTCTCTTCTTGCTTGGAATCCTCAATCTTGGACTCCTTTGTCTTTAGGTCTTCATCCCTATAAAGATCTGCTATAGTTTCCTTGCTTAACTTAAGAGTTTCTTCACTAGACTCACACTCTTAGAGTAGGATGGTTTGATCGATGATGTTCTCATTCCTAAGGTTAGTGATGGGATGAACTTACTCATGGTTGGGGTTAAAATTAGGCGAGCTTCCTAAAGCTCTCATGGTTGGTGGTTGTCTCGTGGACATTGAAGGCTTCCACTAATAAGGTCATTTGACCTTTTACATTGACTAACATGCTTTGTGTCCATTCTAGTGATGCTAGTTGGAGATCCTCCCCAAGAGACCCAATGGTTAGAGAGGGATATACAATATGCTTATGATAAGGATAATTTGGTGGTGAAGCTTGATAATAGTCAAAGGGCTCTTGATAAAGTTGAGGTGAGGCTAAATAATGATGTGAAAAGGTGTCCTCATGTCCCTTATCAAGGCTGAATTGGTTACACCACACAGGATTAGAAGGTGGTCAAAAAGGCTCCCTTTGGCCATTAGCATGAATGCACTCCCTAAGAGACATGGAAGCTGGTTCTTAAGCTCTAATCTCACTAGCTCGAATATAGTTTCTAAGAGACCTATAAGGAAGTGCTTCCACATCACTATTCTTAACCCATGGAGAAGAGTATGCCATTGTACTTATGTCAATGTGTAGAGATGATGTATGAGAAAATGAGCCACCAAGCATAAGGGAATGGCAATTGCAGTTCATTCTTGAATGCCTACCAATTGAGTCACGAACAAAAAATATTATGCAATGCACAAACAAATTGGTAATCCGTGCCTCAACAAGTCAATTCACAATCCTCAACTAGCAATTTCCTTCCAAACTCTCCAATCTCTGCATAAAGATTTCCACCAATTCAAATAATTTCAAACCAACCGAAACCTCCAGTCTCCTTAGGCAATAAAAATACCACCAATAAACAATTAAGCACAAAAGCCTATCCACCAATCAATCAACTAAACAATTCAAAATTCTAATATAATCAAACAAACAATCCTAAAATAAAGAGAAAAAGAAGGAATCAAAATCTAGCATTCTATTCACATAAAGGGCGAAACGAAATTACCCATGGCCTAAGCCATAGGCTCCTTTATCGTGGTGTATAAATGAAGATCCAATCCACGAATTGCTCTCCAACCCAAGGTTCGTTATTGCTTGCCTCGTGCCTTTGGTCCCCGACAATGACGCCAAAACTTGATTCGCTCCTATGATATGCAATATAATAATTGCAAGCTTATGGTTGGTGATGAGGTATAAACCCAGTGAGTACCGGATGTCGATTCTTTCGAAAACTGAGTTCAACATAGGCTATGAACACTCAATCTAAGCTCTATGCAACTTTGGATAGAATTATAGTTGTGTGAATTGAAGCTAAGTAACAAAAAGACTACAAATCTTTTGATTTTGAGATAGGTTGAATCTATATTACCAATGCAATGAAATTAAAGGCAATTAACAACTAATTAATCAATTAAGCAAAACAATTTAGATTCTAAGGCAATTAAAGAAGGATTTGAATGCAATTGTTCCAATCCACCAAGTTCCACAAGGATTCTAATGGAGGTTTGATAACTCAAATCAAGGATCACTCCATGAATCCTTGATTTAGAGGATTTTGACTCTAAAACCTTAAATTCCCTCTTAATTAGGATTAGATTTGAAATCAATTTATAGAACCTTAGAGACAAACCTTAGATTTGTGTAATCCCTATACCAATTGAAGAATTGTGCATAAGAATTACCAAATTGTGTTATGAATCTAAGTTTTCTTATGAAATTAAGCCTAATTAAGAATAGATGTAGAAATCATAGGATAATTCAATGAAATTCATATACCTCCATGGAAATCCTTGAAGTTCCTTGGCAAACTTTCAAAATTGCATCCAAATTGAGGTTTAGCTACTTGATTTAATAATAGAATGTATAGAGAAATGTAGATTTTTGTATTGAAATGAGAAGAATCTAACGTTTGGTTGCTGAAAAATGAAGGAAAGTGCAAGAAAAACTAAGAAAATCCTATTCTTTATCTGTAATACTTTCCAATATAAAATGTATCTAATATATCTAAGTACAAAACTGAGAACTCTCTTAAAAATTGCCTAAAACAGCTTTTTATACAATGGACAAAAGCAGGGCTCTGTAAGGCAAGTGCTCGGTCAAGCCACCGATCGCTCGGCCAAGCTCTCGTGATTCGCTCAATTATAAGGGCTCTTTGAAGTTTTGCGCTCCTGAATCACTCGGTGTAAATGTCTTGTAGAATCTAGCAATCGGTACAATTTTTCAACGTTCGAGTGCTCGATGGGAAAGGCGATCGATCGGCTAATCGCTCAGTTGATTTGGCGATCGCTTGCTAACGCACTTTTGGCCCTTTCTTCTACAATTAAGCTCCATTCCTTGCAATTAGATCAAAAAGGCATGTTTAGGTCAATTTACGAATAAAATACTAATCTAAAACCTAAACTAGAGCTAACAATCCACTAATTAGAGGATTGAGATTACACGTTTTGGAATGTAATCAATAATACAATATATTATGACACAGAGATACTATTCTCTTTTTGGAGTTATTCTTATATTCTCTCTTCTCTCTTCTCTCTTCTTCTTTTTCTTCTTCTCTATAGGTTTGTTTCTAATATACTATTATAGTTATTCTAACAAAACCTTCCTCAACCCTCACATCAAAAATGTCGAATCAAATTTCCAATTTCTTCAAACCCTCGTGTCAAGTCCCATATTGATACCAACATAGCAATGTAACACCCAAGAGCAAGTGACCGTGACATAGTGTAACTTGGTAAGGCCGGGGTCAATTTTCTACAAGGATTGAGCCAAGTATAGGCTATAGGTTCTGACAAACACTCAACACTCTTAAACATCACATAACTCACTAAATTACTTCTAATAAGAGAAATGAAAAATAATTTGATTTGAAATGGTTATTGTTTGGATTTAAATTAAAGCAATTTAAAGAGACAATCAACAATTGAACTAAGTGAATTTCAAAGGAGTTTGTGTTGGTTGAAATCGCAAGTGCATGAATCGTAACAAATAATAAAGTGAATGAGTAAGAGTATCGTCCCATGAAGATTGAAAAATTACTAATAAGTACCAAAATTTATTAAATTATGATCTATTTGATAATTCGAATAGGAATGAATTGTTGAACTAGAAAATTTAAAATAACGAAATTAAATATGCAAGTTGAGATCTAGAAAACAAGATTCTAGGGTTTCTGATTCAACATAACTAATCCTATGCAAACTTCCTTAATTGGATTAAATATAATTGTTTTCTATTGTTGATAATTGAGTCTCTCTAATTTATCATTAATCTTTCTCAAGCATTAACAAAATAACCCAATAAGCAAATTTTCTACACCTTTGTGAAAATCCTAAACCTATCAGATTTCATTAAGAACAAAGAAACCCTTATAAAGATTACACTAGTCCATAGATATCTTACGGATTCCTTATGGTATCTCAAACATAGGCTGAAACAATTATTACTTCTCAGTCTCAAATTGAATCCCATATCATGTAAACGGTGATCAATCATTCACAAGCATTAAGTCCAGAATGAAATACTCAACAATATGAAACAAATACTAAATTAATTCAATTGAAGAAAGATTTTCATGATCATAGTTAGGCTACATCGTAGCCTTAGAAAATAGAAATTAGTTCGTAATAAAACTGAATAAAGACATAATCAAAGAGTTTGACATCAAGTAATTGAAAGAGATTCGGAAGAAAAAAAACTCAAGAACTCGGCTCCCTTCTCCTCTTGATGTCGGCTCCCTCTTCTCCCTCTCCCTTTCTCTTGATCTCTCCTATTTATATCCTAAAAGTCCAAAAGTTGTGAAGAGAAAGGGAACCTATTACAAGTAGGAAAGAACAATTGTTAAATTTGCGGTTTCCATATATTTGTCAACTTGTGGCCCACTTTTGACCATGATGGAGTTTGATTCATGAAGTTTCTTGTGAAATAAATGTTGTGGATCTTTAAGTCTTCTTTTCGAAGCCGCAAGAGTTGCCTTAATTTGATATCTGAGTTGAACGTTACGGGCAAAATACTGAACCAACGTCAAATCTTTATCTCTTAATTTGTTTCCAGATTTGTTGCTGTGAAAAAGGTATCAACAACTGAAGTTAAAAGTATCGACTCTTATATATAGAGAGTTCACTTTCACACTGTCAATCAACCCCTATGATCCAAGTGTCAACTCTTTTAAACAGTGGTGATATTTTTGAGCGCACTATCACTAGGGATCGACCCCTTCAGAACAAGTATCGACTCTTTTTAACAGTAACGAATTTTCTAAACATAATGTCTCCAAGTGTCAACCCCTTTAGAATAAGTGTTGACTTCTACTATAACTTCACAATTTCTTCAATTTAGCTCCAAAGCTCAAATTAACACCAAGTAAAGGTCTCATCTCTCTTCAAATCATCCTCCTTTGTGTCTCCTATCTAAGTAAACACATGCAGTGAGTTCAAGCACTCTTCTGTTGTGTTTTGATCGATTCTTCCAGGTAAATTCCATAAATTTGCATAATTTCTTTAATCCTTCTAATGTGCAAAATATGAATAAAAACAAGTAAAAATTTAATAAAAGATCCTAAAGAACTAATGTCTATGATGCTGAAGATATTAAATTGATCAATATAAAATCAACTTATCAGTTTGGACTCAATTGTTTCAATCAAGCAAATCATTTAAGGATTCCAAAGAAGTTGATAACTAAAAATCAAACCCCACAATCAAGAGGCTTTGATTCAGAAGATTTAGCTTTAGAAAACATGGATTTCATAACAATTAAGGATAGATTCATAATTTAATCTTAGCTTATAAGCTAATACTATCGATTTGGATGATCATAACACACAATTAGAGAATTATACATTTAAATCACCAAACATAATCAATAGCCTATGTGTTCTAAGATTCTAACATTTAATTGTTAGGAATTAGAAATTTAGGAAGATAAAACAATAATTTCATGAGATACCTTCAATGGAAACCTTAAACACTTTGAGTGATCTTCACAATTGAACCCAAAACTTGAAGACTAGCTACTTGAATCCATAGATAAATTGACAATTGAATTGAAGAAAACTTGTAAACTACTAGAATTTGATTACTAAAATAGAAATTAAAATGAGAATGAAAGTATTTCTCTCTAAAACTGCTCCTAAAAGTTGTATCTAACTATATCTACGTACAAAAAGGGTTAGGTCTCCAAAATGAGGTACAAAATTGAATTTATAGGCTAAAAATAATACAGAGCTGCCATCGACCGTGCGCACAGTTAACTAACGGGATTTTAATGATAAAATCGAGCCTCTGTAATTTTGAAACAGAGGCTCTTTTCTAGGCTTTGTTTTGGAAAAGTATGAGCACTCCCTTAGGGAGCATACACACGATTAGCTAACGGCTTTCTAATTGTGTGAGAAGCATTTGAATGGTCATTTGACCTTTTTGCCCTTAGCTTCTTAAATCGTTCCATTTAAGCACAAAACCTTTAAAACAACCATTAACAAGGATTATGATCAAAATATAACCAAAAATGATGAAATACTACTAGACTATGACTAACAATTAGCTGTTTGGAAGAAAATGATTACACTTTTTTAGTATAATCACAGCCTCCAACTAGCAAAACACTAAACATAAGATAAACGATAATCTCCACTTTCGTAGGTGTCACGGGTGCATTTGGCCTATGCATCAAGCCTTTAAACTCCTAGGTTACCCTAGTAGACGAGTGGTGTCTCGTGAGGGCTTATAGTGATGACACCCACAAACATCAACTCATGACCTACAATTAAAGATTTGGTTATAACAAGAAGATCATGCATTACTATATTCAAGTAATCTTAAAAGAACATTATTTTCCCTAATGTACACAAACATGTATAAAGAAGGACACAAAAGTGAGGTTCAAATGAGTGTGTGAAAGAATCATGCAATATAGATCAATTATGGCCTTCTAATATATATAAGACCTTTGAGCCTTAATCCAACTGCTCACTGGACATACAGTCCCAAACAAATAAGCACATGGTTCTCACAATGGATTGCTCTAAAAGGAGTAAATGTATGAATATGCAAGAGAGCAAACCAAATACAAAAGAACACAATAATGAAAGTTTTTCAACTTGGCATGGGTTCTTGAAAGGAATTCCATAACTAAACATCAACCGACAATATTTGACAAGTAATGTCTTGTATTCAAATGTGATCTCATGATTACTTTGCTTGGATCAAAAGGACTTTTCAAGGGTCATCAATGACAAGTGAAAGGTAAGAGAAAGAAAGAAGTAAAAACAAAGGCTCAAAATATGTGTGATCAAGGTATGTAATGATCGATGAACATCCATGAACATCCATTTCCACACTTCCCTTTTCTTCTATTTCTTTTGATGAACTTTCTTGTCTCTTTGATTGACCAATTTCTATACTTTTGTTTTCTTTTCTCTCTTTTTGATCTCTTCTTGAATCTCTCACACTTCCCTTTCTTTTCTTGCACTTTCCTTGCTACCTTTTTTTTATTTTTTTATTTTTTATCTTTCACTTTCCTTTTGCACTTGCAATGAACAATATCTCATTTTCATTTGCCAACAACTTTGCATAAGTGAAGATATGTTTGTGTTTCTCAATCTAAAGGAATATCTTAACAATGATAAAATTCTTGATCAAAATCACACAATCTAAATTTTAGGCATCATTCTTGAGATTACTATATCAGTAAAAGATGTTCAAAGAAAAAATATAAATATAAATATATGGCCAAATGGTATGTTGCCACATACATAAGTCAGGAAGAATTCCCTACAACTCAGGTTGGAAGAAATTCATATCCTTTAAAACAATTCCACTAGGTTTAATAGGAAAAGGAAAAATGCAAGGGTGCCAAGTTTAATTTACCTATAAATATATGTATATATATATGTATATCTGTAAGAGCTGGTACATGATTGTATAAGGTTGATTGCATATTATAGTTGGGTGGATCACAACTAATCTCATTGGAGAACTTAGTTGGTTGTTGGTCATTGGCACGACAGTCTCTATGGTGTCTACTTACCATATCAGAACAAGCCCTTTGCACTACTTTCTGCCTGAAAAACCGGGAACTAGTCATGGTCTCAAACAAAATCCAAAATTCTAACATTGTATAAACATTTCACTTTTCATCATTTCAAATAATTCCATTTGTTTTTAACTGTGCATAAACATTTCTTTGGCTTTTTAAGCCTAATTTCTAAATCCTGCATCAAAATTCACAACTTGAGCAAGTGCCTCTTCAAAAGTGAAAGAAGAAGTCACAAAAAGCTCGTCCCATGTACAAATTTAACCGAAAAACATGTACAAGCAAAAGTTTATATCCCTTATACTTTGTAATTAACTACATCTCACGTTGCTCACAAATTCGCCTCATGTTCGCACCTATTAGTTGGATTTCTAGTGGCATTTGACATATTCAAATTATTTGGATTTATAATCACTTGAAGGTGTGCTTGAATATTGCTAATTAATCAACTTAAACCAATCACACAAAAATTTTAATAAAATATAATATTATTAAAAAAATCACCACACAATAAACACATGACTTTTGCGTAAAATACCAAACTAAAAATAATGACGACACTAATCTCTAGTCCAATCTCCAAATACTATAATCAATGAATAGTTAACTTTACAATTTACAATTGTACCAACTCAAGACCCACAAATCTAAGTTGACTTGAATTTGGTCGAACACTACGATTCACTATTCTCGCGTGCTTAAATTATGACTAACACTAAGCTGCAATCAATATCTTGACGCACCACCAAAACAAGCTTCTGTGCTTAAATCATGACAAACTCCAAGCAGCGAATCAATATCTTGACGCACCACCAAAGCAAGGTTTGTTGATTGTAGATTCAAAATTATTTGTCTTGCTAAGGAGTAAAAGAGAGTTATGAAGGCTCCTAGGATCACCTTGATAGGTAGTCTTAGGCCTATCTCAACCCCAAAAGCTAGCTTAATGGGTGAGGTTTTCCCTCACACTTATATATAGACTACCAGCCCCTTCCACAATCGATGTGGGAAACCCCCAACAATCTCCCCCTCACACATCGGGCTTGGGTCGGAGGCAGAGACAACCCGTATCTCTCGTGGATTGTTGGACTGAGATTATTGGTGAACCTGGGCTCTAATACTAGTTGTTGTGCCAAAATCAAATATATACCTACAAAACAATGAATTGGAAAGAAAAAGTCACTATTCACAGAGAGAAAAATTTACAGAGGAGGAAGAGGAGGCTCACAGCTCTCTTTCTATTCTACAACCACTCTCTTAAAAAAACTCTCCAAAAACTCTCCTTTTTGCTTATACTTGAGCAATTGATCTGCCTTTCTCCCTCACCTCAACCCGTAATTTATATGAGAGGGAGGATTCCTTTGTCAAGATTTGCAGTTGCACAATTTTGACAAATTAGGTGGATGGTGTTAACAACTTTGATAATGTAGTGGGAATGCTCCCTTCCTCCTTGATCCATGATAGGCAATGGCTCCCTTTCTTGATTTTTTCTTTGACAATGGTGGTTGGCTTTGGACAAATGGGTATGAACCCATCTCAGCAAATCTCTCCCTTCATACCCATTGAAGGAGAACGCAATCTAGCATTCTTCAGTTGGTGTTCATTTCGGCTATGTCTCTACATAACTTGAGCTTCTCATGAGTAACCACCTTTGTCCAGATGCACTACTAAAAATCAAATTTTTTGTGATGGCAACTTGTTGTCGCAAAAGGTTCATTAGCCATTACAAAAGACCTTTTACGATGGCCGTGCGACGGAAGATTGGCTGTGGCAAAAGAGGGGGTCGCAAAAGCCCGACGCCAAAACGGATTTTTTTGTGATGGGAAGGGCCATCTAAAATGCCGTCGCAAATACTAGTTGTTGTGACGGCTGTGTAGCTGTCGCAAAAACTTGTGGCTTATATAACTCTTTTGTGACCGCTATTTGCCGTCGCAAATACCCTTTCTATTTTTTAAATATATTTTTTTAAAATTGAATTTTCTGTAATTCCTGTATACCCTATAATTCCTATAATTCATGTAAATCAATAAATAAATCTTATTGACAATATAATTGCATAAATCAATAAATGCACCAAACTATAGATCCGGGCATCCGACCATAAATGCATGCATCCAAAATGCTAAAATAATATGTAATATATAATAGTAATATGCATCATCCATACATCCAAAATGCAAAAACATAAAATAAACCAACATCAATGCATCGAACCATACAAACCCTTTTTTTTTTAATTCAAATTACACAAATCCAACATCAATACATCAAAAATTATTGAAAAATATTCATTGTTTGGGCACTCTATCACTCCCGACCATGAACAACAATAGCCTATTCTTTCAAAATAACCTGAATAAAAATAAAATAATAACAATACAATTAGTTAAACAGTTAATATATATATATATATATATAGGAATGTGATTAATGAAAAAAACAAATGAAACAAAGTTGTCAGTGGGATGACCCTCTCTAATCTATTGTGGGACTTTAAGGCTTTCAAGCAGTAACCATTTACGGAACGACTAGTAATTAGATAGACCCCAGGCTTATATATCTAAAGAGTACCTTGAATGTGGTATCTAGCAAATTTGAGTAGGATGCCTGCCAATAGGTAACTGTCAATAAAGGCCTCTTAAAACATTTCAAACTTTTAAGATATTGACTAAAAAATGAACATATAGAGAACTTGAAGAGCAGTAAGGTACTCTATCTCATGACGGCGAAGATGTCCTTTGGTGTGAGGATCTACTAAAATTAGAAATCAAAGTAACATGCTAGGACATAAGCCAAAATAACATGCTAGAACATAAGTGTAAGCACCCCATTTTTGCCAGTTTGGCAATCTCTGGTCCATTCGGATTCATATTCAAACCAACATAAACATATTCAAGTCCGATCAATTTTCTAGTCTCAATCCCGTCAATCAATCACTTTGCAGGCCCACCGAGCTTAATAGAGGCAAAATGACCAAAATGCCCTTGTGGCAATGCTCGATCTTATTCTAGTTGGCACGTCTTCTTAGAAACGGTAAATCCCCATTTCAATCTCAAATCCAATTTTAAATCCAATTCCAGTCATGATTAAATCTGGCATGCCTTTCGAGAAAGTTGATCCTACAGGCGGTAAGTCCATCTAGTCCAGTACGTTTTTCGAAAAAAACTCTTTAGAATGGTAAGTCCCTTCAAACCTATCGATAGGGATGAAACCAAGTCCCTAAGATAGTAGAACGGTCTATCTTTGGCCCCTGCTAGCCCGCTAATGAAGCATGTCCGTTATTCGACACGTCTTTCGAGAAACTTGATTCTTCAGACTATAAGTTCATATAGCAGCTTCTCGAGATCAGGTAGTCTTCAAAATGAATGCGCACCGTCAGAGTGGATGAAACACTTACAAATAGGTCAACATGAGAAATTGCCAACAAAACCCTTATGTCACGGGACTGAATTTGTCTCTTAGCCGTGACACGTTTACCAAAGGACGAGATACCTTTGGAAACTAACTCATCACAGGCCATCAAAGTGACGGAAACACTCAAAACCCCGGTCAAGACCAGTGCCTGCTAGCCCATTCTGGTGAAAAATGACCAAACTACCCTTTGGGCCTTTTTTTGCATGCTTCTCGAGAAATTACCTAAGTCCTCAGAGCGGTAAGTCCATCCTTCCAAGATAATTTCAAAGATGATCCGGCATGTCCAAGTGCCTTCCAGTCGATTTTGGACTAATTCCGAGACTATCCGGTCAAAATGATCAGTTTGCCCTTAGGCATTCGAGCGCCTCTAGGAACCACACTGGCTCTGAGTATCAAAACGGTTACCTTTCAAGGATACTTTTAATAGTACTCTCATTCTTCCAGTACTTTTTCAGAACATTCTGAGTCCATTCCAGCAAACCCGAGACAAAATTACCATTTTGCCCATGGTGAGCCGGTCACCTTTTTCAACCACACCAGCCCTAGGTATCAAACCAGAAACCTTTTGAAACACTATTAAGGGTGTTTTCCAACCATCAAGTCTTCTCATGAGACATTCCAAGTCCATTTTGGTGATTTTCTGGTCTAGTTGACCGTTTTGCCCCTAATAGCTCAATCGACCATCTTGACATTGTTTTTCAAGTCCGTTACCTCCGGGACACTATTTCAAGAGTTTCTACTCATTTCTAGCCTTCCAGACCATTCTCGGCCTCCTAGAATATTCTCAGACCTTCCGAAGTCACTCTTAGTGGAGCTAAGCCAAAAATTACATGGTAGTCACTAATACAGGTGCCCAAATCTTTTGCCTTGCATATCAAGAGTCGAAAGATATGTTGCTTGCTACCATTAAAATTTTTCCTAAGTGGCTGGCACCACTAGCAGTGGCGCCCAGACAAAAATTGGCCTAGCGCCACTCCTAATGGGCTAGTGAAAAATTTGCCCTGACCCCACTACAACAGGCGCTAGGCTAGTCTTGTGTCTATAAATATAGAGCCTCCCTCTACATGAAAAGGGTCAGCAAACTTAGTCCAAAAATTCTGCTTTTCAAATTATAGAGCTCGAAGTCTCTCCAAAACCCTAACCGTTCTCTCTTCAAACCCTAGTCCCCACACATTTAACCCTAACATCTATACACACTCCATACACTCATGCACAAGCTTCCAAAGCTTCCATTGAAGACTCAAGGTGCTGCAACTTGGAAGCTCTCAAGAATCAAGCAAAGCAATGCAAATAAAGCAAGCAAAACAAGAAGAAAATAAGGTAGGCGTTCTTTTATGTTTACATACTTCTCCCTTCTCTCTTCTTTCTCCTAACCCATTTGGGTTTTCTGCTATTTTAATCCCCTATCTTCTTTCCCCTTTCTTGTATGCTTGGAACAAGGAAATCCCCAATTCATGTGTAGGAAGGATTGTTGAAAGTCACAGTGTTGGGGGCTTTCTTCTAATTCGATCTTAGGCCATGTGGATTCGGCCTCCTTGATTATGTGGTGAAACCAACCTTGTATGTTCACGACCTTACTTGCTTCATGTTCATACATCTCTTCAAAATTGTTTTCGAAAGTTATTTTCAAAGTTTGTATCAAAATCATCTTTCAAAACTTGTATTCAAAATCTTGTTTTTAAAATCACACTCTTAGAGTGATTCTAGCCATTCCATGGTTAGGGTTGCTTTAGGAAAGCGTTATATTTATTGTGACCATTAAGGTCCATATTTTGGGTGTAAACCCTAACTTGTTTTTCATTAGAACCACAATCTTAAGATGATTCTAGCCATTCCACGGTTAGGGTTATTTTAGGAAAGTGTGATATTCAAAGCGACCATATTGGTCTAGCTTTCAAATCTATATTGTTTTTAAAATCACCAACTTAGAATGGTTCTAATCTCTTTATAGTTAGAATCGTTTTAGGAAAGTGGGACCTTCAAGAGATTTCAAAAGTCCATATTCAAACCCCTTTTCAAAATGCTTTCTAAAAGTTCTCTTCAAAAATCCATTTTCTAAAAAACTCCTTCCCAAAAATTCCCTTCAAGAATCTATTTTTCAAAAAGCTCTTTCAAACTCCTTTCCAAAATTTCTCTTCAAAAATTCACTTTCTAAAATTTCTCTTTAAGTTTTCTTCCTAGAAACTCTCTTTAAAAGGTCTACTTTCTAAAAACTCTTTTTCTTAGAATTTAAGTCAGGCCCTAGATTTCATGGTTAGGAAACCCAAATTTTCTTTCCTAAAAACATGATTTCCTCTTTTGCTTCAAATCAAGGTTTCCAAATATTATGTTTTACATCAAATCTTAAGTTTCCAAAATATCTTTTTCCACCAAAATCATAGGTTTCCAAATCCTAGATTTTCAAAATTCAATCTTTTCAATTCTATGTCAAATCTATTCTTTCAAATTAGGAAACTAGATCAAATCCTTCAATTTTAGAAACCAAATCAAATAATCTCTTTTTGGAAATAAAATCAACTCTTCAACTTTAGGAAATAAAAATCAAATCTTTCCAAATTCAAAACTTTCTTAAAATGAAAATTTCCTAATTTGGAACTTTTCTATTTTGAAACTTTCCTAAATTCAATGATTTCTAAAATCTAGTTTTTCCTAAACCTAACTTTCTAAACTCATTCAAATCGAGTGATTAAGTCAAATCTTTCTAAATCAAATCAAATCTCTTTTCAAATCTTTCTTAAATCCAACTTTCGTAATTTGAACCTTTCCTAAATCCAACTTTCTAAAATCAAACCTTCTTAATTCAACTATATGTTCTAACCCTAGGATACCTAAACCCGAGTTCAACACTAATCCTAAATTAGGAAGTTTCAACTCTTTTCTAAAACTCTTTCCTAAACCAAGATGGTTTTTCAATTTCAATCCAAGTCAAGATGTTTTCAAAACTCAACTCCTTTTCCAAATCAAGTCCAATTTCTTTTTTCAAAGTTCAATGTTTTTAAATCAAAAGCAATTTCAAAATCCTTAAGTTTTATTTCAAGTCCAAGTCAATTCTAAGTTCAATTTCAAATCTTCTATTCTTTTTTCAAATCAAACTTTTTCAAAACCTCAAAGTGTCTATTTTCAACTGGACTCTTGTCTGAACTACGACTGACCTGATTCCCAAAAAGGGATACGTAAGCAACCCTCATAGTTGCGGTCATAACCTTTTTTAAGTTTCTAGTTGCACAACCTTTTTCAAACTTCCAATTTCATGATTTATTTCAAGTTTCTAACTCTAAAATCTATTTTCAAATTCTTAATTCAATTTCTAAAACCTTATGTCCAATTTCAAATCAAGTCTTTTCAAATTTGTTTCAAAAATCAAATCTTTTTTCCATAACCAATTTCAAATCAAATCTATTTTTTCAAGTCTATTTCCAAAATTAAATCAAGTTCTTTTCAAATCTACTTTCAAAATCAAATCAAATTCTTACACTTGCATATCATGCATCATGTCAAACTTCTTTCTAAAAGTTCTTTTCTAAAGTGGGTAGTATTGGACATTTATTAATCAAAGATTCCGAATGAGTGAACCTAGGGTGGATAGATATGTAGGTACCACAAGGGCAGGATAGAGTGATGGCTTAGTGCATCTTCCCTACACGTAACCAACCTCCGAACCTAGAATCATTGTTTTGAAAGACCAAAATGAAGTTATTTTCAAAAAAGGTTTAAATTTTTCCAAAGGTTGCCAAACAACCTATTTCCTAAAAACACTCTATTGAGGAAGTTTTCAAAACCTTTTTTTAAAAACCCCAAGTGTAATCTTTGGATTGTACTTAGTTTTAGGTGACCTAACTCACCTTAATCAAGTTAGTTAGCGACCCCAAACCTTTTTCAAAAGCCCTTAATTAAATCAATTTCTATTTCAAACCTAGTCGCTCTCGTCTTTCTAGGAGGATGAGTTCTAATGAGAGAGTATTGTGTTTTTCCCACTTGTGTTTATTTTTCTCGAGTGCAAAAAATCGGGGCGTGACAGTTAGTGACTCCACTGGGGACACTTAGATAGTTAGGCCATTGTCATGTCTCTTCACCCTCACTCCTTTGGAGTATTTGATTAATATTTTCAATTCTATCTACTTCAAAATTTTCAAAATCAAACTTTTTAAAGTTGTTTTCAAAAATATGTCATTACTTGCATTCAATTACATTCAATTATTCAATCTTGTATTAAGTTTGTCATTCATGTACTAATTTTTGCATCTTTATTTTTGTAGGTGGACCTTTGTTCACATCGTTATTTCATGGTATATTAACTACCATATGTGAATGAATGTATGGAATGGATAAGATGGATGGGAGTTGTTGGGCCTTTTCCTCCACTTTTAAAAAATTTCACACGCATACTGCATTGTGCACAAGCATTTGCATACTTGCATTCTTTACCTGATTGTGTCCCTTCTAGTTAGAAGGGGGAACGGTATATTGGTTATGGGTAAGATGCTGTGTCAGTTTCTTCGCCTACGGCTCTTGATGGTTCCCCTGCTCGGATCACCAACCAATAACAGCACCACCTCAGGAAGTGGGCCTAGGTTTGAAGATATGGGAACCGAGTCTTCTTAAGAAGCATTAGTAAAACCTCAACCTCACGCTCATATAGACACTATACATAGCCGAACCTCTGTTGGAATTAAGACACGCACGTCGATTTCAAAACCATGGAGGAGAGAGTAACTGCTTTACTTTCCTTTAAGCTTGTCTATTCTTGTTGTTATAATGCTTGTATTCCTGCTATTATAATGCCTTATAATTGCTCATGCATCCATGTTTACTTTACAATTGCATTATATCTCTTTACTCTATGGATCCATGTTCATGCATTCAATATTCTATGTCAAGACAAGAGTTTTAAAGTAACTCAAGTCCTTGCATCTTCGTGCATATGCTCAACCCAAAGAGAGTGACACCAAGTTCACTCTCCCTTGCATTAAACCTACCAAAATTCTAAGGGTTCCCATGTAACCCTAAGGACTCATAGCATGCATTTCAAGTCATTTCATAAGAGGATCCCCAATCCCTCTATGCTCACGGAGATAAGGTTGCTAAGAAGACAAGCGGCAATCAAATAGTAAGGTGTCTCAATGACCTCTTCAACATCAAACTCAAAGAAGACGAATTTGAAGACTCAAGAGTAGTTTAGGATTTCAAATATAAAAGTAGATAGGTGGAAGTTCTAAGGAAATTGTTCCCTCTCCCCCTATTAAAATGTATTTCAATTCTGTTGTATTTAAACTCCAAAGTTTAATGTACTTCTTTATTTTTCGTGAAAGAATGAATGAATGTTATCGATCAAACGGTAAACTATTTGCGTATAGGGGCAAACCATCTATGTCCCAAAAGTGAGCCAAATGCGTCATGTTTAGTTTCCCTCTTAAGTAGAGGCACTCCTAGGACATACATTGCATAGAAAATTTTAAATTAAGGCACTAAATTGTCTTTTGTTTCTTCTCTTCTATCCTCTCCTCCTCCTCTCCAAGTACCAAGAGAACTAAAGGTAGAAGCAAGACAATAAGGGAGTTTTCTAAACCATTCATTTACTATTATCATGCTGCTCACATATTTACTTCCATTATGCTCATACATCCATATCTATTTCAAGATAAGAGTTTCAAGAAACTCAAGTCATTGCATTCTCATGCATTTAATCAACCATAGAGAGAAAGGAGTAATCTAATCTCATGTTAATCGAACCTACCAAAACTCCTAAGGGTTTCTCAACCCTAAGGATTAATGGCATGCATAGAACCATATCACAAGAGAGGCCCAAATCTCTCTCTGTCCATAAAGGTGGGATTACCCAAACAAAGAAACATCAACCGGCCCATGCCGAAGAGGTATTGTATTACACATAGGGGCAAAACTTCATTTCCAAAATGGACTCAGCATCATGCTTAGATTCTCTTAAAGAATGGACCTCCATAGGACATGCATCGCATAAAACTTCCAACTCCATATGCTAGCTGCGTTTTGTTTTTCTTTTCCTCTTTCCAGGTCGGAGAGCATAATTGAACTCATGGAACCCCTTTAACATCCTGCCTAATTAAAACTCATGCAAGGATAAACACAATTATTAGAGGAGGACAAATCTACACAAAGGAGCAGGAAAAACTAACTGTCCATCTGCAAGACAGTACCTCTAACCAACTACCCCTGTTCCATGCCATGATAATCACCATCTATGCAGAAGAAGTCTTCACCGTTTGCAAAGTTCCGTCAGACCTATGCATTGCTACAACAAAATCTCCTAACTTTGTGATACACTCGGAGAATGAAGCACCAAAGAGGTTGACATAGTTCTAAAACCCTATTTGGGGTTCTCACCAAAAGGCACACAAGAAAAGGGAGGCTTCTACAAAATTCATCCATTTTTTTTAATTCTTGCATATCTTATTTAAATAAACATTGCATACCATATAGTCATAATTTGAAATGAAATTGAAGTAGTTTTCAGTTTATCCCCTTGGTCTCACACTCTTGTGGATGATTATTACTTTTAAGGATTCTTTTCCATTTTGTAATGACTCAACTTGAAGGATGGGATAGCATGGGTAATCCACTCAAAGGGGGTTAAAACCTTTGAGAGACAAAGAGAGAATGAGAGATAGGAGGAAGACAATCTCAATAAAGATGTGCGGATTTTATTGAAGAGGCGACACTTGAGTGATATCCTGGCTAAATGATGGGCACCCGAGTCCTTAAAATGATGAGAAGCCATTGTTCGATTTATCAAATAAGAAATAAACATTACCCTTTGCTCAACCCACTAGAGCCGTAAGTGTTTTTTATTCAGATATCTCCAAACCAAGAACTATCCCCCATATTGGGGTAAGCACAAAGTAATTGATTTGATAGCATATATAGGGTTTCACTGGCAGAAACACACCATCTCTAAGAATATTGTCTAAATTTTGTAGAAAGGCTTTATGGACTAAGCAATTCAATTTGACATGATGAGAGACCCTCAATTCTGCTACCATACATAAAGAAAATCCCTTTGCAAAGCCCACTTAAGTTGGTTATGTTTATTAAGAAAACTAACCAAATGATTACTGCTTGCATTGGGTTAACGCAAAAGCCATGAGTAAGAACTAATGAGCAACGATGAAAGTGATGATTTCCAAGAAGTTATGGTGTCAAAGGCGTCTCTAGTAAAAAAGATATTGTGTTTGTGGTGATCTTAAAAAAAAGATACTGTCATAAAAAAATATAAATAAAAAAGTTGACATTTCTAAAAGTCTACTTAGAAACAAATTTCATAATGAAAAAATCCTAATCAAAAGGTAGAGAACGGTCTAGAAGAAGAAAAGGAGTTGGAAAGAAAGAAGAAACTAGGGAATAGAAGTTAAATTGCCAAAAGGTGATCATTGGTCTTTCAAAATTCCACGAGTGATAATGTTTGAGCCTTTATACCCTTTTATTCATAAACCTTTTAACCTAGCCTACGTTACGGTTCAAATTAAAGTCCTCTCTGATAAAAAAAAATTGCTTAGTCTAAATAAACCTGAACAATACCGAGACAAGTAGGATGAGAAAGGAGAACTGGGAAGGAATGCAGGGGCAATCTCATGCTTCAATGTGTGCTCAAATGGTTTTGGTTTAAACAACCCACTAAAAGACAATCTTTGAGCCTAAATATCCCTTCGTTTCTTATAACCCTAAACCCAGCCTGCATTATGGTCCTAAAAGAAGTCTTCTCAGATTAAGGGCCAAGCTGTTTATCACTCTGCAAAGGGCATGCGAGTTGTCGCTCAAGCTACTGTGGCACTTTGGAAATCTAAGAGAGAAAACCAAGTGAGGTCAGAAAAACCCTAAACAGCAACTCTGTAGAAAGTAGGGATAAGATAGCATATGGCAAATCTAAAGGTTAAGATCCTTGGAGAATGGTGCAAATTCTATCACACCCCGATGAGAGTGGGACAAAACCGAAAGGGGCAGAATCTTGGAAGGTGTCGCACTCGAGAAATACTCACCCAAGCGGGAAAAATGCTGTACTCTCTCGTTAGAACTCACCCTCCTAGAAGAATGAGTGCGACTAGGTTTGAATTGAAAAATTGATTTGAATAAAGGGCTTTTGAAAAAGATTCGAAGTCGCCACCTAACTTGATTAAGGTGAGTTAAGTCACCTAAAAACTAAGAATAATCCGAAGACTATACTTAGGGTTTTTGGAAAACGATTTTGAAAATATCTCCTCAAGAGAGGGTTTTTTAGGAAAACAGGTTGTTTGGCAACCTTTGGAAAACATTTAGCCCTTTTTGAAAAATAACTCTGTTTTGGTCTTTGAAAACAGTGATCCTAGGTTCGGAGGTTGGTTATGTGTAGGAAAGACGCACTAAGCTATCACCCTACCCCGCTCTTTCGGTAACTACATGTCAATCTACCCTGGATTCACCTATGAGAGTCTTTGACTAACTATTGGCCAATCCTATTCACTTTGAAAAACAATGTTTGAAAACTAACATGATGCATGATATGCAAGTGCAAGTTAAGAGAATTGAAAATTAGATTTGAAAAGAGATTGATTTGATTTGAAAATAGATTTGAAGAGATGGAATTAAAATTGGAAAGTTTGAAAATTGAAAGTAGAAAATAGAAATTTTGAAATTAGAATTTTGAAAATAGATTGGACTTTGGGACTTGAAAAATGTGGAGACCACACCCATGAGGGTGGAATTGAAAATTTGAAAAGTATTGTGACCGCACCTATGAAGGTTGCCTATGCATCCCTTTGGGGGAATCAGGTCAGTCGTAGTTCGGACAAGAGTCCGATTAAAAATAGAAGAGTTGATTGGAAGAAGAAGTTGAATTGGAAGATTGAGAAATTGAACTTGGATTGGAAGATTGAAAATTGGAATTTGGAATTTTGGAATTGAAAAGATTGAATTTTGATTTGAAAAGATAGAACTTGGGAGAAAGATTTAGACTTGTTTTGGAAAGATGGAGGTTTAGGAAACCTAGACTTAGGAAAGATAGGAGACCTAGGAAAGACTTGAGATTAAGAAAGATTGGATTGGAATGTTGGACTTGGAAGATTTGGAAAGATTGGATTTTAGGAAATGTTCGAATTAGGAAAGGCCCGTTTTAGGAAAGTATCATTTTTGGAAAGTTTGAAATTAGGAAAGTTTTCATTTTAGGAAAGTTTCGTTTTAGGAAAGTTTTGAAATTGGAAAGCTTCGAGTTTAGAAAGTTTTCGAAAAACGAAAGGTTTTAAGATTAGGAAAGTTCCCAAATTAGGAAAGTTTTGAAAATCGAAAAGTTTTGTTTGAAGAAAGGTTTTGAAATAGGAAAGTGTTGAGTTTAGAAATGTTTTAAATTAAGAAAGTTTAGTTTGAGAAAGGTTTAGAATTTGGAAAGTTTCAAGTTAAGAAAGTTTTGAATTTTGGAATGTTTTGAAAAAGGGAAGTTTTGAATTTAGAAAGTTTTGAAAACAAAGAAGTTTTGAAAATAAGAAAGTTTCGTTTTGGGAAAGGTTTGAAAAAGGAAAGTTTTCAGTTTAGGAAATGTTTGAATTAAGAAAATTTTGAGTTTAAAAAATTTTAGATTTGGAAAGATGTTGAGGTTTTGGAAAGTTTAGGATTTTGGGGAGATTTAGGTTTAGAAAGATTTAACTTGAGAAAGTTTCAAATTTAGAAAGTTTTGAATTTGGAAAGATTTGAAATTTAGAAAGTTTAAGATTTAGAAAGTCTTAGAGTTTTAGAAAATCTTGGGATTAGAAAAGGTTTGAGTTTAGAAAAAGTTTGAAAACTTGAATTTGGAAAGTTAAGATTTTGGAAGGGGGTTGAATTAGGAAAGTGTTGGATTAGGAAAAATTTGAAAGTTGAGTTTTAAAACTTAGGAAAGATTTTTATGTTCAAGTTTTGAAAACTTAAGATTTAGGAAATGAGAAGCTTAGGAAGGATGTGAATTTAGGAAAGATTTGAAGTTTAGGTTTAGGAAACTTATGGTTTAGGAAGGTAGGAAATTAGGAAGGAGTTGAATTGGGAAAGGTTTGGGATTTGTTTCCAAAAACGGAGGATTGGATCTAGTTTCCTAAACGGGAAGATTAGATTTAGTTTCTTAAAGGGAAGATTTGATTTGGCAAGGATTTGGAAAGGGAGATTTTAGAAACCCTAGATTTGAAAAATTATAGTTTTGACGTAGAAAATAGGTTTTGGAAACATGTATAGTTTTGATGTAGAAAACAAGAGGTTTTGGAAACCTAGGTTTGGGGCAAAGTTTGAAAACTAAGTTTTTGAAAAGAAAATTAGGGTTTCCTAATTGTGGGTTCTAGGGCTTGACTTGGGCTCTAAAGAAAGAGTTTTTGAAAAGTGCGTTTTTGGAAACAAAGGTTTTCTAGAAGGGAAATCCTAGGGAGGAGTTTTTGAAAAGTGAATTTGGAAAAAGAGTTTTTGGAAAGATTTTTAGAAAGGAGTGTTTGGAAAGTGTGTTTTTGGAAACATAGATTTTGGGAGAAAAAACCCTAGAGGGGAGTTTCTAGAAGGAAGATTTTTGGAAAGAGAGTTTTTAGGAAAGTGAATTTAGGGAATGTTTTTAGAAAGTGAATTTTGAAGAGAAAGAGTTTTTGAAAAGGAGTTGAAAAAGGAAGCTTTGAAAAATAGATTTGGAAGGGAGTTTTTGAAAACAATTTTGGAGAGGAGAGTTTTAGGAAAGTATGTTGAAGAAGAAGATTTTTAGGAAGAAAGACTTTTGAAGAGAGAGAGTTTAGAAGGTGTAAAAACATCTCACTTTCCTAAAGCAATTCTAACCATAAGAGGGCTAGAACCACTTTAGGAAAGCGGTTTTGGAAAACAATAAGATTTGGAAATATGGACCATATTGGTCACTTTTAATGTAACACTTTCTTAAAGCAACCCTAGCCATGGAAAGGCTAGAATCACACTAGAATTATGATTTTGAAAACAAGTTTTTGAAAAAGAGATTTTGATGCGATTTTGAAAATAAGTTTGAAAATGATTTGAAAAACAACTTTGAAAACGGTTTTTAGAAGATGCAAGATCATGATATGCACAATGCAATTTTGAGGTCGTGAACATACAAGGCTAAGGCTTCACCACATAATCAAGGGGGCCGGACCCACGTGGTTTCTGGTTAGACTAGAAGAAAGCCCCCGACACGGTGACTCTCCAATAGCCTAACCTTACACATGGACCGGGAATCCCCTTGTTTCAAGCATGCAAAAAAAGGGGGGGAAAGAGATGGGGGATTAAAATAGAGAAAACCCAAGTGGGTTAGGAGAGAGAAGGGAGAGGGGGGAGTGCGGAAATTTAAATAGAGAACCTACCGCATGTCTTGTTTATTTTGCGCGCCGTGCTATCTTCGGTCTTCGGTCTTCAGTCTTCGTCTTGATCTTCGTCTTCAATCTTCAAGAGTGGTCTTCAAGCTTTAGATTGCAGCTCTTTAGGTCTTCGAAGGAAGGTTGAAGGTTAGTGTATAAGTGTATGAGGGTGTATATGAGTGTATAGGAGGCTAAGGTTTGTGTATGGTGGCTAGGGTTTGGAAAACCTAAGAAAGCTAGGGTTTAGGAGGTGCTCGGGCTCTGTATAACGAATTATATGATTTTTAGGTTCAGTTTGCGGATCCCTTTCACTTTGAATGAGGCTCTGTATTTATAGAGGTTGGACAACACTGGCGCTTGTTGCAGTGGCGCCAGGCCAAAATTTACACTGGCGCCACTAGGAGTGGCGCCAGGCCATTTTTTGGCTTGGCGCCACTACTAGTGGTGCCAGCCATTTAGGAAACATTTAAGGTCGGCAAGCAATGTATCTTTGACTAGATTTGGGCGCCTGTACTATTGACTACCATGCAATTTTTAACCTGGCTTCACTAGGAGTGACTCTGGAAAGTCCGGGAATGATTTAAAGAAGATGGGAATGACCCGGAAGGCTGAAAAAGTGTAGGAACACTTAAAATAGTGTCTTGGAGCTATTTGACTTGAAAAGTGAGTATAGGATGTGTCGGAAGGGTTGACCGGGCCTTTAGGGGCAAAACGGTCAATCGGATTAGAAAGCTGCCGGGACGGACTCGGACTGTCCCGGAAGAAGACTTGGGATCTGGAAACATTATTTAGAATGTTTCCAGAGGTTGCCGGTTTGATTCCCAGAGCCGGCGTGGTCGGAAAAGGAAACCGGCCCACCAGGGGCAAAACGGTCATTTTCTATCGGGTTTGCCAGAACTGACTCGGAATGATCCGGAAAGGTAAAGAAAGGTTTAGAACACTATAAAAAGTATTCTCAGGAAGTTACCAGTTTGATACCTAGAGCCGGTGTGGTTCCCGGGGCGTTCGAATGCCCAGGGACAAAACGGTCATTTAGCCTCAAGTGGGCCCGTAGGGCCCGAGAAGCGACTGGTGGACTAAATTCAAGTTAAAAAGGCAGGCTTAGAGTCTAAATATGCATGTGATGTGTGAAAGTGAGCTTGGTCAACTCGGAGATTGCCGAGCGGGCAAAAATGGGGTGCTTACAGAAGGGAAATAGAATCTTGAGAGTATGGGTCTTGGGGCAATCTTGGGACATTCTTTGTAAATAGCCTATATACGTGTAGTACTAATGCATCCATGACATGTATAACCTGTATATCCATTAAATTCATGTATAGTTTGTATCTATTCATGCATTCATAAAAAAAAAAAAAATAAGACATGCATTCAATTCTATTTCTGTATATACCTTTATCAAAAAGCATGATATGCATTCAATTCCATTCCCATATGTGCATTTATCGAAAAGTATAACATGCATTCACCTAGTTACCTGTACATTTTTAGAATTGGCATAAGTAAACTGTTTTTGCACAAAACTATTTCTATGTCTTTCTCTCTCTCAAATAGGAAATAAGGAACGAGGTAAAGCACAAAAAGGAGATAAAAGCCACCCCGCGACCAAGTAACCTCAAACATTTCCAAACCCATCGTACACCTCAGAAAGTTAAGACTTCCGTAGCCGAAAAAACAACAGAGAATGGGGCAATGACCCACCCTCGACCTCCCTAATCAACCTTGGACGTCCCCATAAGAGTATTGTTTCACAAGACGGAGTGCCGGTTCAAGAAGTAGCAGTTTCAAGACATCAACCTTGAACTTTCCCTATAAGAGCATGGTTCTAGAAGACGGAGTGTTCGTTCAAGAAGTAGTAGTTTTAAGACATCAACCTAGGACTTCCTCAGAGGAGCATTGTTCCATAAGATGGAGTTTTGGTTCAAGAAGTAGCAGTTTCAAGACATCAACCTAGGACTTCCCCATAGGAGCATCATTCCGCAAGATGGAGTTTTGGTTCAAGAAGTAGCAGTTTCAAGACATCAACCTTAGACTTTCTCATAGGTGCATCGTTCTGTAAGATGGAGTTTTGGTTCAAGAAGTAGTAATTTCAAGACATTAACCTTGGATTTCTCTAGAAGGGTATTATTCCACCTGATAAAGCATCAATTCCCCCAGAAGAGTATTATTCCACTAGACGGAATGCTAGATATCGACCATAGGGCCTACTAAAAAAGCTACGTTAACCTCAACCTTAGCATCAACTCCGGTAAGGGCAGTCTTAACATTTCCAACAACCTCATCTAAGGCATCTTCTATAGTAGTCCTAGTGAGACCACCCACTCCTCATTAGCAGCACGAGTCCTCTACTCGACTAAAGCAGATCTTGTTATTGCCCCCCGACGTAGATCATTGTCTTCTGCATCAACCACACAGATAAGCCCCAACTCAGACTCGACGTCAATCAATGTGGTCATTCAAGCGTGCCGATCATCCTTATCAGCCGAGGCATCAATAACAGCAGTCCTCGCCTTAGCCAGAGTAGCCCTTGTCGTCATCAGTTCAGCCTCCAGTAGTGCCCCCTCAACTCCGAATTCAGTTAGCAAAGCAGCCTCCCCCACGTCAATCATCCTGAAGGTAAGATAGAGGAAAAAAAAAAAGGTAACAACTCATCAACTCAAATAATATGTAAGTAAACAGAAAAAAAAAAAGAGAAACAAAAGAAGAGAGAGAAGACAAAAAAAAGAAGATGCACAAAAAAGGAAAAAAAGGAAGAAAAAAAAAAGAGAAAAGAATCTCGAGTTTCAAGTTTAAATGAATTTTCTACACATTTTGTCTTCAAAAGTTCAAATTTTGAGTCAAAATGAATTTTCTATACATTTTATTTTCAAAAATTCAAGTTTTGAGTCAAAATGAATTTTCTACACATTTTGCCTTAAAAAATTCAAGTTTCAAGTCAAAAATGAATTTTCTACACATTTTGTTTTAAAAAATTCAAGTTTCAAGTCAAAATAAATTTTCGACATATTTTGTTTTCAAAAATTCAATTTTCGAGTCAAAATGAATTTTTCATACATTTTGTCTTCAAAAATTCAAGTTTGTAGTTAAAATGAATTTTCTAAATATTTTGTCTCCAAAAGTTCACTGTTTCAAGTCCAAATGAATTTTCTACATGTTTTGTCTGAATTCCAAATCAAAATAGTTTCTAAACTTTTTCCTTCTTAAAGTTTATCTCCAAAATTGATTGCTAGGTTTTTGAATCATCCCTTCCCAAAGTTATTTCCGAAATTCATGTCAAAATTAAATCCCAAAGATTTCAGTCAAAATCTATCTCAAAACTTTTCTAAAGCCTCTTCTTTAAAAGGAAGAAAAAAAAGAAAAAAAATATTCCTATTCCAATCAGGTTTCAAGATTTTTTAAAAATTCTTCCTCCAGAGAGGTCTTCTTCAAAATCAATCATCAAAATTTTCAAGGTTTCAAATTCTCAAAATTTCTTCCTTCCAAAGTTTTTATCAATTTTAGAGTTTTCTAAACCCCAAAATCCATTTTCAAAAATTTTTAAGTGTTTTCCTCAAAAGTTTTATTCAAAATTTCATTTTTAAAAGTTTTTCCTAAGTTTCTCCTTCAATAGTTTTAAGCCTCCCCAAGTTTCTCAGGATCTTTTTAGCCAAAAAGGCTTCACCCTCAAAGGTTTTATATATTTTTCCTTAAAAATATTTTATTTCAAAATTTTTTTAACTCTTTCCTCATTTCAAAATTTTTGTCTGAGTTTCTCAAGGTCTTCTCTACCAAAAAGGCCCCATTCTCGAGGTTTTTTTAAACTTTTTTCTTCAAAAGTTTTGATTAAAAAAAAAACATTTCTATGCTTTTTAGCTCCTTCCTTCGAAAATTAAAATAATAAAAATTAAAAAATGAAAGAGGTTTCATTTCAAAATCTTTTCCTCGAGTTTTCAAAACTTTTTCCTTCAAAAGGTTTAATCTTAAAAACATTTTTCGAGTTTCCTGAGTTTTATTCAAAAGCTCCGTCCTCAAAAATGTTCCAAAGGTTTTCAAATTTTCTTCCTTAAAAAGTTTCATTCTCAAAAATATTTTGTAGGTTTCCTGCGCTTTGTCCTTCAAAAGCCGTGTTTTCAAAATTTTCAGCTGCTCAAACTTTCAACCTCAAAAATCTTTTTTTCAAAACTCTGGGTTTTCAAAATTTTCCTCAAAAGTTTTGTCCCAAGTTTCAAAGGTTTTTCAAACCCTTCTAATTCAAATCCAAATCAATCGATTTCCAAATCGATTTCAAAATCTATTCAAACAATCAACTTCAATTTCAAAATCATTTCAAAATCAATTTTTTAAAATTCCTGATTTCAAAAATCAAGGTAGTCCAATTTTCGAACTCAAAATTCATTATTCCAACTACTCCAGTTTTCAAAAATTTGCAAAGTTCATCCTTCCGATCACCTCGCGGTCAACATGGGACTCTTAGTTTATCAGTTTTTCCCTTCGTCAAACAAAGACAGAAAAAGAAGGGCAACTATAAGTATCCCATTTTTGCCCGCTCGGCAATCTCTGGTCCGTCTAGATTCATATTCAAACTAACATAAACATATTCAAGTTTAAATCAATTTTTCAGTCTCAATCTCATCAATCAATGGCTTCGCGGGCCCACTGAGCCCTACATAGGCAAAATGACCAAAATGCCTTCGTGGCAATACTCGGTCTTATTTTAGTTGGCAGGTCTTTCTAGAGACGGTAAGTCCCTATTTTAATCTCAAATTCAATTCCAGTCTAGATTAAATCCAACACACCTTTTGAGAAAGTTGATCCCTCAGGCAGTAAGTCCATCCAGTTTGGCACGTTTTTTGAGAAAACTCTTCAGAACGGTAAGTCCCTTCAAACCCGTAGACCGGGATGGAACCCAAGTTCTCAAGATGGTAGAACAGTTCACCTTTGGTGCCTGCTAGCCTGCCAATAAAACATGTCCGTTATTCGACACGTCTTTCGAGAAAATTGATTCCTCAGACGATAAGTCCACATAGCAACTTCCCAAGATCAAGCAATCTCCGAAGTGAACACGCACCGTCAGAGTGGTGGAAACATTCACAAACATCGCAATCGTCAGAGTGGCAGAAACACTCACAAATAGGTCAACATGGGGAATTGCCAACAAAACCCCTATGTCACGGGACCGAATTCGCTTCTTGGCCGTGACACGTTTGCCAAATGACGAGATACCTTTGGAAACCAACTCGCCACAAATCGTCAAAGTGACAGAAACACTCAAAAACTGGGTCAACACCAGTGCCTGCTTACCCACCTTAGTGAAAAATGACCAACTAACCATTGGGCCTTTTTTGGCACGCTTCTCAAGAAAGTACCCAAGTCCTCAGAGCAGTAAGTCCATCCTTCCAAGATCATCCCAAAGATGATATGACATGCCCAAGTGCCTTCTAGTCAGTTCCAGACTAATTTCGAGACCATTCGGTCAAAATGACTATTTTGTCCCTAGGCATCCGAGCGCCTCTAGGAACCACACCGGCTTTGGGTATCAAACCAGTTACCTTCTGAGGGAGCTTTTAATAGTATTCTCAATCTTCTAGTACCTTTTTGAAACATTCAGAGTCCATTCCGACAAACCTGGTAAAAAATGACTGTTTTGCCCCAGGTGGGCCGATCACCTTTTTCAACCACACCGGCCCTAGGTATCAAACCGGAAACCTTCTTGAACACTATTAAGGGTGTTTTCCAACCATCAAATCTTCTCATGAGACATTCCAAGTCTATTCCGGTGATTTTCCAGTCTAGTTGACCGTTTTGCCCTTAATAGCTCGGTTGACGATCCCAAGATTGTTTTTCAAGTCCATTACCCTCGGGACACTAGTTCAAGGGTTTCTACCCATTTTCGGCCTTTCGAACCATTCTTGATTTCCCAAAATATTCCCAGACCTTTCAAAGTCACTCATAGTAAAGCCAAGCCAAAAATTACATGGTAGTCACTAATACAGACGCCCAAATCTTTTGCCTTGCGTATCAAGGGTCAAAAGATACGTTGCTTGTCACTCTTAAAACTTTTACTAAATGGCTGGCGCCACTAGTATTAGCGCCAAGCCAAAAATTGGCCTTGCGCCACTCCTAGTGGCGCCGACAGAAAATTTGCCTTGGCTCCAATGCAACAGGCGCTAGGCTAATATTGTGTCTATAAATACAAAGCCTCCCCCTGCGTGAAAAGGGTTTGCAAACTCAGTCCAGAAACTTTGCTTTTTGAATTACAGAGCTCGAACATCTATACACAATCTATACACTCATACACAAGCTTCTAAAGCCTCCATTGAAGACTCAAGGTGCTGCAACTTAGAAGCTCTCAAGGATCAAGCAGAGCAAAGTAAAGCAAATAAAACAAGCAAAACAAGAAGAAAACAAGGTGGGCTTTCTTTTATGTTTACGTACTTCCCCCTTCTCTCTTCTTCCTCGTAACCCACTTGAGTTTTCTTCTATTTAATTCCCTATTTTCTTCCCCTCTTTCTTACATGCTTGGAACAAGGGAATTCCCAATTCATGTGTAGGAAGGATTGTTGAAAGTCACCGTGTTGGGAGCTTTCTTCTAATTCAACCTTAGACCATGTGGATTCGGCCCCCTTGATTATATGGTGAAGCCAACCTTGTATGTTCACGACCTTACTTGCATTGTGCATATCATATTTATTGCGCATCAGTTTTTAACCCAATCCTTTCGGCTCAGGAAAAACACGTAACTCTGTCATTATAACTCATCCTCCTAGAAAGACCAGTGCGACTAGGTTTAACTTGAAATTGATTTGATGAATGCTTTTCTAGAAAAATAGGAGTCACCACCTAACTTGATTAAGGTGAGTTAGGGCACCTAAAACTAAGTATAATCCAAAGTTTAAACTTAGGATTTTTGCAAAAAGATTTTGAAAAACTTCCTTAAGAGAGGGTTTTTAAGAAAATAAGTTGTTTGGCAACCTTTGGAAAGTTTTAAGCCATTTTTGGAAATAACTCCATTTTGGTCTTTCGAATATAGAAGTCTATGGTTCGGGGGTTGGTTACGTGTAGGGAAGATATTCTAAGATCATCACCCTACCCCGCCCTTTCGGTACCTACATGTTTAATCACCATTTTGTTCACTCACTAGAATAAGAGGTCATCATTATCCACTTAATATCCACTTTAGAATTTTAAAAACGAAGTTTAGTCATCCCTTTTTGGATGAATGATGCATGATGCAAGTTTGGAGGAAAAATGTTTGAAAACATGGAAGCTTTGAAGGATTTGGAATTGATAGAGGGTTTTGAAAAAGGACTTGAGTTGGAATAAAAGTTATGACTACACCATTTTAGGTTGCCTACGTATCTCATTTAGCGAGAATCTGGTCATTCGTAGTTCGGGCAAGAGCCCAATGGAAAGTAGGTGCATTCGTAGTTCGAGGGTTGGTTATGTGTAGGGAAGATATCCTAAGATCATCACCCTACCCTGCCCTTTCAGTACCTACATGTCTAATCACCCTTTTGTTCACTCACTAGAATAAGCGGTCACCATTATCCACTTAATATCCACTTCAGAATTTTAGAGAAACGGAGTTTAGTCATCACTTTTTGGATGAATGATGTATGATGCAAGTCTGGAGGAAAAACGTTTGAAAACATGGAAGCTTTGAAGGATCTGGAATTGATAGAGGGTTTTGAAAAAGGACTTGAGTTGGAATAAAAGTTATGACTGCACCATTTTAGGTTGCCTACGTATCTCATTTGGCAAGAATCAGGTCATTTGTAGTTCGGGCAAGAGTCCGATGGAAAGTAGGTGCATTAGGGCCTTTGGAATGTTTGAAGATGCTTTGAGGACTTTGGAAAAGTTGGAAGACACTTTGTGATCTTTGGAAAAGAGGACTTGAGAACTTTGATTTGAAATCGGATGTTGGAGTGTTTTTGAAATAGAACTTGAAGGTTTTTGAAAAACGCTCTTGAAATAAGGTTTTGAAGAATTTTGAAATGTCTTGGAAACAACTCAAGGGAGTTTTGGAAGTGCTTTGAAATAACTTAAGAGAGCTTTGAAAATGTTTTGAAGTCTTGTTTTGAAAACCTTGGAGGTAGGGTTTCGAAGTGTTTTAATAAACTTGTCTTCAAAAAGTTTTTAAAAGTAGTTTTTGAAAACACCTAGGGCTTTGGAATTCTAATATGGACAACTTTGGAGGTTGTACTTAATATATCACATTCCCTTGGAATTCCTAACTATAAAGGGTTAGGGACACTTTAGGGTTGGGAGTTTTTGGAAACATTTTGAAAATAGTTTTTGGGAAATGTTAAGTGTCTAACTATTTTAGTTGAGAAAAGTTTATGAAAACCTCTTGGAAGCATTTTTTTTTTTTTTGAAGATAGAGAATGGAAGCATTTGAAAAGAGTTCAGATTTGATTTTGGAAATCTTAAGAAAGTGGGATGTTTTTAGAAAATATGTTATGTAAGGGGTTTTTGTAGTTGAAAAAGGGTTTGAAAAGGGGTCTTTGAGTTGGAACCTTGAATCTTACTAACCTTGGTTAGGTCGAATTAGGGTGAGGGTGACCTAAGGTTAACTAACTTGGGGTTAGGTTAGCCTAGGGTCAGGGTGACCTAGGGTTAACTAATCTTGGGTTGGATTGACCTAGAGTTAACTAACTAGAGTTGGGCTTCCTAGGGTTAATGAGCTATGGTTAGGTTAACCTAGGATTTGGTTGACATAAGGTTAGACAACTAGGGTTAAGTTAACCTAGGGTTGGAAGGTGGTTTTGAAAGGCGGTTTTATGCATTTTGAATGGGGTTTTGGAAAACAAATCATGTTATGCGTAGGACTCTTGTAAACAAACTCTTTTGAAGATCATTTTCATGAAAATTGACTCTAGCCAAGTATATGGTTTATATGGTTAATGTTTGAAAACCGTTCCGAAGAAGGTTTCCTTTAGGACCATTATAACCTTTATCTTGAAAAGAGTAGGAACTCTGAAAATCAACATAATAATGACAATTTTTGAAAAACCAATTTTAATGCAAAGATGGAGAGGATGAATTTTTGAAAATCATGTTTAAGAAGAAGGCTTTGAAAACCTTTTTTTAAAGGAAACCATTCTAGCAAGTTAGGATTCCTATGGCCAATGTAAAGGGAGACCACTCAATAGAGAGTTCCATGGGGCCATTCCAACCACTGAACTTGAGATAATAGAAACCTTAGAAATCAAAGAGTTCGAAAATCATTTTTGTAGAAGAATAGAAAGAGAAGGGAACCATTCTAACAAGCGATGGCTCACATGGCCAATAATGAGGGAGACCACTCAAGAGAGGGTTTCATGGGGCCATTCCAACTACTAAACTTGTGAGAATAAAAACCTTTGAAATCAATAAGTTTGGAAATCATTTTTATATAAGTAGAAGTGCAAAGATGCTAGAGTATGAGTTAGGGATTAATGGAGGGCTTTTCTAAGGTATGATTACCTAGGGTGTCATTCTAAACTTTAAGGGACCAACTCTCAGAACCACTTTGAAAAGAATATTGATCTTCAAAATGGCATGAAAATGAGAATAATGTAAGTTTTGAAAAACATGGTCATAAACATGAAAATAAAGCCAATCACACAAAACATGAACAAGATAGACATATGCAAGGGGGTTATGAATTCATACAAGGCTAGAGGCTACATCACATAAGCAAGGTGCTCCAAGGCCATACCATCTTAAAGTAGGCTTGTGAGAGGTCCCCCTACACGGTGGCTCTCACTAGCTTTCCTTTGGGCATGAGTTAGGAGCTCTCTTGTCTCAAGCATGCAAGAATGATGGGTAGAAGATGGGGCTTAAAATAGAGAATAACCTAAGTAAGCTAGGAGGGAGGAGAGAGGAGTGGGGGATGACAAAATATAAAAGAAAATACCACCGTTTGCCTTCAAACACTCTCAAACTTTATTACATGCTTGGACTTGATCTTGGATAGACTTAAAAGGGGCTGGAATAAGGTTTTTTTATGGCATGGATGACCTTTTAGGTGAGGTGTATGGGTTAGAGTGAGGTGAACTATATCATAAGTGTTTAGAGAGGGGAGTATATTGAAGGTTTCGAATTTCTGGAGTTGTTTGTGTAGAGTTTCACCACAATTTTTGATTCTGAAATATGCAAATGGGGAGGCCTATATTTATAGGCAACCCTGAAGAGACCTAGCGCATGTAGCACATGCGCCTAGGCAAAATTTGCCCTGGCGCATGTGCTACATGCGCCAGTACTGTTCCATTGGTAGAATGCCACGTGGTACCCATTGTACTGGCTAAATCTTAACAGCTAAGTGAAGTTTGATCGATCTGATCAAAATCTGAGCGCATGTAGCATATGCTCTGCCATTGAGTGTTCATTTAAACTTTGCCTCGATAATTGAGCCAACCGGGAAGGTTTCGAAGGAATCGGTTGCATCTACGGTGTTCTCATAGGGTTTCTAGCAAACTTTTAAGTTTTTAGAAAGTCTGAACAGTGTTTAGAAGTGTGAGATATCGTCTCAGGAAGTGTGCATGAAATCGCATCTCTGTGGAGCGTCTGGGATACGCTCCACGGGGGTTCAAAGTAGCTGTTTTTGTGCTGTATGATCGAGGTCTTCGGGAAGCGATCTCTCCGATCGGACCATACCGATGGAAAGTACTCTAGAAATACTTTCGGGAATTTCCTAATTTACGTATTTCTCAAGTCGTTTGATGGTGCGTTATAATTAGGGAATCGGAGAAAAAGTTAATCTTGGCAGAGCGTTTGCAGGATGCTCTAGGGAACTTTCGTTGAGTCGGGGGTGTTTAGTGTCGTAAGATCTTTCTTAGGTTAAATAGGGGTGTGTGACAAGACCCACCGTTCAATATTCCAGGACTGGTGTAGTTTTCGAGGCACGTTTAGGTTGCTAGGGGTAAAACGGTCATTTTGATCGGGTTTGGTTGAAAAAGGTTAGGAATGGATTGGAGTGTTATGTTAAGCATGTCAGGCCATTCAGGGATGATCCCAGAAATTTTTTTCACTGTTCGGTAGGATTTGTGCGGTGCTAGGGCGTCTAGGGGTAAAACGGTCATTTTGACAGGAGTTAGTCGAAACGGGACTGGATTTGGACAAAATGGCCTATTGAGTATGCTTGACTGCTTAGTAAAACTTTGGAAAGGTGGACTTACCATCTCGAGGGATTTTGAACTTTCTCAAGACATGCCTGAAGGCCTAAGGGGCAGGTTTGGTCATTTTTCACCGAGTCGGGGTAGCAGGTACTGGTGTTGACCTAGGTGTTGGTTCTTGAGACCGCTCGGTCTCGAAAAACTACCTGTGCAGTGTTGGTTCCTGAGATCGCCCGGTCTCAGAGAGCTACCTGTAGGGTGGTGTTGGTTTATGAGAACGCCTAGTCTCAAAAAGTTACCTGTGAGGGTGGTATTGGTCTCTAAGAACCCATGGTCTCAGAGAACTACCAAATGAAAGACATTCTACATTGGTGGGCTAGCAGGCACCAGAAGTGAACCGTCTAGAATTTGATAAGGTGTTGGTTCCCAAGATCGGGCAATCTCGGGAAGCTACCTGGATAGCGTTGGTTCCCGAGACCGCCCGGCCTCGGAAAGCTGCCTAGATGGCGTTGGTTCCCAAGACCTCCCGATCTCAAAAAGCTGCCTGAATGGCGTTAGTTCCCGAGACCTCCCGCTCTCAAAAAGCTGTCTGGTATACTAAGGGGCAAGATGGTTTCAGCTTCAATTGGGCATTGTGGGCCCGGGAAGCAACTATTTGGAGTTTGAAGGAGCTGTCTTGGGCTCGTATGTATCGTGATGTTTAAAACTGGATCCGATTGGGCCGGAGATTATCGAGCTGGCAAAAATGGGGTGCTTATAGCATTCATACATCTCTTCAAAATTATTTGCAAAAGTTATTTTCAAAGTTTGTATCAAAATCATCTTTCAAAACTTGCATTCAAAATCTTGTTTTCAAAATCACACTCCTGGAGTGATTCTAGCCATTCCATGGTGAGGGTTGCTTTAGGAAAGTGTTATATTCATTGTGACCATCAAGTTCCATATTTTGGTTGTAAACCCTAACTTGTTTTTTTTTTTTTTTTATTTATCAAAATCACAATCTTAAGATGATCCTAGCCATTCCATGGTTAGGGTTATTTTAAGAAAGTGTGATATTCAATGCGATCATATTGATTCATATTTCAAATCAATGTTGTTTTCAAAACCATCAACTTAGAATGGTTCTAATCTCTTCATAGTTAGAATCGTTTTAGGAAAGTGAGACCTTTAAGAGATTCAAAAGTGAATATTCAAACTCCCTTTCAAAATTGCTTTTCAAAATGCTTTCTAAAAGTTCTCTTCAAAAATCCACTTTCTAAAAAACTACTTCCCAAAAATTTTCTTCAAGAATCTATTTTCCAAAAAGCTCTTTTCAAACTCCTTTCCAAAAATTCTCTCCAAAAATTCACTTTTTAAAATCTCTCTTCAAGTTTCCTTCCCAGAAACTCTCTTCAAAAGGTCTACTTTTCAAAAACTCTTTTCCTTAGAATCTAAGTCAACCCCTAGATTTCATGGTTAGGAAACCCTAATTTTCTTCCCCAAAAACATGACTTCTTCTTTTGCTTCAAATTGAGGTTTCCAAAAACTATTTTTTACATTAAATCATAGGTTTTCAAAATCTCTTTTTCCACCAAAATCATAGGTTTCCAAATCCTAGATTTCCAATTGACTTTTGCTATAGCATATGCAATGGCCAAGCCCCCGTTGCCAATGCTACTATTTACCATGGGAAATTAGCCGTGGCAAATACTCCCGTCGCAAAAAGTGTCATTTTTAGTTATGATATCTACTGGATTCTCTTTCGTGTGAATCTTCTTAAGCTTGAACAGTTGTCGATCCATCACCTTGCGTATCTAATGACAGTGAATGTCGATATTCTTTGTTCGGGAATGATATATTGAATTCTTGCTCAAATCTAGAGCACTTTGACTATCATAATACACATTGTATTCATTCTAATTGATTCCCAGTTATTAGAGAAAATGCTTCATCCATAACATCTCTTTCTTGGCTTTTGATGTGGCAATATACTCTACCTTTGTTGTAGATAAAGCCACACACTTCTGCAATTTAGATTGCCATGAAACAGCTCCTTCTGCGAAAGTATAAAGAAATCCTGATGTAGATTTTCTACCATCAAAATCACTAGCCATATCTGAATCTGTATAGCCTTCTGAGATTGGTTTAGCTCCCCCAAAACACAAGCATAGCTTTGACGTACCCTTTACGTACTTGAGAATCTACTTGACTGCTTCCCAATGCTTTTTTCCTAGGTTAGAGAGAAATCTACTCACAATGCCTACAACATGAGCAATGTCTGGCCTTGTACACACCATTGCATACATGAGACTCCCAACTACTGAAGAGTTTGGGATTGCTTCCATCTCCTCCATCTTTGTCTTCGAGAAGGTGTCGCGCCCAGATTTTTCGCACTCGAGGAATACTCACTCAAGCGGAAAAAATGCTGTACTCTCTCGTTAGAACTCACCCTCTTAGAAGAATGAGTACAACTAGGTTTGAATTGAAAATTGGATTTAAATAAAGTGGCTTTTGAAAAAAGTTTGGAATCGCCACCTAACTTGATTAAGGTGAGTTAGGTCACCTAAAAACTAAGCATAATCCGAAAACTACACTTAGGGTTTTTGAAAAACGATTTTGAAAATATCTCCTCAAGAGAGGGTTTTTTTAGGAAAACAGGTTGTTTGGCAACCTTTGAAAAACATTTAGCCCTTTTTAGAAAAATAACTCCTTTTGGTCCTTCGAAAACAGTGATCCTAGGTTCGGAGGTTGGTTACGTGTAGGGAAGACGCACTAAGCTATCACCCTACCTCGCCCTTTCGGTACCTACATGTCAATCTACCCTAGATTTACTTATGAGAGTCTTCAACTAACTATTGGCCAATCCTATCCACTTTAGAAAAACAATGTTTAAAAAGAAACTAACATGATGCATGATATGCAAGTGCAATAGAAGAGAATTGAAAAATAGATTTGGAAAGAGATTGATTTGAAATTAATTTGATTTGAAAATAGATTTGAAGAGATGAAATTGAAGTTGGAAAGTTTGAAAATTTGGAAATTGAAAGTTTGAAAGTAGATGGGAATTTGAGATTTGAAAAGATTTTAAAAACAGCACCCATAAGGGTGGAATTGAAAGTTTGAAAAGTATTGTGACCGCACCTATGAAGGTTGCCTACGTATCCCTTTGGGGGAATCAGGTCAGTCGTAGTTCGGACAGGAGTCCGATTGAAAATAGAAGAGTTGATTTGAAGAAGGAGATTGAATTGGAAGATTGAGAGATTGAACTTTGATTAGAAGATTTGAAAAGATTGGTTTTGAAAGACTTGGTTTTAGGAAACCTAGACTTAAGAAAGACTTGAGATTTAGAAAAGATTTGAAAAAATTAAGAAAGATTGGATTTAGGAAGGATTCGAATTAGGAAAGTTCCAAATTAGGAAAGTTTCATTTTTAAAAAATTTTGAATTAAGAAAGTTTTGAATTAGGAAAGTTTCGAAATTAGGAAAGTTTTGAATTAAGAAAGTTTCAACTTAGGAAAGTCTTGAATTAGGAAAGTTTCAACTTAGGAAAGTTTTGAATTAGGAAAGTTTCAACTTAGGAAAGTTTTGAATTAGGAAAGTTTCATTTTAAGAAAGGTTTTGAAAGAGGAAAGGTTAAGAAAGTTTTGAAAATAAGAAAGTTTTGAATTTAAAAAGTTTTAGATTTGGAAAGATTTAAAATTTTGGAAAGTTTAGAATTTGGAGAGATTTAGGTTTAGAAAGATTTAACTTGAGAAAGTTTCAAATTTAAAAAGTTTTGAATTTGGAAAGATTTGAAATTTAGAAAGTCTTAAGATTTAGAAAGTTTTAGAATTTTAGAAAATCTTGAGATTAGGAAAGGTTTGAGTTTAGGAAGAGTTTGAAAACTTAGATTTGAAAAGTTAAGATTTGAAAGGAGGGTAGAATTAGGAAAGGGTTGAATTAGGAAAGATTTGAAAGTTGAGTTTTAAAATTTTAGGGAAGATTTTTATGTTCAAGTTTTGAAAACTTAAGATTTAGGAAAGTGGAAGTTTAGGAAGGATTTGAATAAGGAAAGAGTTGGATTAGGAAGGGATTGAATTTGGTTTCCAAAAGAAAAGATTGGATTTTGTTTCCAAAAACGGAGGACGGGATCTAGTTTCCTAAACAGGGAGATAAGATTTGGCAAGGATCTGGAAATGGAGGTTCTAGAAACCCTAGATTTGAAAGTGTGGAATTTTAACGTAGAAAAGAGGTTTTAGAAACGTGCATCATTTGGATGTGAAAACAAGAGGTTTTGGAAGCCTAGGTTTGGGGCAAAGTTTGAAAATCATGTTTTTGGGAAGAAAATTAGGTTTTCCTAATTGTGGGTTCTAGGGCTTGACTTGGGCTCTAAGGAAAGAGTTTTTGGAAAGTGTGTTTTTGGACACAAAGGTTTTCTAGAAGGGAATCCTAGGGAGAAGTTTTTGGAAAGTGAATTTGGAAAGAGAGTTCTTGGAAAAAGAGAAGGAGTTTTGGAAAGTGTGTTTTTTAGAAACGAAGATTTTGGAAGGAAAATCCTAGGAAGTAGTTTCTAGAGGAAAGATTTTGGAAAGAGAGTTTTTGGAAAGAGTTTTTCTAGGAAGGTTTTTGATTGAAGATTGTTGAAGAGAGTTTTTGGAAAGATTTTTGGGGAACGTTTTTAGAAAGTGGATTTTTGGGAGAGGATTTTGGAAAGGAGTTGAAAAAGGGAGTTTTGAAAAATAGATTTTAGGAGGGAGTTTTTGAAAACAATTTTGGAGAGGAAAGTTTTAGGAAACTATGTTGAAAAAGAGATTTTTAAGAAGAGGGATTTTTTGAAAAGAGAGTTTGTAGAAGGTATAAAAACATCTCACTTTCCTAAAGCAATTCTAACCATAAGAGGGCTATAACCACTTTAGGAAAGCGGTTTTAGAAAATAATAAGATTTGAAAATATGGACCATATTAGTCACTTTTAATGTAACACTTTCCTAAAGCAACCCTAGCCATGGAAAGGCTAGAATCACCCTAGGATTGTGGTTTTGAAAACAAGTTTTTGAAAAAGAGATTTTGATGCAATTTTGAAAACAAGTTTGAAAACGATTTTGGAAACGAGTTTGAAAACGAATTTTGGAAGATGCAAGACTATGATATGCACAATGCAATTTGGGGTTGTGAACATACAAGGCTAAGGCTTCACCATATAATCAAGGGGGCCGGACCCACGTGGTTTTTGGTTAGACTAGAAGAAAGCCTCCGACACGGTGACTTTCCAATAGCCCAATCCTACACATGGACCGGGAATCCCCTTGTTTCAAGCATGCAAAGAAAGGGGGGGGGTGGGGGGGAAAGAGATGGGGGATTAAAATAGAGAAAAACCAAGTGGGTTAGGAGAGAGAAGAGAGAGGGGGGGGGGAAGTGTAGAAAATTTAAATAGGGAGCCTACCGTATGTCTTGTTTATTTTGCGCGCCGTGCTGTCTTCGGTCTTCAGTCTTCGGTCTTGATCTTCGTCTTCAATCTTCAAGAGTTGTCTTCAAGCTTTAGGTTGCAGCTCTTCAAGTCTTCAAAGGATGGTTGAAGGCTAGTGTATGAGTGTATGGGGCAGTGTATAAGTGTATAGGAGGCTAGGGTTTGTGTAGGGTGGCTAGGGTTTGGAAAACCTAAGGAAACTAGGGTTTTTGGAGGTGCTCGAGCTTTGTATATCAAAATATATGATTTTTAGGTTAAGTTTGCAGACCTCTTTCACGTTGAATGAGGCTCTGTATTTATAGAGGTTGGACAAACCTGGCGCTTGTTGCAGTGGCGCCAGGGCAAACTTTCTCTTGGTGCCACTCCTAGTGGTGCCAGGCCAATTCTTGGCTTGGCGCCACTACTAGTGGCTCCAACCAGTTAGGAAACTTTATAAGTTGGCAAGCGACGTATCTTTGACAGGATTTGGGCGCCTGTACTAGTGACTACCATGCAATTTTTAGCCTGGCTTCATTAGGAGTGACTCCGGAAAGTCCGGGAATGATTTGAAGGAGCCGGGAATGACCCGGAAGGCCGGAAAGGAGCAGGAACATTTAAAATAGTGCCCTGGAGGTATTTAACTTGAAAAGTGAGGATAAGATGTGTCGGAAAGGTTGACCGGGCCTTTAGGGGCAAAACGATCAATCGGACCGGGAAACTGCCGGGACAGACTCGGACTGTCCCGGAAGAAAACTTGGGATCTGAAAACATTATTCAGAATGTTCCCAGAGGTTGTCGGTTTGATACTCAGAGCCGGTGTGGTTGGAAAAGGACACCGGCCCACTAGGTGCAAAACGATCATTTCGCACCGGGTTTGCCGGAACTAACTCGGAATGATCCGGAAAGGTAAAGGAAGGTTGAGAACACTATAGAAAGTAGTCTCAGGAGGTTACCGGTTTGATACCCAGAGCCAGTGTGGTCGAAGAAAGAGACCGGCCCTTCAGGGGCAAAACGGTCATTTTGTACCGGGTTGGCCGGAACTGACTCGGAATGATCCGAAAAGGTAAAGGCAGGTTGAGAATACTATAAAAAGTATTCTCGGGACATTACCGGTTTGATACCCAGAGTCGGTGTGGTTCACGGGGCATTCGGATGCTTAGGGGCGAAATGGTCATCTTGACCGGAAAGTCTCAAAAAAAGTCCAAAGGACAGTTTGGTCATTTTTCACCAAAGTGGGCTAACAGACACTAGTGTTGACCTAGGTTTTGAGTGTTTCTGCCACTCTAACGGCAGTCGTCGTGACACAAGGGTTTGTTGCCAATTCCCTATATCGACTTATTTATGAGTATTTCCGCTACTCTAACGGTTTTGTGAGTAGTTTCGCTACTCGGACCGTCTCGAGGAATAAACTGTCTCGAGAGAGGGATTGGAAGGGGGACTTACCGTCTCCGAAGAGACGTGCCTGGATTGGAACTGTCTCGAGGAATAAACTGTCTCGAGAGTGGGATTGGAAATGGGTCTTACCGTCTCCGAGGTGACGTGCTTGAAATGGAACCGTCTCGAGGAATAAACTGTCTCGAGAGTGGGATTGGAAAGGGGTCTTACCGTCTCTGAGGAGACATGCCTGGAATGGAACAGTCTCGAGGAATAAACTGTCTCGAGAGAGGGATTGGAAAGGGATCTTATCGTCTCCGAGGAGATGTGCCTGGATTGGAACCGTCTCGAGGAATAAACTGTCTCGAGAGTGGGATTGGAAAGGGGACTTATCGTCTCCGAAGAGACGTGCCTGGATTGGAACCGTCTTGAGGAATAAACTGTCTCGAGAGTGGGATTGGAAAGGGGTCTTACCGTCTCTGAAGAGACGTGCCTGGAATGGAACCGTCTCGAGGAATAAACTGTCTCGAGAGAGAGATTGGAAAGGGGTCTTACCGTCTTCGAAAAGACGTGCCTGGGTTGAAACCGTCTCGAGGAATAAACTGTCTCGAGAGAGGGATTGAAAAGGAAAGGACAATGCCCCTAAGGGCATTTTGGTCATTTTGTCTCTATTTGGGCCTGACAGGTCCACGAAGCGATGGAAAGACAGAATTTGGACCTAGAGAATTGGTTTTGACAAGAATATGCCCACAATGACTTGAAAACAAGTCTGGATGGAGTTTTATATGTATTTGCTCATACATCTCATCCTGAGCTTATCTTGACCTTTACTGTGAGGGGCTGCACCATTACCATTGCCAAAGAGGATGTTCGCCATCTTCTATGCCTACCATCCACTTGCCATCCTGATTATTTGCCATTCCCTTGTTCTCCGCCTACGAATGAGGAACTCCTCATGGAACTTCAGCTTATGTCTGTTCCTTGGTAGCAGTCTACAATTCCGGTGGCATCTTTAAAGCGTACGTACCAAATGCTGAATTTGATAATTGCCACCAACATCATTCCCGAGAAGCGCTCTGTCACTATTGTACACTACTCTCGTTGTATGTGGTGGTATATTATTGGTAAGGGGTATGCTATTGATCTTTCGAATCTTATTTTGAAGGCCATTGCAGAATCCCATTTCTCTTACGATCTTATGCCCTTTGGTCTTTTGATCGATTAGTTCTTGAGAGCTGCCCAAGTTTCGATTTTGTTTGTCGACACTATTCAGTACTCTGGCTATCCAATTTTTGAGGTAGACATTTCCTTTGAGCGACCAACAGAAACTGATGAATCATCTCGTTCTCTCGAGGACTTACACTCTCAGATTCAGGAATTAAAGGCATAGATTAAGGCTAAAGGCTCGTGATGCTATTTAGCGTTGACTCTATAGTTTTTCTTAAGCTTTCTAGTGTGTAGGGAACTAGTTTCGTTTTCTTTAGTTAGTTGTCTTTTGTGTTATTTTCCATCATATTGTGGACGTATAACTTTTGATCTTGGTACTTTATGTTGGTAATATTATCATGGATCATGATTTTGTTTTTCCCCTTTATCTACGCATGTTCTAAGGCCTCGAGGACTTAGCTTACCTTTAGTTTTTTTTTTTTTTTTTTGGGGGGGGGGGGGGGGGGGGGGGGAAGAGCTCTGTGTTTGTGTGTTTTTCGTTTCATTTTTTTAGCTTTGTTTAGTGTGTTTTGCGTTTCATTTTTTGCTTTGTTTAGTGTGTTTTGTTGCAGTGAATTTCAAGTTGACCGTTTGAACGGTAGTGTAGGTGTTCGAACGAACCGTTTCAAGTGCGTTAGACGGTGGTTCGAATGGTAGCGTTTTAAAACGGCCATCAAACACATTTCTTGTTTCTATAAATAGGGGGGTCCGAAGTTGAGTTCGAACTCATTTGAAACATGAGACTAGTGAGAATTTGAGTGTTTTTGGAGTTTCTGAGATAGTAAGGCCCTGCCGGAGCTCGATCACGAGTCTGTATTTGCGCTTTATCATCCATTCCTGCCTTAGGTATTACTTTTGAGCCTTCTTCATGCATTGTTCTATATTCTTAGAGTAGTTTTATACTTTAGCTACTTGCATTGTCATGGCTAGTCGAGTTGGTCAAGGCGGTAGAGCTGGTAGGGGTAGAGGCCGGGAAGCGGCATTACTGCCTCCCCCAACATATGATGTTGAGAGATTCATTAGTGAGGCCGCCTCAGATGCTTTTACTGAGACTTGGAGCGTGAGAGGGTTCCCTAGAGAGTGGCAGTTTGCTCTTCATGTGTTTAGGGGTGGTATTTATTGCTGGGAGGAAGAGTTTGTTACTAGACAGTGGGTTCCATTGGCTCGTTTCTAGGGGTCGTGTGTGTTCATGCTGATCGCTGAGTTCATGGCGAACATTCGTAGGACTATTACCACTTCAGGGCAAGAGGTGATTGAGTTGTGGGTCAAAGGGCATCAGATTAGGATTACTTCGAGCACTTTTGCCTAGGTATATCAGCTGCCCAGAGTTGCTGAGGCGCAGTTTAGTTACCCGGCTGAGGGGACGCTAGATTTTGATGTTGTATTCGAGGAGGTATGCATTAGGGGAACACATTGGGTAGGTAAATGACAGTTGCCTGTGAGAGTGCTTACACCGCGTTACTGGCCTCTGTTTTTATTCTCGTGTCATTCGCTTTTTCTAATTACGCGTCACACTGAGGTGAGTCAGTCGAGAGCAGCTCTTTTTTGGGCCATAAGTACTCATAGGTCTATTGATCTATCGAGGTTTATGTTTATGGCGTTATACACTGAGTATGCGTATCCTAGAGCACAGGGGGCCATTCCTTTTGGTTGTTTGCTCACTTTTGTGATAGACGGCCTCGGTCGATATCATCCCAGGATTACTTCGGGCTCAACAGTTATTGATTATAGATGCGTAGAGTGTGAGACATTCGGAGGGACATTTACGTCCACCTGAGCAGCCACCTAAGCAGCAGGCAAAGGGAGTCAAGCCTGTACTGTAGCCAGAGCAGCAGTTGGGTCCAGTTCCGAGTATTCAGCTCCTGTTGGAGAGACTTGAACAATAGTCTCAGACTTTGGCAGCCTATGTGGTTATCTTAGAGCAGCAGAGTCAGGCCTTTGTACAGTAGGGACTTGTGCTTGAGAGGATTGAGGCTGCCATGGTCGAGAGAGTAGTCGTGCAGGAGCAGCATACGGATCATGTTACTATCTTAGAGGGTCAGATCTATGCCCAACAAAGCACCCTTGATTAGATGATGGTTTTAGTTCATTGCTTGGATCATAGGATGCAGCCATCACCTACTGGGGATGATGAGGGGTAGAGTTTAAATATTGTGATTGCTCATGTTCATATTATCTTATGTATCTAAAACCCAGCTGCACAGTAGTGGATATATGTTTTGTGTTCTTTTGCTCATATGCCCGATATTTTGTTATCCTTGGTTATTATACTTCAAACTTTGTTATGTTTTATGGATTAGTCTCAGGTGTGGCAGTATGTTGATTACTCTTCAGACATTTGAGTTCTTCGGTACAAGTTTGAGTATCTTATGGTTGGGTTATCATGGTCTGTATCTTTAGCACATTTATCAGTATTTACATTGATTAGTTCTTATTTATGATGGGTGTGTTGGAGAAGATTTCTAGTGAGAACCATAGTTGTATTCATGCTAATGCAATTATAATGTTAAGGATATTTGAAGTCAAGTGTTGGACTGAATTTGAGTTGTTATCGATTCACTTTTGTATCTATGATGCAATGCAAGTTTTTGGCATAAACCCGTTATAAGAGAGAGTTTACATTGTTATGCACTATTAGTTGTATGATGTTGTGATGTTTCTCTCTTGTGCATACATGTCCTTATAAGGTGGAGATTTTATACTTTGTGAGCTTTAAAGCCTATTTATTGCTTTTTGAGAGGGATTTATATTTACTCAAGGTTCTTTATTGATCTTCATTCATTGAATAGCTTCATTATGTTTGATTTTGGTTTACATGTTGAGTATTAGTTGGAGTTAGTGACATCTTATACACTCTTGAAATTTTGATTTGATGTGGTTTTCGGATTATAAAAGTAAAGGCCATTTCATTCCATTGAGCCATTCATGTCTATATTTCTTTCTTGATATTCACATACACATGAGCTTAAAAGTTTGTCAATGTTAAATTTCGGAGTTGGTGCATTGCTTATATATTGGTGAAATTAAAAATGTATGGAGTTGAAAAGCAAAGAAAAGAACAGAAAGTGATGAAAAAGAAAAAGAAAAACAAGACCAAGAAAGAAAAAATTCCAAATGAAAAAAAGGAAGTGAAGGAAGATGAGAAAATGTGAAAGTTATTCAAAAGTTGGAAATGGGGAGTGCATATTCATTAATCATCATGCGTAGTGCGCATACATATGCTAAAATCTATTACCGCTTTCTATCTTCTTACATGGCTCTTCTTTCATTCATCATCTATATGGCCACAGCATCCAAAATTACATGATTCCTTAATTCAATTGTGTATAAGTCATCAATATCAATTCTCTAATAGTGCTAAAACAGTAAATATTCTTTCATGAAACTATGCCAAGTCGATACACCTATAACTTATCGGTCTTTGCTGATGGAAATTGCTCTATTTGCGTGTCTTGTACATTTACTCTTATAATGAGTTTTCCATTGAGGGACCCTGAGTGTTCATGTTCATAATTGAGGGTATGCCTGGTGAGATTTGGATCGAAGCATAAAGGACATAAGTGTGTGAGTTTGAGACAGTAAAGTTACATACCATTGGTAGTACATTTCAATGTAATTTCTTTTCGTTAATGCTTTTATTCTTTTACTTGCATTGGTTCATGATTTAGGTGGATTGAGAGTTGACTTGAAGTGTAATCTACATGCCTTAATTAGCTACTTGTTAGTTTCATAATATGTTTAATTGTGTTATTTCTAATCCTAATTCGTTACTAACTTAGTTTTGTGTTTATTTTCAGGAATCCTAGCTTAAAAGGGATAAATTCGAGTTGAAACAGATTAGGCGTTCCAAGAGAGTTCGAACAGTCCTCAAGGGTGTTCAAACGGTATACAGATGTGTTCGAACGGTACGTCGAACGGTCTCACATCAAGTTCAGGTTCGAAGTGCATTCGAAAGATACAGAGGGCAGATTTTTCGTTCAAAGTGCATTCGACGCATAGTTTTTGAATGGACGCACCGTTCGAACGGTAGTCCGATGCGTTCGAATGGTGGCACAGGCGTTCGAACGGTTGTGTGAATATGTAGAGTTTTGGAAGCCTATAAAAGCTAGGATTGTTGTTTATTTTAGGGTTCGCGATTTTAACTTTGTTTTAGGAGTAGCAGCAGCAGTAAATACAGAAATTATTCAGGTGTATAGCAAAGTTTTCATAGTTGTTCATGATTCCTGTAATCAGACTTTCAGGTTTGGAATCAATATATTCAGTTTATTTTTATGCAATTTATGTTTATATTATGAAGATGAGTAGTTAAACTTTTTAACCTTGGGATCAAAAGCGAAGATCAATTGAATGTTTTGGACGAATGAAGGAGGTATGTTATTGGTTTTCAAGTTAAATCTTCTAGTTTTTTCTCTCTTCATCTTCTTTGTTCTAGAACTTTTGAAAACCTAGACGTTTGATTATGGTCGGTAACATTTATGCGTGAATCTATATTCAGTATATACGTTGCACGAATCAATGATACTCGTCCTTGATTAAAACAACTTGATTTATTATAGGAGTTGAAGTTTGGAAGAATACTCGTTTTTACCACTAAATCTTTCGAATTCGAGACTAGCGACGCAATCGAAGGATTTGAGTCATCGAATGATCTCCTTCAGATTTTCAAGAGATGCAATTGATTGGAGCTAGTGATTGATCCCGGGACCTTTTTATTAATAGTTAAAACTACATAGCTTCCCATTTAATTACTCTTGAGTTTGAATTAGTTTAGATAAATATACCTTCTCAAAACAATTAGATTTTTCCTTTCCTTTTGGAAGCAAGTCGTATGATTTTTGTGAGCAACTGAGAGAAGTGTTTTAGTGCTTGTGGTTCTGTGAAACCTGCTCCCTGTGGATCGATCTTATACTTCTGAGTTATACTACTCTGCCATCCTACACTTGGGATATCTCGAGCATACATTTGGAGGCTGAGTCACCTTCCTCTGGTTTTACTTTTGCTTTTTCCTCTTCCTCTACCTCTACCTCTCCCTCAGCTTCGTCTTCTGCCTTTAAATCTATCTCAGTTCTTTGTCACGAGGACTTGTAACTGATCTAGGCCAGTCTCTTTTCTTCTAGACTCTTCGCTGAAGAGTGTGTCTTTCACCATTTTCATGGATATCTTTCCATTTGGGGTGGAGTTGCTCAGCGTGACTACCAGTGTTTTCTAATTGTTTGGTAAGAAGCCGAGTAATAGGGCCGCTTGTTCTTCATTACTCAGAACCCAATTTGCTGTAGCAACACTAGGTTCTGGAATTTACTTATGTGCGCAATTATGGAAATGCTAGCCTTCAGCTTGAGGTTTATAACTCGCCTCATCAGGAGGGTTTTATTCTATGGATTCTTTGATTGGTATATGCTCTCCAATTTCTTTCAACGAGCATATGCATCCGTTTCTTGTGCTACATGATAGAACACACTATGATCAATCCATTGTCGAATTTGGGAAATGGTCTTGATCTTGTTCATCTTGACCCATTCATCATCCTTTGTCCTCTCTGGTTTAACACTTTGTGATCCAGAGGCTCCAAAAAATCTTTAAGATTTAGGATATCCTCCATTCTTGGCATCCACATCGAATAATTAGTGGCCGTTAGTCTGATCATAGCTTCTGCCGTTGAGTTCTCTATCAATTTACTTTTCAATTGGCTTGTATAGTACTATAGAAGTAAAATTTGCCAAAACAGAGTGCACGATTACATCCAGAACGGTGAACAACCTCAAGAGAGGCTTAATTGAAAAATTTTAGGTTTTTTAAGGGCCAAGCTGTAATTTTTAGAAAGTTCTAGGGCCAAGTCGTGATTTTTAGAAAATTTTGGGACCGAATTGTAATTTCAAATAGTTTTAATGATGTGGTAGCTCTTGTTGACTAGGTGCTAATGTGGCAGCTAACTGGGCATTGACGTGGTAGTTGATTGAGCAGTTGATGTGACAGCTGACTTTACTGATGCAAGGCTGATGTCAGCGATGACGTCACTATTAATGCAGTGATGATATTAGTGATGATGTCACTGCTGATGTAATGATGACATCACCCCTTTTTCTCCGATACCGATGACTTCATCAACATTAATTTCCTAGTGAAAAAAATTTTGACCGGTCTGTACGAGCTCGTTTTAACTCCATTTTTGACGTGGTTTGTGGCATTGGACTTGTAACGTCAAGACGAACAATCTGATGTTGTCGAAACACGATTTTGATTACTTTGATTTATGGGCAGTGAGTAAAAATTACTCTGTTTTTACTTTGGTGACTCTAACGAGGGTCTGATACCAGTGAAAGGTAGCCTTGAACCTATATGAACCAGTAGCCCCTTCCACAATTGATGTGAGAAACCCCCAACACACCTTAGACGAGTTTCTAAATAATACGAGCTGCCCAAACCCTATAGACGCCTCATATATATAGAAAATCACAAATTGTGTTCAAACAGAACGGTCAAATCTGGAAACTGCGATCATAGTTGTTAGAGTGAAGAAGAGTGTGACCCAAGGAATAATATCTTTGCTAGAGCGAGAAAAGAGCAAATGCCTCTGAAGTTTTGCAGACCTAAGAACCAAATGTTGCTTAGAGTGAGATAAGAGTGACTTGCGCTCTAGCAAGAGAAAGAGTGCCAAAACAACGAAAGCCCTGGAATCTCTGCAAAGTTTCCATACTTCAATCTTGGTGGAGCGAGAGAAGAGTGGGAGAAGAGGGAGCTTCTCTGAACTCGAAAATTTTGACTTTTAGCTCTGAAACTGAATAATGAAACTATCCTTAGCGCTGATTTAAAAAACTTCACTTGAAACCGCACTTAAACCCAACAACGTTTACAACCAAATAAAACTTTGTCCAAAACATCTATCAATTCACTAACTCTGCAAATACAATCTCTAGGAAGGTTTTGTCTTCCCATATATTCTTTTTTCAAAATTTGTTGAGTTGTTCTCTTCGCATTATTTTATTTTATTTTCTTTTCTTTTCTTCAAACAAGCTTTATTTCTGATTTTGGGCAGGTGTGACAATACAACTCTTTTTTTTTTTTTTAAATAACTAATACTTGAAATTTTGTGGCACAGAATATTGGACTACTTCGCAAGCTAATCATTGACATAAAGCTAGATCCCTTATCTCACACACATCATTGTCCTTTATCTTTTGGCCATATGATTAATTAATTTCTACAGAAAGATTTAAGAACTTGAAATACTCGCAGTTGGTCCTTATTAAAGAAAATTCTTTGAGTAAAAAATAATTAAAATATTATCTACTCTTTTTTTTTATTATCGAATACTTCGTTCTCTAGTTATTCTTGTCTCCCTCAGCTAAAAGAAAATTCCATCTTGCCTTCTTAGTTATTCTTTTCTCCCCCAGCTAAAAGAAAATTTCACCTTGTCTCCCTAGGATCTTCCTTTTCTTGCCAAATGCATACATCTCTCTCTCTCTCTCTCTCTCTCTCTCTCTCTCTCTCTCTCCTTTTGTGATCAATACAGTGGTTGTCCCTTATCAAATGAGCTTTCCTTCTCATATCCTATTCAACTTCTATTCTTCTTACATTAGAAAAAAATACAAGAAAGCTAGAGGTTTAGGGTATGGTTATCTTCTTAACCTGACGATATCTTAGTGATTTCATTGAAGAAGAAAGCTTCAGGAAGCTAACAAGAAATTAGTGAATACATTGAGGAAGAAAGCTTTCAGCAAGTAAGTTTCGAGTTTCGTACATAATTATATTTAGGTTAATTATACTTTGCAGTGTTTGCACAAATGTACTTTACATTAAGTCTTATTTTAGGACCTTTATTTTTTTTTGTAACAATTAAAACTCTATATTTCGGATTTTGAAATAGACCAAAAAAATAAAAAATAAATAAATAAACATGTAACAAGCATGTAACATTTTTCAAATGGCAAATATATAATATCTTGGCCCTTTATTAATAATCTATCATAAATTCCTTTCAAATCATACTTCAAAATCATGTAAAAAGATCAATTATGTGATTTATATAATTTAATTAGACTTCATATAAAGACTCCCAGTTTGACTCATGTGCGATACACATGAGCCTTGAGTGCAAAATGAACTGAATTTTATGTTCTTATCTCTTGAAAAAGATCACGTATTTATCACATGAAAATTTTTTGTACATTTCAATAATGTAAATTAGTAAAAGGTTGACACTGTAACAAATCAAAAGTGTAGGAGTTTAATTGCTATAAATAAAAATAAAAGCCTTGAAGTGGGATTTTGTGCAAACTGTAGGGGTTCAAAATGTAATTAACTACTTTTGTATTTTAAGTTAGGGATAATTACACTTTACCTCATTGTTTGAGTGACAATCAGATAACCTCCTTATGATTTAAAAGTGAAAACATAACCCTCTTTTGGTTTGAACTTATTTGCAAAATAGAAATTCTATCATAAGAGTATTTTCGTCATTTTCTCTCTCCAAAATAAACATAAAAAAATAATTTTGCCTTTTTATGTTAAAATAAAGGGTTTTTTTTGTATGAGATTTTTTGTCATTTCACCTAATTGACTTTTTGATATTCTATTTTGGAGAGATTAAATGATGAAAATACCCTTATCTAAAATTTTCTATTAGATCTAACGGTTTCTATTTATTTTACAAATAAGTCCAAATCACTGGGGTTATATGTTCGCTAAACCACAAGGAATAAGTGTGTTCACTTTGAATCACACTTTAACTTAACGGGGTAAAGTGTAATTACTCCGTTAAGGTATATGTTCTCTGTCTTCTCCTGTGTAATATTTCGTTTTGTATTGCCAAACATGTAACCTGTTCATATATTCACACGGTCGGATACGGACGGTTCAAACATAAGAAAAGGTTTAAAAAATTTTACTGGGGGGCTAGAGTAAAGTTATTTTACCTATTACATAAATGTTATACTTTGTTTAAATACAATTATTTCATTTTTAAAAGCTTTTTCTACCAACTATGATTCATAATTCCTTAAAAATAGACATAAACCACTTATGAATTTTGTGGTTGCAATTTTAGTAGCAAAGGTATAAAAATTTCACAAATACATCATAGTTATAATTGTTTCCTGAAATGTTTGTTTTTAAGTAATTAAAAATATTTTAAATGTCAAACAGTTTATAAAGATATAAAAATAATTCGATATTCTCAAAATATACAATAATTTCAGTGATGCAATCATTAAATTGGGTATTAATTTCATGTATTCTCATAATTTACAACAGTCACTATGACGATAATTGAATTATTTTACTGTGCATTACTTTAATAGAGATCAAAACTGCTGTAGAAATAGTAGTAGTCTCTTGAATAAATACAAATGAAAAATTAAAATATGCAGATGACAAAGCAAAAAGATGATCTAGTTGTTAGAATTCAATCCACGCCCAAACATACGAAAGCATACGCACGATCCATATGCACACATCAAACCTAAAACTCTCCTTAGTTTTCTATTTATAAGAAAAACATAAAAATTCTAATTCCCATACAATTCGAAAAATTATACATCTATGGGATACCCTAGTGGATACTAGTTCTCACAACTCCGTCAAATACATGTACATCCCAATAATGATATGGACTCACGGCGTTCCCAACATTCCCCACTTTTGCTGGGATTCTTCAAATCACTGTAAAAATAACCAGTGTCAGTGTCATTGTTGAGGTCGATTCTGCCGCTCATCGGGAACCCGCCACAGTCAAACCAGCATGGCCTGCACCTCCACAATGAGATGCCTTGCAAAGTCCAACACTTTGCCGACTATCATGACTCGATCTCTCGTCTTGCACGTGCACTACCATAAGAATCACAGCCATGAACAAGCCTAGAACTTTCTTGTAAACATCCAACAATTGCTAGTCCTGATTTTGGCAAAATACCCCACGCATTGTTTCCTCAGGCACCTTTACGTCTTGTCTGTGTACTTCTGCGCCGTTGCATGTGTCACTACAACTGTTCAGAATCCTGCACACAACTATCCAATCTAAACATCCCCAATCCCTATATGACACCTCAGCGTACCTCTTACGCTTGTGATGTTTGGCTCTCTACAACTGCTGCTCACCTTGCTCACCCATTAAAACACGCGTGCATGTGATCCACATATACTACTTATCTCATGCCTAACAACATCTTCCACTGCCAAAATATTTTCCACAAGCATGTACAAGTTCTTAATCATCTATCTAATCAGGATAACACCTCTAATTAACTCTACCTGCAATTAAAAACCTAGTTGATGATTGATCTTCTACTCTTGATTGAACCAGATTACTCGTGATCACTCTTGTCACGAGGAAGCTGACCAATTCCTTCAAAGGACGGAATTCAAGTTGCCGCCCTCGTGATCGAATCCAATCGCTCTTGATCAATCTCGATCTTCCATAACTCTGTCAAATCTTGTCCAAACTGTGCAAATTCTGAAAATTTTGCACTTACTGGTGAATCTGCAACACCTGAAAACCTGAAGAATACTCCATTCTTGAATTTCAAACAAATCACGTTGCATCTAAAATTTTACATTGAATCGGCCAATCATAACACATAACATAGTGACCCTGGTACACGGGATTGTAGCTTAATGGAACACCTAGCACGAGAAATTATGGCATCTCCTTTTCCTTTCGTGAGGAACTTTATTTCCTTCTTTGCTATTGCTTCAAACAGAAACGAAGAACAAGAAACGCGGTTGCACTTGTAGTCCTGCGCCCTACCATGCCTTACATCTATTGGATTCTATGAACCAGTTCTTATAAGTTGGCTCAATATATGTATAACGCACTAATTATATTAGCCTACAGAATACAAGACACACTTCCAACACTAGAAATCATTTGAATAAGTAGTAAGATTTAAAATATTGAAGGAATGAATTGATTTTTTGATTTCATCTAAATTATATAAAGTTAGATTACCAATCAAAAATTTTTAAATAGAAAATTTTAAAAAGTACTTAGAATTTGGGAGCCAATATATTGTTTTTATCATAAATAGCAAAGAATGCATAGGTCCTGAATTGGATTTTGTGAAATTTGATCCTCTGAAAGCTGTGCCACCCAGCTTGAGGTCCAGTTGTTTTTGCTGCACAAGTTTTCACCATACTCCCATCCTGTAATATTTTCAAAGGCCAGTGAGTTGAAGATGATTGCTTAGGAATACATAGAGAAGGAAATATTATTGAAAACACCAGGTTAAAACATTGTTCGAATCACCAAAATAGACTCATGCATAATATTATCCGACCCAGCATAATTAACTAATAACAACACAATTCAAATCACGCGACTAATCAATATAAAGTGGCTGGAAACTTATCGATAAAGGCATGTAATCACTATTTTTAAGAATAAATTGCGCTCCTTTATGTACTTGATTTAGTGCAACAAGTTATGACGGCCTACCTTTCATAATTCAACTGTCATTTCTCATTAAGATGCATTTCTTAAGTGCGGTGTCAAGAATAACTTCTTAATTGTTCCAAAGATCGAATAAAACTAATAAATACAGTATATTTTGTTGAAAAAGTACTGACATCTTCGGAACAACTAGTTCTTTGTTATACGCATACAACTCAAAGTTGGGGAAGAAAAGTATAAGAGAGGAAAAATTGAGGGAGGTTTCTTGCTCTGTGCTCCACCCAACGGTGAGATATATATATATATATATAAAACATATCACTAATAAAACTTAAATTGCATTTCAACCAAACTGGATGCCTGTAATAACAGCCGGACATATAGTAAGCAATTGGTAGACCAACAGTCACATGATGATAAACTACATTTAAGATTTCGAAAACAATATTGTAATTTTATATTTCAAGATATTACGTATATATGCAAGAAATAAAATGTAAGGGAATCGTCACCATTGTTAATAAAGCCACTATATATCACTAGTACACTACTGTTTAAGAAAGACACAAAATCTCTCCCTTATTTTGTCCAGTTAAAATCTCAAATATTTAAAGTAATAGATTAAATTCATCAATTAAGTGAATGCAAAAGGAAATAAAACTTTTGATGTAGCTAGTGTGGATGCTCAACGCTCATGATCTCATGCATTGACAATAAACCTTTTTGAGTTTTCACTTAAAAAAGTCAAGTGGGATATACACAAATATTAACCCCCTTTTCCTTATACCCGCACAGTTTTTTTTTTTTTTTTCTTTAGAATAATTATACTTTGCATTGTTGTAGTTTACATCAACTTCTATTGTAGGGTACACTTTTGATTTGTGACAATGTTAACCTTTTATTAACTTATATTTATAAATTGATAGAAAATTCGCATGTGACAAGCACATAACTTTTTTTAAGGGATAAAAATATAAATTGAGACCATTTCCTGCCCCAAAGACTCCTGTCTATATCACACGAGAGTCAAATTAAGAGTTTTTACATGAAGTTTAATTGTATTATTGACACCGGAAAATTAAAGATTAAGGAGGTAACATAAGCAAAACTCAAGAAATAATAGAAGCTCGCTGCCCTACGGAAATCCACCGAGAGATAAGAGCAAACAAAAACTCCTTCTTCTTAGAAAGCCAAAAGTTAACTCTCAAATATAATCCGAAAAACCTTTGCTTCATTACCACTTGCAATAGCCTGATAAATACATATCTTATTTTGACTGACATACATGCACACTTGATTGATGACAAATGAAGACAATCAACCTTTGACTACAATCATTCAAGGAGAAGACAAGAAAACATGTAAAACACTTTTACGACTCTTAACAAAACACACCTAACAACAAGGAAATTAAATCAAAAGAGGTGGGTTGCAGAAAGTCAAAAAGATTGCTGAATTTTCGAATGTGTGCAGACAGCTCTGATACCCTTTAGTAAAATAGCCATATCTCTCTCCACAAGATAACAAATTATGCTTTGTTTTTTTTGTTAGAAAGTAGATTCATATACCTTTCCACCCATATAAGATTTGCACGCTGGTTCACTTTCAATAGATTCAGATTTTAATGCAAAGTCAGCTGATAACAGGGCCTGCATAGCTGAAAAATAGGGTCTGTCTTTATTTTTTTTAGAAATTGGCAGCCCCTCTGTTTTGACAATTTGGCTTATTGTTTTAAGCCAATTTTGACAGAGATCCTCCGATATCATACGCTTTTGTTGTTCACTCTTCACTGTTCACTGTTCACTATTCACTGTTCATCGATCGAACAGTAAAACGCCCTCTCTGAAGTTTGCTAGACCGATCGATCAGTTACTATTCAGCCATCTACCTTGAAGCTTGATTTTGACTACTTTAGAGGCCGATTCAGCCGATCCACATTAGAGGACAACTTGTAGCTCTTAAGGTCTTCTTTCCAGTGGCATAAAAATCAGCTCAATTGGACATCAGAGTAAAAAGATATGGCCAGAATATCGAGATAGCTTTGAATTTTCATGACCGAATTATTCTCCTTGATCATTATTTGCATCAATTTGGCTTTATTAGCTCCTATAACCTACAAAACACATACAAAACATACTCAAACAAATATCTAACAAAAATAAGATAATTAATTACAATATAAGTCTAACAAAGTACAAATTAAAGGCTTATGATTACACTTTTAGGGTGTAATCAACTGGATATGACATAGCCTAAGAACACAAGGCTATTTGTAAAGAAGTGACACTTCTTCAAGTTGGCATATAGTTTCTGCTCCCTTAGTGTCTTGAATAGTTGTTGAATATGCTCCAAGTGTTGTTTTTCGCCCTTGCTATACATTAAAATATCATCAAAGTAAACAACAACAAACTTTCCAATAAAAGGTTTAAGCACATGATTCATAAGGTGCACAAAAATACTAGGCGCATTAGATAACCCAAAAGGCATAACCATCCACTCATAAAGACCATCTCTTGTCTTAAAAACGGTTCGTCATTCATCACCGGGTCTCATTTGGATTTGATGATATCCACTCTGTAGACTAATCTTAGCGAAGATAGAAGCACCATGGAGTTGGTCAAGAAGATCATCAAGGCGTGGAATAGGAAAGTGGTATTTCATTGTGATCTTATTCACCGTTCTACTATCAATACACATACGCCAAGAACCATATTTTTTTGGCACAAGAAGAGTAGGGACAACACATGTACTTATGCTTTCCCTCAATAGGCTTTTATTTATGAGTTCTTCAACTTGCCTTTGCAACTCTTCATGCTCCTTTGGATTCATCTTATAAGCTGCCTTGTTTGAAAGGACGGCTCAGAGAATGAAATCGATGCAATGTTGGATGTCTCTCATGGGGGGAAGGCCGGGTGGGATCTCTTCTGGAATAACATCAAGAAATTCTTCAAGAAGTGGCTGCATAATGGAAGGGACTTCCATGTGCTCTTGATCATTTCCTTCCATAACCACAAGAGCATAAGCCTCATTAGACTCTTTCAAATATTTATCAAATTGGGATTTAGAGAGCAAATTACTTCCCTCCCCTTTTGACGATTTAGGAGTGCTCACTAGCTTGGAGGGACCTAAGATGACTTTCACTCCATCCTTCTCAAAACAGTAAGTGTTTTTGTACTCATCATGAAAAACTCTCCTATCATATTGCCAAGGACGACCAAGAAGCAAATGACAAGCATCGATGGGGACAATGTCACACCAACTTCATCTTTATAGTTATTCCCAATGGAAAAATTAACTAGACACTTTTTAGTTACTTTTACCTCATTTCCCTTGCAAAGCCATGAAATTTTGTAAGGGTGTGGATGCTCCATTGTCTTGAGATGCAATTTCTCCACCATTGTTGTGGCCACCATATTCTCGCAACTCCCTCCATCAATGATGACGTTACAAACTTTGCCATGAGAAGTACATCTTGTGTGGAAAATATTGTTGCGGAGCCAACTTTCTTCATCTACATGGGCTGCACTTAGACTTCTTCCAAACAACTAGGCTCTCTCCTTGATCTTCATAAGTGATGTCTCTATCTTCTTCTTGATTTCCATCGGTTGATACATCATCTTTCTTGGACTCCTCTTTAATATCCTCTTCCACAAGAGAGACTATCTTGCGGTTTAGGCAATCAGAGGCAATGTGGCCTAATCCTTGACACTTAAAACATCGGCGATTGTTAGGATGGGAGGCGTTAGGATGGCTTGAACTCGCTGTTCCATCTTGCTTGGACAGTGACTTTGAAGGGGCTGCTTTGTGTGATAAAGAGGGCTTGGTAGTTGGGGCACTTCTTTTAGAAAACCCATCTTTGTTCCAAGGCTGAGAGCTATTCCCACATGCTTCTGTGAGTTGTTTTTCCACCTTGATTACAAGCTTAAAAACATCATTGTAACTCCAATAAGGTTGCAGCTAAATAATAGTAATAATTTTAGATCGACGTCCTCCATGATAATGTGCTATAGTTTGTGCCTCCAGTTCAAACATTCACAACGTATCATAAGATAGTCAAATTCAGCTGTATATTCTCCCACAGACTACTCCTTTTGTGTGAAATTATGGAACTTGAGGAAGGCATCTTGACGATAATTTTCCGGCAAGAATTTCTTCCTTAGCCCTTTCTTCATCTTGTCCCACGTGACAATGCGAGACCTTCCTTCTCTAGCACGTTGCTTCTTGAGGTTCTCCCACCAAATTGAAGCATGTTTCTTTAATTTTATAGCAACTAACTTCACCTTACGATCTTCTGCAACCTCTTGGAAATCAAACACCCTTTCAACAAAATGAAGCCAATCTATGAACTTCTCTGGATGCATTCTTCCTTCAAATTCTGGAATGTCAACTTTGACACCATAATCTCGTTGAAAATCATGGTTTCTTCTGACACGACATCTCGGAGAAGCCTCTTCACTTAACGCATGATTAGGAGCACCATGGAAGGGGTTAATCTCCTCATCTTCATTGGGTGATTCTTGCTCTAAATCATGGCACAAATTGTCACGTTCCAAAGGCTCGTAGCATTGCAAACGCTGCTGAAGTTGGTGAATTTGTCTCTGTAAATCATCCACCTCAACATCTCGTAAGTCTCGTTCACGAACTGGGGCTTCTACGACATTAGGACCACGACGACTACGACGACGACCAGCCATCACGAACCAAATCTGACGCCGAAAAATTAAAGATTAAGGAGGTAACACAAGTGAAACTCAAGAAATGATAGAAGCTTGCCACCCTACGGAAATCCACCGAGGGATAAGAGCAAATAAGAAGAACTTCTTCTTAGAAAGCCAAAGGCTAACTCTCAAACATAGTATGAAAAACCTCTGCTTCATTAGCACTTGCAATAGCCTAATAATACATATCTTATTTTGACAAACACACATGCACTTTGACATACATGCACACTTGATTGATGACAAAGAAAGGCAATCAACCTTTGACTACCATCATTCAAGGAGAAGACAAGAAAAACATGTAAAACACTTTTAAGACTCTTGACAAAACACACCTAACAACAAGGAAAATCAAAATAGGTGGGTTGCAGAAAGTCAAGAGGATTGCTAAATTTTTGGATGTGTGCAGACAACTTTGACACCACTCAGTAAAACAACCATATTTCTCTCCACAAGATATCAAATCATGCTCTGTTATTTTTTGTTAAAAAGTAGATTCATAGACCTTTCCACCCATATAAGATTTGCACACTGGTTCACTTCCAGTAGATTCCGATTTTAATGCAAAGTCAGCTGATAACAAGGCCTGCACAGCTGAAAAACAGGGTCTGCCTTTATTTTTTTAGAAACTGGTAGCCCCTCAGTTTTGATAATTTGGCTCATTGTTTTAAGTCAATTTTGACTGAGATCCTCCGGTATCAATTATATGCATCATAGAATTGATTAAATTCATGATTTTTGAGTGGTTTTAAAAGAATTTATAATAGATTATTAAGGAAATGATAGAATTTTACATATTTATTCATTGAAAAAGGTCACGTACGTGTCACATATAATTTTTTTTTTCCATTTCTCTAATAGAACTTAGTAAAAGATTGACATTATAACAAATTAGAAGTGTAAAGAATTAATAAATAGAAATAAAAATAAAGGTCTTGAAGTGGAATTTGATTTAAAATGCAGGACTACAAAGTGTAAGTAACCCTGTTTTTTGTTATTTTTCGGATCCATAATGAAAATGACCTGCTCTTAATGTCTTGTTTATGTTCCTTTGAATCTTAATTATGAGTGTACATCATTATACACAGCAACGGAAACTTTGTTGAGCCATTCTTGTTACTCCCTTATATGTCACCATATGATTGGATGCTTGCAATAAATTCGCTCTTGCTGAAGAAATTATTGATAAGAAAATAGTGATGATTTATAGCATTTATCTATTTCCTTTCATGCAGAACCTTGTTCAAACCATAATTCCATCTCCTTAATAGTTGTACATTTGATTTTAAGCACGAGCATTCTGCTACTGTTTTGACAAGGTTTTTGAAATTTGATATTACGAACAGAAAAGATGTCGGAACAAAGAGCTACTCGTGTTTTCCGTCATATTGATGAAAAGCTTGCTCAGTTATCTCCTATACCGTCTGACCGTCGTATCTTTAGAGTGCATGATCAACTACGCAAGATCAATGAGAAGGCTTACGAACCAAAAGCACTTTCTATTGGTCCTTACCACCATCACAAATATAACCAAAATGCGAAACTACAAGCAATGGAAGAGCACAAACTACGTTACTTACAACAGCTTCTTAGACGAAGAAATGAAACAAGTGTGGAGAGATACGTCATAGCCATGGAGGAATTAGAAGAAAGAGCACGTTTGTGTTTTGCAGAACCCATTAGCCTTCACAAGAATGAGTTTGTAGAAATGATGCTTCTTGACAGTTGCTTCATCGTCGAGTTAGTTCGCAAGAATTCCATGCCAGAACTAATAGATGAAGATGACCCTATTTTCCAGTTGGTTCACATTCGTTATGGCTTATCGTTTGACGTAATGCTCTTTGAGAATCAACTTCCATTCTTTGTCCTTGTTCAGTTGTTCAACATGACTAAGATTCGTGACTCACGAGACAACATCATTGATATGATCGTAAACTTTTTGAATATCACTGCAGGATCTGGTCAGCTTTCATTGGCTCCTAATGGAATCCAAATGGATCACGTTAACCATATTCTAGGCCTGGTGCAATATTGTTCGTGTTTTCCATTTGCTGAAATGTTGTCCCATAGAAATGCTGGATCAATGATCAATAGTATCGGTATGAAGTCTGTCACACAGCTCCAGGAAGCTGGGATTAAATTCAAGAAAGCTGAAGAAAGGATCTTGTTAGACATAAGCTTTATAAATGGGAGAATGGAAATTCCAGCTGTAAGGTTCGACGATGCAACAGAGCGTATTTTCAGAAATCTAATTGCGTATGAGCAGTACCTTCCAGATATTTATCCCAAATATTTCACTGAATATGTACTCCTCATGGATTGCCTCGTGAATACCTCAGAAGATGTGGAAATACTTCGATTGCATGGAATTATTCACAACGACATAGGTGATGATGAAGTGGTTTCGGCAATATTGAACAAGCTTGGCCTTGAGGTCTGCATGTATCACTACTTTTGCTACTCGGACGTTGTCAACAATGTGAATAAGCATTGTGAGCAAAAATGCAATATCTGGATGGCAAGCTTAAGGCGGAATTATTTTGACAGTCCATGGGCACTCATATCGTTTCTTGCCGCTGGTTTACTGCTTTTACTCACTGTAATACAGACTATTTTTTCTGTTCTTTCTTTCACCGATTCACATAAATCTGCTTAAGGGCCTGTTTCTTGAATTTGAATTGAAAACAATAAGATATGTCTATTGATTTCTTAGTCAAGTAGTTGCTTGGAAAATTCACATACATAGCAAGTTAGACTTTGAGTAAATTTTCAACCTGCTCATGAATAGCTCATGCTTAGCTCAATGCTTTTAGAATAGGCTATGATAAGTGGCGGTGCCACGAAATTTATTTGGGAGGCAATCACGAATTATAACCCTACATATTTTTTTCATTATATTTGAGAAGTTCTGTAGGTTTTACTTTCTGCAATTGTGTTACTTCAGATTATTGCATATTAGTAATATGATATTCGATCAATAACAAAGGGGCTGCTTTGATAGCTATAGTTTTTTCCATTGTATTGATTCTATCAAATCTATTGATCCATCTTCCTTGAGATAGATAGGTTTTTTCCTTATTATTGTGGTTGATCACTGCTCCAACCCAGGGGTTTGTTTGGGAATGCTCTGTAAAGCCTGCCTTGTCTTGTAGGCTTCTTTCTCATTTGTACTCTTTCTTTTAAATGATATTCTACTAGCCAGATTAATTTCAAATGTCTGCAAGTTTGCATGTTTTGATTCTTCAAGTGTGCATTCTATTTTCGGATTACAGCAATACTTACACATACACTTTGTATAACAACTGACTCACTGCCGCACACTCACAACAACTCTCCCTTTTCACTTATTTGTGAAGATAAAGTTGAGAGTAGTTAGGAAAGTAAAAAATGTCTTATATATATATATATACTATTTCTATGTGGTTTCCTTCAATTTAAACTACTCTTTATTAAATATTTTCTCTTAACTTTTGCACTTCCCTTCACATAATTTTTCAACCGTTTCATAAATAGCTCTCAGACTTAGCTCCATGCTTTTAAAATAGGTTATAATAAGTGGCGGAACCATGAAATTTATTCGGGGGCAATCATGAATTAATACCCTATAATTTTTTTCATTATATCTTGAGAAGTTCTGTAAGTTTTACTTTTTGTTATCCTGTGTTATTTCATATTATTGCATCTTAGTAATGATATTCTGCTAGTTAGATTTCTAGTTTCTGCAAGTTTGCATGCGTTGATCCTTCAAGTGTGAGTTCTATTTTTGGATTACAACAACACTTATACACACACTTTGGATAACAACCGACTCACTTCCACACACTCACAACAACTCTCCCTTTTCACTTATTTGTAAAACATTTCGTACATACATACTATTTCTATGTGGTTTCCTTCAATTTAAACTACTCTCTATTAAATATTCTCTCTTAACTTTTGCACTTCACATATATACCATGTGACTGCATGGGATATATTAAGGAGAGTATCTTTTTTTTTGTGTATTAGCTTTGTACCCAATTTACAATCTAGAAACTGTTTTACAAATCTATTTTAATATATAAAAGAGAGAACTCCAATTGGTGACTTTGAAGTTGGATGACACTTTTCTTTCAAATCATCAAAACTTATTTACTATTGAAAAAGGTTTATTTTCATGTTTCCTTAAAAGGATAAAAATGAAAATGCACACTATTCACTGTCCAAATCGTGCAACCGCTGCAAATTAAAATATTTTTTCCTTTTATTTTTCTTTAAGCCTCGTGTTTTTAGAGAGAGAAATAAGTTCTTCACCATATTCACTTGCCGGACATTGATAAGATCATCATCTCAGGTAAGACGACACCCATCTCTAGAAATAATTAAATATTGTACACTCATGGGGTGTGCCCACCCTCTAGTGTATTTTATTTCTCAAACAAAACGTGGATGCAACAGTTTTTCAAAAAAATTTGAAAAACAAAAACAAGCTATATGCATAAATACATATGCCCACATAAACAAGACACTGAGAGAAAGCAACATTTAATCATATTCTGTATGAGAGAATTGAGTGATGCAATGATCCAATAAGAGGCACGTCACAAAAACTCCACAAGACAAAGAAGCCAATGAGTGGCAAACACACCCCACAAAAGAAGTGAACATATACTCCAAAGTCTCCACACACCCCTTCCGAAGGGAAGAATCCAACACCCTTCTCTCTTTTTCTCTCTCTCTCATACAACTCAAAAGTCAACACACACACACGTACCCATGCATATGTACACGAAAAAACATGTTGCATATAGCCTTCTCCGGCATACCCAAAAATCATCACTTCACTGTCTACTTCCAATCTCTCATACCCTTGCAAAACGAAGTGGGAATACTGTACCAATATCCGAAACAACAAAATAAAACATTTCATCTAGTTTAGGTATGAACACGTGGAATTAATTCTATCCACATGGACCGCATACATATAGAAACATTTTTAAAGAGTGCACGTATGCAGCAAAAATGTACATGTTCATTCGTATTAACATACTGAAAACAATGCTAGCAAACCAAACAAAAAGGCACCAGAATATTCAGAACCGAATATTCTATCTTTCAAGGTTTTTCCCCCATTTTGCTAGATAGCAATATAAATAGTACTCTTTTATTTCCTCCAAATAATCATCACATCAACCAAACACAAGCCGATTTTGTTACCACGAAACCCACAAAAAGGCAAAAAGAAAACTAAGCATTGGATCGGATATACAATAAAAAGTCTTGGTATTAATCACGTGCATAATCCAATGCATGATCATATACTCTGAAGTATGAATGATTGGATTTACGCATGTGAAATAGACAAATGTAATCGTTTATGTAGAGACGATAGGGATATGGCTTAGCTGTTCTGCTTGAAAACCAAAAACTGTAAAGAACGGAATCCATTGGTTAATATCAAAGGGATTTATCAGGATGTGGGGCTTATCATCATGTAGTGGTTCATTTTTTGGAATGTTACACACATAACTCCTAATCTATCATTAGTTTTCACTTCACCCCATTTCTCTTTAAAACACTACATATAGACTTCATGCTTTTATCATGAATGATTATACTACCCATTCGTTTGGAATTAAATCGTGTGTTGCACATGATCAGAAGTTTCTATTTTCTCTTCAAAATAACCTTCTTTTATAAAGACACCATTTTGGAGACCAAATTGGTCCTTTTAATATACACACATTCTATATGTGTTATTCATTATACAGAGAAGGGATTCATCTCTCCATTCTCCTTCATTTACTTCTCTCTCTCTCTCTCTCCCAAACAAATACCTTTTTCCTCTGCCTTTTTCAAGTATAGATTTGTTATTTCACATTTTATTGATCACACGTAAGATATATGCATTTTGCATCTTATAATTCGATCTTAATAATGTTTTTTTTGTTCATTTCTTTAACAGCATTATTTCAGACAAGATCTTTGATACATGAGAGGGAAGATGGGGGTGAAGTGAAAACCTGTGATATTAGGGAGCCTTAATATAATTAACCTTTTTTTTTTATACCGAAGAGAAGAGTAGGAGGATTTTATTTAGGGCCGGTTGAAGCCTAAAGCAAGCAAACCCTTCGCTTTAGGCTCCTAATTTTTGAAGACTCCAAAATTTCAAAAGCTCACATTTTATATAGTAAAAGCCTCATATAAATTTTACATTTTTTTTAAAAAGGTCCAATCTAAATGAGAATACAAAAATTCTGCTACAAAAGAAGGCCCACAATTAACTACACTAGTGAAAAAACAAATACTAATTTAACTTAAAAAAAAAAAGTTGTACAAAAATAAATTTGAAAGTCCCCAAAAATTTAAAGGCTGTACATAGCTTTTACATTTTTATTAACAAAAAAAAAAAAAACCCTAAGCCAAATGAGAAAATATGTATGTTAGAAAAAGAAGACCTAAAGTCAACTACACTAGTTAACTATAAAAACAAAAGAGTTTAACAAAAATGATAGTATAAATAAAAATACTTTGAGGGCTTCAAATTTTTTAAAACTTTACATGCTATTAAGGCCTTATATAGTTTTTACATCTTTTTTTTTTTTTGCAAAATAAAGACCCCAATCGAAATGAGAAAAAAAAACCATAAAAAAAATAACGCCTAAAATCGTACTAGTCAACTTTAAAAGGAAAAACACCAGTTTACAAAAAATTAATAAAAAGATTTACAACAGTATTAAAAATTGTTTAAAAAAGGGGGTATCATTTAAATTGTTGCTTTAGGCTTCAAATTATATCGAGTTGGCCTTTATTTTATTAATAGTAAACCAATGACCAATCAGTCAACAAGCTTGTTACAAATTCAGGCACTGTAGCGGATGTTGTGCATCCCATGTGCCAGGTTTAACAGCAGGAATAGTAGCTTTAGTACATTGGTGCGCTGCTATATTCCCTAAACCACAAATATGGACATTGAAATTGTTAAAAACTCTATTTTGGTATGACAATTTTGGAGTAGAAAAAGTTAACGCAAGCTTCATTTGGAGGAATGGTATTCTCTCTTTATATATACTAGAGGGTGGGCACACACGATGCGTGTACAATTATTCTCTTAACTTCACAATTAATTGAAATGTATATTTTCTTATCCATGCAATCTTCTCTCAAATTTAAGATAAACAAAAAAAAAAAAAAAAAAGAAACACACACAAAAAAGGAACAGGAAGAGAGATACAAAAAGAGAAAAACATGCACAACAAATAGGGTTTGCATTAATTTTGGAGACTATGACTTTAATGGGATGCACATTTCAACTTCTGTGAAAAAACATTATTTCTCCAGCAACTTGTAAAAAAAATAAAAAAATCGAATTCAAGGGAAAAAATGCGAATAAATCTTTGCAGACTCTTAAATTCAAGAAAAATAATTTGAAAGAGAACAATACTGGAAGAAAGGACGAGGATGGGGATAACTGAATGTCAGTATTTCCTATCCCTCACATTTCTATAACTGTTGCAAGTGGGAGAGTTGCACATGCATCGCATGTGTTCCACCTGTTGACTCCATCCTTGATTTTGATGATAACAAAATTTTGTTTAAATGTCTAATTAATTTAGTGTGTAGATAATTTCATGCATTAATTACACTATGACTTGAAGCCTGAATATATTGAAGAACTAATGAAGCTTGTCAAGAAGATTTGATAAGTGTGTTGAAGTCTTGAATAGATGGAACAAGCTATATTGATTAAAGAATTCTAGAAGAAATCAAGTTGATGAAGATCAAGCAAAAAGAGTGGAGATATTCAAAGAAGCACAAAAAATCAGTTGAAGAAAAGAGATCTTAAATATTGGAAGTTCTCTTGAAGATTTTGAAGAAGACTTAGATCAATGGAATAAGTAATGTTGATTGAAGAGTCCTAGATATAATCAAATTGCATTGATTTCATCTCGAAGAAATTGAAGGTGTTCAAGATCAAGAAAAGTGAATATCACAACTATTGGAAGCTCTTTTGAAGAATTTAATGAAGTCTCAACAAATCAAAAAAAGCCATGAATTAATTGAAGAAGCTCTTGAAAAACCACATGCATTGAAGAAGTCATTTCAAACCTTATAAGCCTAATCTGATATATCAATAAAGTGCTTCAAGGATTGGAACAAGGTTGGCGAAGTCTTACATAATGAAGCCTATGGAATTGCCAGGAGTCGACACTTAGATCTCCAAGGGTCTACACATGAAGACAGTAACTTGAACCTGAGCATTTGTATTGGCAAGAGTCGACATATTCATTCCAAGAGTCGTCACTTAGCTTATCAAGTGTCGACATATAGACCATCAAAAGTCAACACATTGAGATAGTGAGTATGATTTTTATGAATCATCAGAAGAGTTGACACATGCACCTAAAGGTGTCGACACATGGAGATAATGAGCATGACTTTGATGAATTATTAGAAGAGTCAACATATAAGATTACAAGAGTTAACACATGAGGATAGAGTGCAGAACTTTGATATGTGCCTCAAAGAGTTGACACATGAGATTGCAAAGGTTAACACATGAAGACAAAGTGCACGACTTTGATAAGTCATCAGAAGAGTCGACACATGAGTCTAGAAGTGTCGACATATCGAGACACATTGCATGACTTTGAAAAAGGCTTAAAAGAGTCGACACATAAGCCCAGAAAAGTCGACACATCGAGACAGTGCCTTGGAGATATATGCTAAAACTTAAAGAAGTCGACACTTGATTTCTCAGGAGTCAACACATGGAGGTAGATTGCTAATAGAACAGTGTTTAGAACAGCAAGGTGTCGACACTTCCAGTCTAGGTTTGACACATGCTACTGTAACAACTATATTTCTTAACGTTATACTTCGCCCTTGTTTGCATTTAATGGAACCTCCACTACCTCCAACGGTTGGAGTCGAAGCTAGGTCATATATATATGACCCCCACAACTTATATACAGCAAGGAGAGTGATATACAAGGGCAACAAACGAATTGAAGGCATAAACCCTAGTTACTACTGTTGCTTTGTTGATACATTAAGGTTTTACTAATATACACTGATTCTATCCACTCTTTGAGAGAGATACTTTATGTAAATCTTATCATTCTATTTGGGTGGGTTTGTAAACTTGTGAATTTGAGTGTAGCTTGGGAAAAGTACTTGTAAGTTTGAGTGAAACTTGGATAAAATCACTTGTAAATTTGAGTGAAGTTTGGACAAAATCACTTGGGAGAATTGAGAGCTTGGAAAGAACTCTTGTGAGAAGTGAGCTGAGCAGTAGATCAACTAGCACCTACTTTGTAATTGTTGATTGCATAGTGGAAGAACTTTCAAGGGGGTCTTGAGAGTAAGGACGTAGGTCACAAGTTGTGACTGAATCTCGGTAAATCTTTGTGTCCATTTGGTACTCTATTTTTCATTAATTGTTTGAGATTGCTTGAATACATCGCACACACACTTAGATTCTATTATTAGATTGATTAATTAGATTGCTTAAATAATTTTTAGTTAAAATTATTGGTGATTATTTGTAAAACCCAATTCACCTCCCTCTTGGGTTGCACTCTTAGGCCAACACCACCCTCTAGTATATTAGAATAGATGTATAGATATATATATGTATATATATGTATATTCAATGAATATAAAGTAAATATATCTTCCTTGGGTTGCGAGAAAAATAATTTGGAGATGCCTCGCAGAAGATAGCCGCACAGTCTCTCTCTTTCTCTCTCTCTCTTTCTCTCTTACTTTCTCTTTGTATATTGTAACAACCCAGTGATTGAATGATGCTAACTCCCTATTTAACAACCTGCCTCTTAGGGCACTCAACAAACCATAGTAAGTTTAGGTAGCTACCTATTCTCTTATGAACTTAACTGACTCCAATCCTTAAGCCTAAATCTTCTATATGCTAATCTACTTGTTTTTTCAGCTTAGTAACCAATGAGACAAACATATGACATTGGTACATTTTAAGAACTTCGACCACTTGAGGGTGTGGAAGGGAGGGAGAAATAGGAGGAAAATGGCCAAGAAAATTAGGTTTCTTGCTTGTTTGATTTTCAAAACAAATACAAGAAAAGTGGAGGGAACTAACTTTCTACACTACAAATCAAACAAGGAAATGGAATATTCTTTTCCTTTTCTCTTCTCTCCTCAAGTATTAGGATTTGTTAAGTTCTATTCTTGGGAATAATCTCAAAGTCAAGTTGGGATTAGGTGATATTATCCACTTTTGGAATAATAATTGGCTGGGCAATAACACTCTGAAATTATTGTTTCTAAGACTCTTTTCAATCTTATAGAAAAAAGATGAAGTTATTAGCTCAATCTTCAACCATGCAAACCTCACATGGAACCTATCCTTCAGAAGAAACCTATTCTCTTGGGAATCTGAATCAGTGGTACAGTTGAAAATTTTGCTTCAATCTAGTCTCCCTGATCCTTCTAGTAAGGATTCAATGTTATGGATGGCTAATCAAGAAGAAGGCTTCTCTTGCAAATCCTTTTGCAATGTTTTTGAAGAGAGCAAAGGTTTGTCCAAATTCAATTTTAAATACATTTGGAAAGTTAATGCACCAACAAAATCATTGTTTTGCTGTTGGCTAGCCCTGCTAGGAAAATTAAAAATAAAAGTATTCCTCCTCAAGACAATAGGTTCTCTCTATAGTTTGGATGAACTATGTGCATTTTGTACGAGTGAAACCCGAACCAGTGGATCACCTATTCCTATCTTGCAAGTTCTCATGGTCAATGTGGTCTTCTCTCTTAAACTGGTGGGGGCTATTATGGGTGTGTCCTAGAACATTCAATTCGCATACTGAATGGTGGTTTGATTTCAAAATGAAGAAGTGGAAGAAATCAATTTGGCAGATCCTATTCATGGCAACAATTTGGAAGTTGTGGACAGCAAGAAATAATGTAATATTCAATCAGGTGAAGCCAAATTAGGCAAATTTGGTTGAAGGCATTAAGCTTACATAAGCCTTCTGGGTGAAAGCAGCTAATCCAACTGTATGGTTCTGCATCCACGAGTACACTCATTCCATCCAAATCATTCAAGAGCTTAAATTCTAATGGTTTTCCTTCCTTATTTTGGCTTCTTGCCAATGTAATGTGTTATTGTATTTCCTCCTCTGGTTCCTAGCTTGGGCTGATAGTTTTTTCTCTATCCAAGTTTGTTGCTTGTTCAGTTTTGATTACTTCCCTCCTCTGTAAGCACCCCATTTTTGCCCGCTCAGCAATCTCCGGTCCGTCCGGGCTCACATTCAAACCAATATAGACACATTCAAGCCCAAACCAGTTTTTCAGACTCAATCTAGTCAATCAATCGCTTTACAGGCCCACCGAGCCCAATAGAGGCAAAATGAGCAAAATGCCCTTGGGGCATTGCTCAGTCCATCCGTAGTTGGCATGTCTTCCTGGAGATGATAAGTCCATATTTTAACCTCAATTCTAATTTCAATTTCAATCTATACCAATCAAACTCAATTCGGCACACCTTTTGAGAAAATTATCCTTCAGGCGGTAAGTCCATCTAGTTCAATGCGTTCTTTGAGAAAACTCTTCGGAACGGTAAGTCCCTTTGAACCTGTCGACTAGGACAAAACCTAAGTCCCCGAGATGGTAGAATGGTTCACTTCTGGCGCATGCTAGCCCACCAATGCAGAATGTCTGTTATTCAGCATGTCTTTCGAGAAAGTTAATTCCTCTAATGATAAGTCCATCTAGCAACTTCCTAAGATCAGGCAGTTTTCGAAATGAGCGCATATCGTGAGAGTGACGAAAACACTCGCAAACATTGTAACTATTAGAGCGGCGAAAATACTCGCAAACAGGTCAACATTGGAAATTGCCAACAAACCTTCTATGTCACGGGACCGAACTTGCCTCTTAGTCGTGGAACATTTACCAAATGACGAAATACCTTTGAAAACCAACCTATCACACACCGTCAGAGTGATGGAAAACACTCAAAACTCGAGTCAACACTAGTGCCTTGGGCCTCTTTCAGTACGCTTCTCAAGAAAGTACCTAAGTCCTCATAGCGGTAAGTCTCCTTTTCCAAGATTGTCCCAAAGACACCTTACAACACCTTTTTGGATCATTCCGAGTCTATTCCTGCAAACTCAGTGCAAAATAACCATTTTGCCCACAGTGGGCCGGTTGCCTTTTCCAACCATACTAGCTTTGGGTATCAAATTGGTAACCCTTCGGAACGCTCTCAATAGTATTTCCAACCTTCAAGCCTTCTCACAGGTCACTCCGAGTCTATTCCGGCATTTTTTCAATTTAATTGACTATTTTGCCCTTAGCGGGCCGGTCAATCTTTTCAAACACTTCGACATTGCTTCTTAGGCCAGTTACCTCTGAGACACTCTCTCAAGATTTCATGTCCATTCTCAACTGAGTCTGGTTGCTCAGAACCTACCAGATTATTCTCGAATTTTTCAAAGTCACTCCTAGTGGAATCAAGTCAAAAATTACATGGTAGTTACTAGTACATGTGCCAAATCTTTTGCCTTGCATATCAGGGATCAAAAGACACGTTTCTTGCCGCTTTAAAACTTTCTTAAGTAGTGCCAAACCAATAATTAGCTTGGCACCACTAAGGGATTTTTTGCCCTAGCGCCACTACAACAAGCGCCAAGCTATTTTTGTGTTTATAAATACAAACCCTCTCCCTGCGTGAAAATGGTCTACAAACTTAGTCCAAAAACTCTATTTTTCAAAAAATAGAGCTCGAAGTCTCTCCAAACCTTAGCCCTTTCTAGTCTCTTCAAACTCTAGCCTCCATACACATAAACCCTAACATCTATACACTCTATACACTCAAACAAAAGCTTCCAAAGCCTCCATTGAAGACTCAAGGTATTACGATTCCAAGGTTCTCAAGTTCAAGTAAAGCAAAATAAATAAAGCGAGCAAAGCAAGAAGAAGACAATGTAGGTTTTCGATTTACATTTTATGTAATTTCCCATTCTCTCTTCTTCCTCCTAACTCACATGAGTTTTCTTCTATTTTAATCTTCCATCTTTCATCTTCTACCTCCCTTTTTTGCATGCTTGAAACAAGGGACTTCTCGATATATGCTTAGGAAGAATTGTTGAAGGTCACTGTGTCAAGGGCTTTCTTCAAATTCGACCCTTGATGGTGTGGGTTCGGCCCCCTTGATTATGTGGTGAAGCCTATCCTTGTATGTTCATAACCCATTTTGTATTATGCATATCATATTCATACATTAATTCAAAATTGTTTTCAAAGTTATTTTCCAAACTTGCATCAAAACTCTCTTTTAAAACTTGCATTAAAGTGGTTTTCAATCTTGCATTCAAAATCTCTTTTTCAAACTTGTTTTCAAAATCACAATCTTAAAGTGATTCTAGTCTTTCTATGGTTAGGGTTATTTTAGAAAATAGTTATACTCATTGTGATTATCAAGGTCCATATTTTGAGTGTAAACCCTAAATTGTTTTTTATCAAAACTACAATCTTAAAATGATTCTACTCATTCCATGGTTAGGGTTGTTTTAGAAAAGTATGATATTCAATTAAATCATTATGGTACATATTCAAAATTCGTGTCGTTTTTAAAATCACATTCATAGAATGGTTCTAATTTTTTCATGGTTATAATCATTTTAAGAAAGTAAGATATTTAAAAGAATTCAAAAGTCCATATTCAAGCCCTTTTCCAAATTGCTTTTTAAACTTCCTTCCAAAAACTCTATTCAAAAGTATACTTTCTAAAAACTCTCCTTCAAAAATCTACTTTCTAAAAACACTTTTCAAAGATCTCCTTTCCAAATTTTTTTTTTTTCTTGGAGTCCAAGTCAAGCACTAGATCCTATTGTTAGGAAACCCTAGTTTTCTTTCGTAGAACATAACTTCTACTTTTGCCTCAAATCATAGGTTTCCAACAACTATCTTCTACATTAAATCCTAGATTTTTAAAATTAAACCTTTCCAATTTCATGTCAAATCCAACCCTCCAATTTAGGAAACTAGATCAAATCTTCCTATTTAGGAAACTAGATCAAATCCGCCAATTTTAGAAACCAAATCAAATCATCTAATTTTTGGAAATAAAATCTAATCTTCTACTTTAGAAAATAGAAATCAAATCTTTATTAATTCAAACATTTCCTAATTCTAACATTTCTTAATTTCAAACCTTTCTAAATTTCAATCTCTCCAAATTCTAAAACTTTCTACATTCTCTTATCTTCCCAAAGTTCAAATTTTTCTAAATTCAAATCTTTCCTAAATTGAAATCTTTTCTAAAATGGGAACTTTTTTAAAATAAAACTTTTTTAATTTGGAACTTTCCTAAAATGGAACATTCCTATTTTGAAACTTTCTTAATTCAAAGCTTTCCAAAGTCTAATCTTTCCTAAACCCTAATTTTCCAAATCATTCCAAGTCAAGTGTTTCTAAATCAAATCAAATCATTTCCAACCTACTCTAAATCTCATTTTTCCTAACTCTAAGTTTTCTAAACTCAAATCAAACTTTTTAAGTCTAAATCATACCTTTCTAGTTCAAGTACATGCTTCAACCTTAGGTTACCTAAAACCTTAGTATATCTAAACTTTAGTTCAACCCTAATTCAAAGTTAGGAAGCTTTAGCTCTTTTCTAAAACTCTTTTCTAAACCAAGATGGTTTTCAACTTCAATCTAAGTTAAAATGTTTTCAAAATTCAACTTCTCCTTTCTCAAATCAAGTCCAAGTTCTCTTTTAAAGTTCAAACCATTTTCGAAGTCCAATTCTAAGTCGAAGTTCAATTTCAAATCCAAGTCCAATTTCAAATCTTCTATTCCAAGTTCAAATCAAACCCTTTTTCAAATCAAACTCTTTTTGAATCAAATTTTTTCAAATCAAACTTTTCAAAACCTCAAAGTGTTTATTTTCAATCGGACTCTTATCCGAACTACGACTGACCTAATTCCCAACAAAAGGATACGTAGGAAACTCTCATAGGTGCGGTCACAACCTTTTTCAAATCTCTAATTTTCACAAACCTTTTTCAAATTTTCAATTTCCACAACCTTTTTTCAAATTTCTAATTTCACAACCTTTTCCAAGGTTCTAATTCTATAACCTTTTTCAAATTTCTAATTCCATATTTTTCTTCAAATTTTCAATCCCATAATCTATTTCATGTTACCAATTTCTAAAACCTTCTTTCAAACTTCAAATCTTCTTTCAAATCTATTTTCAAAATTAAATCTTTCTTTCAAATCTATTTTTCAAATCAAATCTTTTTCTTGCACTTGCATATCATGCATTATGTCAAACTTTTTTTTTTAAAAATTCTTTTCAAAAGTGGATAGCATTGGACATTTATTAATCAAAGATTCTAATTGAGTGAACCTAGAGTGAATAGACATGTAAGTACCGGTAATGGGGGATAGCTTGATGATCTTCAGATATTTTCCCTACACGTAACCAACCTCCAAACCTAGAATCACTATTTTCAAAGACCAAAACGGAGTTATTTTCAAAAAAGGATTTAAAACTTTCTAATAGGTTGCCAAATACCCTATTTCCTTAAAAACCCTCTCTTAAGGAAGTTTTCAAAATCTTTTCTACGTTCAATCTTCGGATTGCACTTAGTTTTAGGTGACCTAACTCATGGATGGGAGTTGTTGGGCCCTTTCCTCTACTTTTCAAAATTTTACACACACACTGCATTGTGCACAAGCATTTGCATACTTGCATTCTCTACCTGAATATGTCTCTTCTAGTTAGAAGGGGAAACGGTATATTGGTTGTGGGCAAGATGTTGTGCCAATTTTTTAGCCTATGGCCTCTTGATGGTTCCCCTAGTCAGATCACCAACCGATAATTGCACCACCTCGGGGAATGGTCCTAGATTTGATGATTTGGGAATCGAGCCTTCTTAGGAAGCATTAGTAAACCTTCAACCTCATGCTCATGTAGATACCATGCATAGCCGAACCTCTGCCGGATTTAAGATATGCACATCAATTTCAAAAGCATGAAGGAAAGAGCGACTGCTTTACTTTCCTCTATTCTTGTCAATTCATGCTGTTATAATGTTTGTATGACTGCTCATGCATACATGTTTACTTTACAATTGCATTTTCTCTCTCTACTTTATGCATACATGCTCATGCATTCAATATCCCATGTCAAGACAAGAGTTCCAAAGTAACTCAAGTCACTGCATGCTCATGTATATGATCAACCCATAGAGAGTGACGCCAAGATCACTCTCCATTGCATTAAACCTACTCAAAACTCTAAGGGTTCTTATATAACCCTAAGGACTTATGGCTTGCATTTCAAGTCATTCCATAAAGAGGGGCCCCAATCCCTCTACGCTCATAGAGATAGGATTGCCAAGAAGACAAGAGGCAATCAGACAATAAGGTCTCTCAATGACTTCCTCAACATCAAGTTCAAAGACGACGAATCCGAAGACTTAAGAGTAGTTTAGGATCTCAAATGTAAAAGTAGATAGGTGGAAGTCCCAAGGAAATTATTCCCTCTTCCCCTATTAAAATGTACTTTGATTCCATTGTATTTAGACTTCAAAGTTCAATGTACTTCTTTATTTTTCATAAATGAATGAATGAATATATGTTCCCACTCAAACGGTAAGGTATCTGCATACAGGGGCAAACCCCCTATCTCCAAAAAGTGAGTTAAATCCATCATAATTAGTCTCGTTCTCAAGAAGGGTAACCCCTAAGGCATGCATTGCATAAAGCTTTCCAAATTTCAGAAACTAATTTGCGGCTTGTGTCCTTATTTTTCTTTCTTTTTATTTTACAAAAACTACACCATAGAAAGCCATTATTGCTCAGAAAGACCGCCATCCACCTAGAGACCCCATCATTACCCAATAGAGAGCTACACTAATGGCTGCCAATCCTGATGAGTCATCCTTTGTCTCTCGTGAAGAAGTCAATATAATGAGAACCAAGATTGATGAGATGTTCAAACTTATCTAGTCTATGGCCATGAAAGAAGTTGCTTTGGCCCCGTCATCATCCACTATTTTTCCCAAAGACTCCGAATCTACTAACCCAATGGTTGTGCTACAATTTGATGTTACGGGGAAAAACAAGGAGGATCCCAAAGGGGCCAATACTGAAGAAGAGGAAACCATATTGCTCTCACCTATTGTGAAAAGAACTTCCCTCGTCCCTCTCAGTCTGAAAATTCAAAGGTTGGAGGACTCGCTGCGAAGCCTCCACGGCTATGACTCCTTTGGGCTTGCATCCTATGACGAGTTGTGCTTTTTCCCAAACCATCCAAGACCTGCCAAGTTCAAAATGCCTAACTTTTAGAAATATGATGGCATCGGTAATCCTATTACCCACCTTTACCTTTATGTTGGGGCATTGAGTGGTTATGGCAACGATCCAAAACTCCTCATGCAATTGTTCCAACATAGTCTCAGTGGATCTGCCTTACAATGGTTTGCCTGATTTAACTTAAGGAAGATCACAACCTGGATCGAGCTAGCCAATGCATTTAAAGCTTAATACCACCATAACATTGACCTCAAAGCGGTGGTCCTTGATGACCATGAGTAAAGGAGATAACGAGAGCTTCAAAAGTTACACCCTTAGGTGGAAGGAAGTAGTAACACAAGTCAATCCTCCGTTAGAAGAAAAGGAGTATGTGTAATTATTTGTACACACGTTCCAAGACATATACTATGAGAAGCTCTGCACTAGCATAGGGAAAAGCTTCTTCGGGCTCATCATGCAAGGAAAAATGATAGAAAATGGTCTCAAGATAGGGAGGATTACTAACCCGTATGCAAAAATTAGAGAAAGTTCTAGCAACATAGCCAAGAAGGTGGCTACTGCAAGGGGAGTAATCAAGAAGGAAAGTGAGGTATCTGCTATCTTGCCTATTCAACCACTCCAATATAGTCCCCCACTTCAGTCTCACCTTATCTTACCTATGCCCACTCTAAACATGCCTACCTAAGCACCCAACTTTGGCCCTGCTAGGGCACGACCTAACTTCAATAGGCCATCCCGATGCTTTTTTAACTTCAATGCCTTAGCCTACACCCAAACCGAAGCCTACCATAACCTCCTGAAGAACAACATCCTAAAACCCATATCGGCCCGTCCATTGCCAAGCCATCTACCTCCAACCTTTAATGGCGCGCCCTCACCTACAAGTATCACTCAGGAGGCACCATGCATGACACCGAAAGCTATTTCTCCCTCAAATATAAAATTCAAGACTTGATAGACAATAAAACCATTAATTTATAACCGGTAAACCCTACTCCTACCCCCAATGTGACCACAAATTCTCTGCCGGACCATACAATCAATGTGATATTAGAGAAAATAAAACAGGAGGGTGAATTGGATGAGATCATGGTCGAAGAATATGAAGGAGATTGGAAAACCAATAAAGAGAGCGATTGGGAGGAAGAATTCCCACCATGCCCGATCTACCTCTATAACCCTAATGAGGTGCTTAATTCATCAGACTGGCCGATTGAAGAGCCAACATTTGTGGAGGAGGAACTTGCTGAAGACATGGCCGCTGATGGTTGGGGTGACGAGTTTCTACACCCTAGGTATGCCGAAGCTAAGCGCCACCTATTGGAAAACCCTTGGCCCGCATCTGAGTTTAATTATGAAGACATGGTTTGGGAGCTATAAGAGCCAAAAGAACAAACAGAGTCATTCGAGTTGGAGGGAGGTGAGTTAGCCACCCCATTTATGGAAGAACATGCTGTGAAGGACAACAAGGAGGTCAATGAGGCTGACAACTGCACCGCCACTGTCAACACACCCAGAGCCTTAGAAGAAGTCTTTGCTTTCCTTGCCTTGGCCGAAGATCGCAATGATGGATAAAGCATCAGAAATGTGGGCATCGTCCCAAAACCATACTGAAAGGGATTCTCGTCAGAAAGCGTATAAGAGAGGGGTGTTTTCACCCACTTTCTTTCTAACCCCTTTATATTTTGTCTTTAAATTAATATTTTCATTTTCATTGCTTCTAAAGAACTCTATGTTTGCATTTCATTAAAATAATAAAATGATAGTTTTTGTTCAAATTACTATTATCTCATATTTTTCTTGTGAATGGTGAATCTTATGGAAGACCTGATTTGAAGGGCATGATAGCATGAGTTAACCACTCGCCAAATAATTAACTTTCTGAAAAGAGAGAGGATGCAGATGAGTGAGAAACTACCCAGAAGCAACACTTGCAAGACACCAAAATTAAGCGATGTGTGGCCAGACTATCAAATGGAAGAGGAGCAACTTTTCATTTTCCCACAAAAAAAAAAAGTGTTGTGTACATTCCTTTGCTTAACCCACTAGTGCCTCACGAAAAGTGAAAAGTATTCCTTGTCAACCCTGATCCAACATCATTCCCTCACACTGGGGTAAACAGGTAACTAAGGTCTCCACCAAAATGTCATTCAACGTTCATCAAGCTGAAGCAACATGAAAGCTCTATGGAGCAAGCAATATGATTCAAAATGAAGAGAGGTGCTCATTTCATTTCTCATACAATCAAAAGCAACCATTGTTAAACCTGTTGAGCCGGTTACTTTTTTTTTCAAGAAAACCCTAACCTAGGGATCACCGCCCACAATGGGTTAGGACGAAACATTAAGGAAAAGATCTTAAGAGAAAAAAGTTGTAAAAGTGTTCATCTCATAAAAAGAAAAAAAGGAAAATGAGGAAAAGGGAAAACAAAAAAAAAAAAAAAAAGTTCATCCTATGCCATCTTGAGAAGTATATAGTAAAGGCAAGAATGGAAATATAAAGGTGATCCTAGGCAATAAAGAATCCCAGTAGAAGCAATAGATTCGAGCCCATACGATTTTCTTGCGAAAATCCGAAACCATGGCCTACATTACCACCCTATTAAAGTCCACTATGATTGAAAACAAATTTATTTGATCTAAATGAGCTAGATATATTGCCGAAGCTGAAGAAGGATGCTAGAGGGCCAAAACCTGCTGGAAGAATAACCGAGGATGGTGTGGATCTAAACCCTACTGAAAGCAACATCAAATTTGAGCCTGCATATCCCGTTATTTCAAAGCCCCACAACTTAGCCTACATTACAATCCTACAACAAAGCCTCCTCAGATTGAAAGATTGGTTGCTCATCACTCTACCAAAGGTCAGGTAAGTAGTTGCCAAAGCCCTGAGGGTTAAGAATTCAAGCCAAATTATCCCATACACTAACCTAAGGTAGAAAATCGAATTCGATCAAAAGGATGAAAAAGGTACAAAATGCTATCATCTAATCAAGGTAAGGATGAGCCAAAAGAGTGACCAAAGCCCTGAAAGGGAGGGAGTTGCCATTTCAAAGATGCAGAGTGTAATAACACCCCGTTTATTTTGTTAATTGATGTATTTCCTCATATGTGCATTGTATTTTTATAAAACTTTTGGCATAAGCCTTGCATACATAGGATATAGCTCCCTGTAGAAACAAAAGTCATCAAAATAGTTTAATATCATCTCTAGAACATGTAATAAACGTACACCATCATCATCCATGTACATACATCTGTCCATATACCTAGTTATGTAAATCATAAACATCCATCCCTGCTCATACACTAATACATACATTTGACTATCTGAATTATAAATGTCCATTATGTTCAAAAGGTACAAATAAACTATCTAAACAAAATAAATGCATGTGAAGGTCATGATACGAGGAAGAAGCTAGGTCCATGATAAGGGGCATCCATCAGAGGTCAAAATCAATGTCTGGGTCAAAATCTCCAAAACCTGGCTTAAGTGGAGGCCGCCAACTACTAGAAGCACCAATATCCTATAAAGAAGAAAGAACTAGAATTAGTAAGGCAAATGAATAACTAAGCAACGTCAGAACAAAAAGAGGGAAAGGACAACAAACCCCATTGCCTCCCATATGAGCCAACTGGGTAGTTAAAGTAGCTAGTTTGCCTGGAACTGATCTCTCTCCATTTGGAATTGGTCCCTCTCCGTCTGGTACCGGTTCCTCTGATCCCTCGCAGTAGTGAACTAGGCCTGGAACACATATCCTCTTGCTCGACATCACAAGTCAACCACCTCCTAACTAACGGCGTAATCTCCAACCACCACCTCAAACTAGGTAAAGGCGCCTACATAGTGAGCTTTAAAATGTGCGGCATAGTCAGTCTCTGGAGGAAGTAGAAAACTAGTGCCTAGCTAATGCTCCCGATACGGAATGGGAACTCCCTCGACCACAGCTCTGAACATGTACTAAGGTGGGTCCCCAGCTGATCGAAACTCATCATGGAACTAGTGCTAACATCGATCACTTAGATAGGACTCCGAAGACTCATCACTCAAGAAGGAAATCCTTAATAAAGACAACGAGACTGGATACCTGACTGTCTTATAATGAACTAATCCAATAAACAACCGCTAGGTCACATCCCTTGCCTGTATTAGCTCCAGGTTCACCCGTAGGGTCACAAAGTCGGTAATATCTGATCGATGAGCCACCTGATCACGAGCCCATCTTAAGGCCCAGGAATAGAGATCAGCCTTTACTACCTCCAGACGGCGGACTGACAAGTACTCATAGCTCCACTAGATCAAAAAGAGCCAAAAACCAGTCACGTTACCCCAGCGGGAAGTGGTCTAGGCTCGCATGGATTTGAGGAAACAACCGAAAGAGAAAGACCCCCAATCCAGCTTTGATAATGTGCTTAAATTAGCAACCACGCTCACTAATCGGAAAGGGACGATCAACTTGTTGTTGTTGCAGAAACAGCTAAAAATAATGTACAAAAACAAGTTGTCGCCTCATGATATCTCACAACGTAGGGGTGACTCAACAGCAAAGGTACTCTCGTCCCGATTGAGCTAAGAAACCGAAAAAGCGAAACACTCAGGAGGTGGCAAGTCCAATAAGGCACAAACATTGGCTCTGCTGACTGGCTATAAGGTCATTTGATGACCAACAAAGGAAAGTCTAGTAATAATGGTCTAATCTAATGGAGCAGGACAGAGCTCGAAGCCCACAAAGTGGAAAGTACCCGTCTCACTGAACCATCTTTCAATCAAAGCCAGCACCAAATGTCGGTTCAGGATGTTAGCCTGTAATCCCATAAATGCTCCAAACCTAATCTCCACCAAGAAGGCCTGATAAGATGGAGCCACCCACTGCATAGTGTCGAAAGCCAGATGGATGACCCCTCTGAAAGATGTAAGTACTTGAGGAGGAGGCAAGTGTTGTCGAGAGTATATGCTGAGATGATAGGCGAGGTCCCCTAATAGAGGAATATCTAGTATCTCCAAATCTCCCAAGTCATCATCTATCTGCCTGTGTCCAAAGGAAGCCCTCCTGTAACCAGTCACACGGTGACCGAGGCCCGATACCTCCTCCTCAGCATCCATATCTCCCTCAAAAGCCTTCTCGACTAGAGGGAAGGGGTTGACTGGAGGCATATTCTCCCTCCAGCACTAGCTAGATGACGCTTAACTAGTTGATCTACGACTGCCTTTGGTGTGGCTGGAACTACTGGCAGAATCCTTGCAAGCACCCTTCCCAGATCGGCACCTCCTTTTCGAACCGCCATCCTCCATGTCAGCCATCCTGAAAGTCAAATTAAGGTAAGAACACCGACATATGGTAAATACAGTTCAAAAAATAAGAGGTATTTTAAAAAAAAATTGAAAAATGTTTTAAGTTTTAGGTTGAAATGAATTTTCTATACATTTTGTTTTTGAAAAAAAAAACATTTCAAGATTTGAGTCAAAATGGACTTTCTAAACATTTTAGTCTTTAAGAATTGAAGTTTCAAGTCAAAATGAATCTCCTACACATTTTGTCTTTTAAAATTCAGGTCTCAAGTCAAAATGAATTTTCGACATATTTTGCCTTCAAATATTCAAATTTCAAGTCAAAACGAATTTTCTATACGTTTTGTCCAAATTTCAAATCAAAATATTTTCTAAAGCTTTTTCTTCTAAAAATTTATTTCAAAATTTAATCCCTAGGTCTTTTAGCATTCCCTTTCCAAAGTCATTTCAAAATCCAAATTCATTTTCAAAATAAATCCCATAAATTTTCAATTAAAGTCTATCTCAAGTTTCTTCCTTAAAAAAGATTTCTATTCCAATCAAGGTCTTTTAAAAACTTTTTCCTTCAAAAAGTCTCATTCAAAAATCAATCCTCAAAAATTCTCAAGGTTTCAATCCACAAAACTTTTCTTTTTCCAAAATCCTTATCACTTTCCAAGTTTTTCAAATTCAAAATCCATTTGCAAAAGTTTTTATTCAAAATTTCATTTTAAAAAATTCTTCCTAAGTTTTTCCATAAATTTTTTTAGGCCTCCCCGAGTTTCTCGAGGCATTCTCTGCCAAAAAGCCCCCACATTTAGAGGTTTTACCTCTTTTTTTCTTCAAAAATATTTCTTGTCAAAATTTCTAACTCTTTCTTTACTTCAAAAATTTTTCTCTTGAGTTTCTCGGGACCTTTTACGCCAAAAAGGTCTCACCCTCAAAGGTTTCATATCTTTTTCCCTTAAAAAATATTTCATTTCGATGATTTTCCAACTCTTTCCTTAAATTTTAAAAATTTCGATAGAGTCTCGTTTGTAAATAGTCCCTACAACACTTAGAACTTTGCAATAACACACAAAGCATGCACCCACGACACAATCACATAACTGCAATACACATAAAACGATCTGTGCACATTCTTAAGAGTTTCAAATTTCTAAACACCTGTTTTATTTTTTAAAAATTCAAAGGTTTTAAAAATTGTCGCAAAAATCTTTCAAAACTACTTCAAATATTTTCTAAAATATTCTCACTTTTTTCTAAAGATTAAATTCAAATATTTCCATAAATTTCTCAATTTATCTTATTTTTACCTATTTTTTATTTTTTAAAAATTTAAAAATTTTAAAAAATTTTTAGAAAGTCATAAAATTGCATGCGGTTGTTAAACATATTTTTCTAGGACACATGGTGCAAAAATCTAGCCAGAAAACCCGATACCCAAGGCTGTAAGGACAAATTCCTAATTCTTGCAGAAACCTCTTTTACATCAACATACAAAACTACCCAAACTCGATCAAACAAGCATCAAAACACAGGAAAAAAAAACATCACCAAAGCATTCAAAAAACATTAAAAAATCGATTTCGACTATTTGCACGACTCAAACAAAGTTCCGTTGGCCCAAAAGGCAACCCAAGAAGGGGGTGAATTGGATTTGTCAAAAATTAAATCAATTAAGATAAATTAAAATTAATCTAACCAATAGAACAGTTGTTCAAGATTTATGCAATGCAATGTAGACAATAATAAAATAAAAACAGAGCACGAGAAAGCACACCAAGAATTACCGAGACTCAACCACAATTTGTGGTCTACGCTCTCACTCCAAGATTCCCTTAAAGTCTTCTTCCACTATGCGATCTTCAATTACAAAGTAGATGCTGATTTCCAAAGTACTCAACTCTCTTTTATACAAGAACTTCTTCCCAAGTTCTTCCAGTCACCAAGTGGTTTTGCCCAAGATCCACTTCAATTTATAAGTATTTTTCTTTCTTAAGAGAATACTCTAACTCCCACTTACAAGTATATGAAAGATATAAAAATGAAATACAAACTCTTTATGAAGAGTAGAAGAAAAATCAATAGCTCACTAACTGCCAACTTGAAGACAGAGAATTTTCAGAATTTTTAGCTCAATCAATCAGTGAATGTTGTATTTGTTGTCCATAAATGCATTTGAAAACTTATATATAAAGCCTTGAATTGTTTTCACCCATTGGAGGTTGTTGAAGCTTCATTAAATGCGTGCCCAGTTTAATATAGCGTTTAAAAATATAATCGTTAGTCCCCAAGTGTCGACACTTGACTTCTATGTGTCGACACATAAAGTTTGCATTCTTCAAATTTTGTCCACTGTCTCCATGTGTAGACACATCAAACCTATGTGTCGACACATCACCTAGAAAATGTTCTTTATGCTTTCTTTGATCAGTTTAGTTTCAAATAATCTGGGGTTGTTCAATGGATCTTCTCTGTGAGGTATGATATTCTTCAAAAACATTTAAGATCTTCAAGGAGTCTTCTCTTTGCTATAAACAAAAAAGCAAGCAAAGCATTTAATCAACAAAGCCTCAAGCTACAACAATAGAGTGATATTTCATTCACAAAGGTCATCATATAAGATTAGGCAATGATCATTCACAAAAGATTACAAAAGGAGTTGTCTTTGAGGATGACATGTCATCCTTAAGGATCATGCATATGCAAGATGAAAGTGCAAACAAAAGATAGAGAGGGATAGAGGGATGGAGAGGAGAGGTCAGTGGGTAGAGGCTGGTGGTGAGGGGGTTAGTTCAACTGGATTAGATACAGTGTTGGAAGGGCCAGGTTTGTATCTCGGCCTCAGATTGTATCTCAGTCTTCCCAAAGATATAGAGATAGGTACAGTAAATGTGGCTTTCTTGGCTTTACCAACTCCGTTTCTTTTGTCATCAAATATGCTATCCTTAAACTCATTCTTTGTTTCTTCTTCTGTGTCCATTTTTTAACCTTCTTCTTGGTTTTCTGTTGGAGTAACATTTTCACTTTCTTGTTCGGCTGGCTCTTTTTCGTCACTGACTTCTTATTCTTCTTTTTCTTCCTCAACAGCAATCCCTTAAGCTTTCTTTAACAAATTCACATCTTTCTTAAGACCTTTTAACTATTTCAGCCCACTGTCAAGTTTCTGTTTCATGTTGTGAATCATATCCATTAGATTTTCCATGAAATCTTCAACCTAAGTGGCCTTTAGAGATTGTGCTAAGGGT
>CM065387.1:13402500-13487500 GCA_033060915.1 Euryodendron excelsum | reverse complement strand
GAGTTTTTCTTAATCTTTTCTTTCAAAACACAAACTTCATTTTTTAATACTTCATTTTCTTTTTGCAAGTACTCATTTTCCTTGGTAAGAGTAGAAACCATCTTTTTTAGGAGTCCATTTTTTATTCCCATCTTTTTTAATTTGAAAAGTAGAACATCGAATGCATCTTGTAATTCATTGAAAGTAAATTGAAATGAATTTGAGTTTGATACCTCATTGTCTTCCTCATGAGCCATGAGATAGATTAGCCATCTCTTGAGATTCAGCTTCTTTTTCAAAGCCAGATTCTTCATCGTCACTTCATGTCATAGCTGTCGTTGCCCTCTTTCCTTGGTTTTTCCTTCCTTTCTTTTTTAGCAGGGGGCATTCAGCCTTTATATGGCCAGACTTCTTATATTCATAGCATATAATTGTAGATTCTTTACTAGAATCTCCTTTGGCTTCATGCTTTTTTCCTCCTTTCCATTTCCTCTTCATAAACCTTCTGAATTTTCGTGTGATGGAAGCAATGTCCTTATCATCATTCTCATCACCAGTTGGTTCTTTTTTTTGGCTGGTAGACTTGAATGTTACCGTCCTCCTTTTCTTTTTTTCATCATCTTGGACATGTTGCTTTTGAGTTAATTCATCATAAGCGAGCCCAAGAGTTCTTCAAGAAGCAATGTGTTGAGGTCCTTTACTTCTTGAATTACCGTGACCTTAGCTTCCCAAGTCTTTGGCAGAGATCTTAAGATCTTTCTTACCTGCTCATTGTTAGCATACACCTTTCCAAGATATTTCAAACCATTAATAATATTGGTGAACCTTGTAAACATTTCGGTAATAGACTCATTCGTTTTCATTTTAAACAATTCATAACTATGCACTAAGATATTAATTTTAGATTCCTTAACCTGATTAGTACCTTCATGTGTTATCTCTAATCTATCATATATTTCTTTAGCTGATTCACAAGTAAAGATGCAAATGAATTCATTAGGATCAAGTGCACAATATAAAATATTCATGACTTTGGCATTAGATTGTAGCATTTTCAAATCATCCTCATCCCATTCGGATTCAGGCTTAGGAATATCAATTCTTTTTACTCTTTTCGTAGGGGTTTTGGGACCATTCACTATAATCCTTTATAATTCATAATCTACCGATTGAATATAGATTTTCATTCTATTTTTTCAATAGTTGTAATTGGTGCCATTAAATATAGGTGGTCAGTTGGTGGATTAACCCTCACTGAGAAAGCTTCTAAAGTTGGTTGTCATGGATCTATTCCTAGGATGTTAAGCCTAAAATAGAAATACAAGCTTTAATACCAGTTGTTGGCCCAAAAGGCAACCCAAGAGGGCAGTGAATTGGGTTTTTTAAAAATTAAAGCAATTAAGATCAATTAAAATTAATCTAATCAATAGAGCAGTAGTTTAAGATGTTTGCAATGCAATGTAGATAATAATGAAATGAAAACAAAGCACAAGAAAGCGCACCAAGAATTACCAAGGTTCAACCACAATTTATGGTCTACATCGTCACCCCAAGATCCCCTTGAAATTGTCTTCCACTGTGCAATCTCCAACTACAAAGCAGTTGCTGATTTCCAAAGTGCTTAGCTCACTTTTACACAAGAACTCCTTCCCAAGTTCTTCTAGTCACCAAGTGGTTTTGTTCAAGATCCACTTCAACTTACAACTATTTTTTTTTCTCAAAAGAACACTCTAACTGTCACTTGCAAGTATATGAAAGATATACAAATAAAATACAAACTCTCTAAGAAAAGTAGACGAAAATTGAATAGCTCACTAACTGCCAACTTGAAGACAAAGAGAATTTTTAGAATTTTAAACTCAATCAATCAGTAAATGTTGTATCTCTTGTCCATAAATGCATTTGGAGGCTTATATATAAAGTTCTGAATTGAATTCACCCGTTGAAGGTTATTGGAGCTTCATTAAATGCGCGTCCAATTCAATATAACATTTAAAAATATAGCCGTTAGTTCTCAAGTGTCGACACTTAACTTTCATGTGTCGACACATCAAGTTTGTAATTTTTAAATTTTGTCCACTATCTCTATGTGTCGGCACATCAAACTCATATGTCGACACATCACCCAGAAAATATCTTTCATGCTATCCTTGATCAATTTAGCTTTAAATAATTTGGAAATGTTCAAGGGATCTTCTCTTTGAGGTATGATATTTTTCAAAAATATTTAAGATCTTTAAGGAGTCTTCTTTTTAGGGTATGATGATACTTCAGACACTTCAATCTAATTTGGATTGAATTCAATTTGGTTTCTTCTAAATCTTCTCTTGGATTCTTCAAGGAGTCTTTGCAAACATGATGAATTCTTCTTTTGAATCACCTTTAATTGCTTTGAGTTCAAGTCAACTTCATTGAGTCTTTAGAAACTTGATGAAGTCTGCTTTTGAGCACTTTTAATGCATATCAACTTTCTTGAATCTTCACAGCCCTGATGAAGTTTTCTTTTGAATTCTTTACAGAGACTTTTGCAATCATGATGAATTCTCTTTTTGAACACCTTCAATCTCTTCGAATTCAAGTCATCTTCATTGAGTCTTTTCACACTTAATGAAGTCTTCCTTTAAGTACCTTCAATCACTTCGAATGCAAATCATCTGTTTGAAATTTGAATAGGTGCAATTGTTCTGTTTTGGTGCATGGCTTGACTTTTAGCACATTGCTTGAACTTGTAAATGTTTGCATCCATTTTGATATGAATTAGACTTTAAGTCTAAATTATAATTCTTATTAATCTGCACACTAATTAAATGCATTAGTAAATTAACACAAGATTTAGTTATCATCAAAATCAAGGCGTAGAGTCAACAAGTTCCACACATAGAAATCAACGAAAAACCAAAACTCACCTCTTGGAGTTCTTGGCAAAATCTTCTTCTCTGGCAACTATTCTGACGATGATGACCATTTCAAAAATTCTCCGGGATCTCCTAAGTCCACTCCTTGATTGCATAAGGCTCACTTCTTGCAAAAACACCTGAAATTTCTCACACACTCTCCAAACTCTCTCAAACCCTTAAGGATTCGAATAAAATTTTTTTTGCTTTTAATCTCAGGCTTGGTGCCACTAGCAGTGGCATCAAGGTAATTCTAAGCCTGGCACCATAGTCAAATTCTGGACCATTCGGCCCTTTTTCCCGCCAAATTCCAATTTGAAATGCCCATTGGGTTGATTTTTGATTTTCAAGCTCCAGTATTCAAAGATTTTCAAACTTCAATCTCTATGATAGCCTCATGGTCAATGTGAGACTCTTACTTTATTGTTTTCTGCCTTCGTTAAGCAAAGACAGAAAAAAGATAGGCAGTTATAAGCACCCCATTTTTGCCCGCCTGGCAATCTCTAGTCCATCCAGACTCACATTCAAACCAATACAGACATATTCAAGCCCAAGCTAGTTTTTCAGACTCAATCCAGTTAATCGATTGCTTCATGGGCCTACCGAGCCAATAGAGGCAAAATGACCAAAATGCCCTAGGGGCATTGTTCGGTCCATTCCTAGTTAGCATGTCTTCCTAAAGATGGTAAGTCCCTATTTCAACCTCTATTCCAATTTCAATTCCAATCAAGACCAATCAAACTCAATCCAGCACACCTTTTGAAAAAGTTAATCGCTCAAGTAGTAAGTCTATCCAATTCAGTGCGTTCTCCGAGAAACTCCTTAGAGTAGTAAGTCCCTTTAGACCTATCAACCGGGATAGAACCCAAGTCCCCGAGATGGTAGAACGGTTCATTTCTGGTGCCTAGTAGCGTGCCAATGTAGAATTTTCTTTATTTGGCACGTCTTTTGAGAAAGTTGATTCCTCAAATGATAAGTCCATCTAGTAGCTTCCCAAGATTAGGCAGTCTTCAAAATGAGCACACACCGTTAGAGTGACAGAAACACTCACAAAAATCGCAATTGTCAGAGTAGTAGAAATACTTGAAAACAGAACGACATTAGGAATTGCCAACAAACCACCTATGTCACGGGACCAAACTCGCCTCTTGGTCGTGACACGTTTACCAAAGGATGAGATAGCTTTGGAAACCAACTCGTCACACATCGTTAGAGTGATAAAAATACTCAAAACTCGGTTCAACACCAGTGCCTGCTAACCCACTCCAGTGAAAAATGACCAAATTGTCCCTTAGGCCTCTTTCAGCACATTTCTCGAGAAAGTACCTAAGTCCTCAGAACACTAAGTCTGCCATTCCAAGATTGTCCTAAAGACAATCCGTCATGTTCAAGTGCCTTCCAATCGGTTCTGAACCAATTTCGAGACCAATTTGTCAAAATAATCATTTTGCCCCTAGGCATTCGACTGTCTCTAAGAACCACACCAACTTTGAGTATCAAACTGGTAACCTCTCGAAGATGCTTCTAATAGTATTCTCAACCTTTCAACACCTTTCCAGATCATTCCGAGTTTGTTCCGGCAAACTTGGTACAAAGGTCGATTGCCTTTTTTAACCATGCTGGCTCTGGGTATCAAACTGGTAACCCTCCGGAACACTATTAATAGTGTTTCCAACCTTTAAGACTTTTTAAAGATCGATCCGAGTCCATTCCTGTATTTTTTTGGTTTAATTGATTGTTTTTCCCTTGGCAAGCCGGTTGATCTTTTCAAACACTCCAGCATTGCTTCTTAGGCCAGTTACCTCTGAGACAGTCTCTCGAGGTTTCCTGTCCATTCTCGGTCGAGTCTGGTTGCTCGAAACCTTCCAGATCATTCCCAAACTTTTTAGAGTCACTTCTAGTGGAGTTAAGCCAAAAATTGCATGGTAGTCACTAGTTCAGGCGCCCAAATCTTTTGCCTTGCGTATCAAGGGTTAAAAGATACGTTTCTTGCTGCCTTAAAACTTTTCTAAATGGCTAGCACCCCTACAAGCCAAAAATTGGCCTAGCGCCACTGCAAGCCAATAATTGGTCTGGGATTTTTTGCCATAGCGCCACTACAATAGGCGCTAGGCTATTTTTGTGTCTATAAATACAGACCCTCCTCCTGCGTGAAAATGGTCCACAAACTCAGTCTAAAAACTCTATTTTTTGAAATACAAAGCTCAAAGTCTCTCCAAACCCTAGCTCTCTCTAGTCTTTTCAAACCCTAGCCTCCATACACTTAAACCCTAACATCTATATGGTCCATACACTCAAACACAAGCCCCCAAAGCCTCCATTAAAGACTCAAGGTGTTGTAATTCCAAGGTTCTCAAGTTCAAGTAAAGCAAAGCAAATAAAACAAGCAAAGCAAGAAGAAAACAAGGTATGCTTTCGATTTAGTCTATGTAATTTCCCCTCTTTCTTCTTCCTCTTAATCCACTTGGGTTTTCTTCTATTTTAATTCCTTATCATCTACCTCCCTTTCTTGCATGCTTGAAACAAAGGACTCCCTGATTCCAGCCTAGGAAGAATTGTTGAAGGTCACCGTGTTGGAAGCTTTCTTCAAATTTGACCCTTGATAGTGTGGGTTTGACCCCCTTGATTATGCGGTGAAACCTAACCTTATATGTTCACGACCCTTTTTGCATTGTACATATCATATTCATACATTCATTCAAAATTGTTTTCAAAGTTGTTTTCCAAACTAACATCAAAGCTCTCTTTCAAAACTTGCATCAAAGTGGTTTTTAAACTTGGATTCAAAATTTCTTTTTCACACTTGTTTTCAAAACCACAATCTTAAAGTGGTTCTAGCCATTCTATGGTTAGGGTTGTTTTAGGAAAGTGTTATATTCATTGTGACTATCAAGGTCCATATTTTAGGTATAAACCCAAAATTATTTTTCATCAAAACCACAATCTTAAGATGATTCTAGTCATTCTATGGTTAGGATTGTTTTAGGAAAGTGTGATATTTAATGTGATCATTATGGTACATGTTCCAAATTCGTGTTGTTTTCAAAATCACATTCCTAGAATGGTTCTAATCTTTTTATGGTTATAATCATTTTAGAAAAGTGAGATATTCAAAAGATTTTAAAAGTCCATATTTAAGCCCTTTTTCTAAATTGCTTTTTAAATTTTCTTTTAAAAACTCTCTTCAAAAGTATACTTTCTAAAAAAATCCCCTTCAAAAATTTACTTTCTAAAAACTCTTTTCAAAGATCTCCTTTCTAAAAACTCTTTTTTTTAGAGTCCAAGTCAAGTCCTAGATCCCATGGTTTAGAAACCCTAGTTCTCTTTCCTAGAGTATGACTTCCTTTTTTGCCTCAAATCATAAGTTTTCAAAAACTATCTTCTACATTAAATCCTAGATTTCTAAAATTCAACATTTTCAATTCCATGTCAAATTCAACCCTCCAATTTAGGAAACTAGATCAAATCTTCCCATTTAGGAAAGTAGATCAAATCTTTCAATTTTAGAAACCAAATCAAATCATCTAATTTTTTAAAATAAAATCTAATCTTCTACTTTAGGAAATAGGAATCAAATATTTCTTAATTCAAACATTTCCTAAATTCTAACCTTTCCTAATTCCAACCTTTCCTAATTTCAAACCTTTCTAAATTTCGATCTTTCCAAATTCTAAAACTTTCTAAATTCTAAATCTTCCCAAAGTTCAAATCTTTCTGAATTTAAAACTTTCCTAAATTGAAATCTTTTCTAAAATGAGAACTTTCCTAAAATAAAACTTTCTTAATTTGGCACTTTCCTAAAATTGAACATTTATATTTTGAAACTTTCCTAATTCAAAACTTTTCAAAATCCAATCTTTCCTAAACCCTACTTTCCAAATCATTCAAAGTCAAGTGTTTTAAATCAAATCAAATCCTTTCCAACCTATTCTAAATCTTATCTTTTCTAACTCTAAGTTTTCTAAACTCAAATCAAAATTTTCAAGTCTAAATCTAACCTTTCTATTTTAAGTACATGCTTCAACCTTAGGTTATCTAAAACTTTAGGATACCTAAACCTTAATTCAACCCTAATCCAAAGTTAGGAAGCTTCAACTTTTTTCTAACACTCTTTTCTAAACCAAGATGGTTTTTCAACTTCAATCTAAGTTAAAATGTTTTCAAAATTCAACTCCTCCTTTCTCAAATCAAGTCCAAGTTCTATTTCAAAGTTCAAACCCTTCTCCAAGTCCAATATAAGTCTAAGTGCAACTTCAAATCCAAGTCCAATTTCAAATCTTCTATTCCAAGTTCAAATCAAACTCTTTTTGAATAAAATCTTTTCAAATCAAACTTTTCAAAACCTCAAAGTGTTTATTTTCAATCGGACTCTTGTCTAAACCACGACTGACCTGATTTCCAACAAAGGGATACATAAGCAACCCTCATGGGTGTAGTCACAACCTTTTTCAATTTTCTAATTTTCACAAACCTTTTGCAAATCTCCAATTTTTACAACATTTTTTTAAATTTCTAATTCCACAACCTTTTTCAAGTTTCTAATTCTATAACCTTTTTTAAATTTCTAATTCCATACTTGTCGCGCTCCGATTATTTGCACCCAAAAAAGACAAGTGAGAAAAATACAGAACTCTCTTGTTAGAACTCATCCTCCTAGAAGAATGAGTGCAACTAGGTTTGAATTGAAAATTGATTTTGAATGAAGGCCTTTTGGAAAAACAATTTGGAGTCACCACCTAACTTAATTAAGGTGAGTTAGGTCACCTAAAAACTAAGCATAATCCGAATATTACACTTAGGATTTTTTGAAAACGATTTTAAAAATACCTCCTCAAGAGAGGGTTTTTAAGACAATAGGTTGTTTGGCAACCTTTAGAAAACATTTAAGTCCTTTTTTAAAAATAACTTTATTTGGTCTCTTGAAAACAGTGATCTTAAGTTCGAGAGTTGGTTACGTGTAGGGAGGACGCACTAAGCCATCACCCTATCTTGCCATTGCGGTACCTACATCTCTATTCACCCTAGATTCACTCATTAAAGTTTTCAATTAATATATGTCCAAAATTATCCACTTTAGAAAAGAATGCTTAGAAAGAAATTGACATGATGCATGATATGCAAGTGTAAGAATTTTATTTGGATTTTTAGAAACAATATTTGAAAAGAATTTGATTTGATTTGAAAGGGATTTGGAAAGATAGATTTGATTTTGAAAATTGACTTGAAAAGAAGAATTGAAGTTTGAAATTGGAAAAAAAGTTTTGAAAATTAAAATTGAAGATTTGAAAATAGATTTTTGGAGTTAGAAGTTTGAAAAAATTATGGTATCGGAAATTTGAAAAAGAGTTATGGTTTTGGAAACTTAAAAAAGGTTGTGACCACACCCATGAGGGTTGCCTACTTATCTCTTTTGGAGGAATCAGGTCAGTCGTAGTTCGAGCAAGAGTCCAATAGAAAATAGAAGATTTGGCTTGGAAAAGAGTTGGAGTTGGAATTTGGATTGGGAAATTAGGAAATTTGAACTTTGATTGGAAGTTTTGAAAAGATTGGTTTTGGAAAGCTTGGTTTAGGAAACCTAAACTTAGAAAAAAATGGAACTTAGGAAAGATTTCAGGTTTTAGAAATATTGGACTTGAATTGGAAGGGTTTTAGAAAAGATTTGACTCAAATGTTGGACTTGGAAGATTAGGGAAAGATTGGATTTTGGAAAGGTTCAAATTAGGAAAGTTTTGTTTTAGGAAAGGTTATGAATTAGCAAAGTTTTAATTTAGAAAAGTTATGAATTAGGAAAGATTAGAAATTAAGAAAGTTTACTTTTAAGAAAAAGTTGATTTTTAGAAAGATTTGAGAAAGATTTGGAATTTGAAAAGTTTAGAATTTAAAAAGTTTTAACTTAAAAAAGTTTTGACTTAAGAAAGTTTTAAGTTTAGAAAGTTTTGGATTTGAAAAGATTTGGAAGAGAAAGTTTGAAATTAGGAAAGGTTTGAAAGTTTAAGTTTTAGAAGCACTTGGCGTTTAGGAAAGATTTGAAAATTTGGAATTTGGAAAGTTGAAATTTGGAAAGGTGTGGAATTAGGAAAGATTTACATTAGGAAAGATTTGAAAAGTTAAGTTTTGGAAACTTAAGGTTTAGGAAAGTATGAGATTAGGAAGGAGTGGATTAGAAAAGATTTAGACTAGGAAGGATTGAGATTCCTATTTCCTAAAACAAAGGCTTGGATTTTGTTTCTAAAAGAGATGATTTGATTTTGTTTCCAAAAACGGAGGATTGGATCTAGTTTCCTAAATGAGGATATTGGATTTGGTTTCCTAAAATGGAGGATTGGATTTGACATGGATTTGAAAAGTGAAGTTTTGGAAACCCTAGATTTGAAAGTCCATGATTTGATGTAGAAAATAGGATTTGGAAACCTAAAGTTTGAGGCCAAAATAGGGAATTGGAAATCATATTTTTGAAAAGAGAATTAGAGTTTCCTAATTGTTGGCTCTAGGGCTTGACTTGGACTCTAAGAAAAGAGATTTTGGAAAGTGAATTTTTGGAAAGAAAGATTTTTGGAAGGAAATCTTAAGAAGGAGTTTTTAGAAAGTATACTTGAAAAGGGATTTTTGAAAAGAGTTTTTTTAGAAAAGAGATTTTTAGAATGAGTTGTTAGGAAGGAAACTTAGGGAGTGTTTCTAGAAGGTAAATTTTGAAGAGAGCTTTTTTGGAAAGGAGTTTGAAAAGGATTTTTGGAAAATAGATTTTTGAAGGGAGTTTTTAGAAAACAATTTTTAGAAAGTAATTTTGGAAAGGAGATTGGAGGAAATTTTTTAGAAAGGATATTGGAGAGGAGATTTTAGAAAAAGAGAATTTTAGAAAGTTAGTTTAAAAAGGGATTTTGAAGAAGTTTTGAAAATATGGACCACAAAAGTCATTTTAAATGTATCTCTTTCCTAAAGCAACCCTAGCCATGAAAAGGTTAGAATCACCTTATGATTGTGATTTTGAAAACAAGTTTTGAAGAAGAAAATTTTAATGTAAGTTTTGAAAACTATTTTGATGCAAGTTTCGAAAACAAGTTAGAAAATTAATTTTGGAGGAATGCAAGAGCATGATATGCACCATGCAAGTTGGGGTCGTGAACATACAAGGTTAAAGGCTTCACCACATAATCAAAGGGGCCGAACCCACGTGGTCTCCGATTAGACTAAGAGAAAGCCCCCGACACGGTGACCTGCAATAGCCTAATCTTACACATGGGCTGGGAAGTCCCTAGTTTCAAGCATGCAAGAAAGGGGGAGAAGAAGATGGGGGATTAAAATAGAAGAAAACCCAAGTGGGTTCAGAGGGAGGAGAGAGGGAGGGGGGGGGGGATTTGCATAAATGTAAAAAGAAAACCTACCTTGTGTCTTCTTTATTGGCTTTGATTTGCTCGCTTTGCTTTTCTCGCTTTGCTTCGTTCCTCGCTTTAGTCTTCACCTTGATCTTCAAGTGCTCGTTCGGATCTTTGGAAACTTCAGAGTTACAGCACTTCAAGTCTTCAATGGAGGCTTTGGAGGCTAGTGTAGGAGTGTATATGGGTGTATGTGAGTGTATAGGGAACTAGGGTTTGGTGTATGGTGGCCAGGATTTGGAAAACTTAAAGGAGACTAGGGTTTAGGGAGGCTACGAGTTTTGTATAACGAAGAAAAGGTTTTTCAGACTGAGTTGGCGGACTCTTTTTACGCTGGAGGAGGCTCTATATTTATAGACTGAGGACTAACCTGGCACTTGTTGTAGTGGCGTAAGGCAAAAGAATGCATTGGTGCCACTAGGAGTATCTTCAGAAGATTTGGGCACCTGTACTAGTGACTACCATGTATTTTTTAGCTTGGCATAAGTAGGAGTGGTTCTGGAAAGTCTGGGAAGGATTTAAAGGACCGAGAATGGCCCAGAAGGTTGGAAAGGAATAGGAACCCTTAGAATAGAGTCCCGGGGGTAGTAGACTTGAAAAATGGTGACAGGATGTGTTGGAAGGGTTGATCGGGTCATTAGGCGCAAAATGGTCAACTGGACCGGAAAACTACCGGGATGGATTCGAAATGTCTTGGAAGAAGACTCAATATTTGGAAATATTACTTAAAATGTCCCAAAAGGTTACTGGTTTGATACCCAGAGCCGGTATGGTTAGAAAAGGCGACCGGCCCGCCAGGGGCAAAACAGTCATTTTGTACCGGGTTTGCCGAAACTGACTTGAAATGATTTGAAAAAGTATTGGAAGTCCAGGGATTCTATCAAAAGCATCTTCAGGAGGTTACCAGTTTGATAACTAGGGCCGGCGTGGTTCTCGGAGCACTCGGACACTTAGGGGGCAAATGATCATTTTGACCGGAGAGTCTCGGAATTGGCCCGAAACCGACTGGAAGGCACCTAATCATGCCGGATCATCTCTGGGACGATCTTGGAAGGGTGGAATTACCGTACTGAGGACTTAGGTACTTTTTCAAAAATGTGCCGGAAAATGGTCGTAGGGGTAGTTTGGTCATTTTTCACCGGAGTGGGCTAGCAGGCACTGGTGTTAACCTGGGTTTTGAGTGTTTTCACCATTCTGATGGCGGTCCTGTGATATAGGGGTTTGCTGGCAATTCCCTATATCGACTTGTTTACGAGTGTTTCTGCCACTCTAACGGTTGTGATGTTTGCGAGTACTTCTGCTACTCTAACGGTCTGCGATCATTCCCGAGACTGTCTGATCTTGAAAAGCTACTAGATGAACTTAGCACCTAAGGAATCAACTTTCTTGGAAGGCTTGCCGAAACAGACATTTTTTCATTGGCGGGCTAGCAGGCGCCAAAAGTGGACCGTTCTACCATCTTGGGAACTTGGGGTCTCATTCCGGTCGACGGGTTTGAAAGGACTTATTGTTCTGAAGAACTTCCTTCAAAAAATGTGCCAGACAGGATGGACTTACCGCCTCGAGGAATCAACTTCCTCAAGTGTGCCAGATTGGAATTGGAATTGGAATTGGACTCGAAATTGGATTGGAATTGGATTTGAACAGGAACTGGACTGGAAAAGGGGACTTATCGTCTTTGGGAAGATACGCCCACTGGAATTGGACCGAACAATGCCTCCAAGGGCATTTTGGTCCTTTTGCATCTATTTGGGCCCGACGGGCCCATGAAGCGATGGACTGACTGGATTAGGATTGGAAAATTGGAATACGTTAATATTGACTTGAACTGAAGTCTAGACGGACCAGAGACTGCCGAACGGGCAAAAATGGAGTACTTATAATTGCCTTTCTTTTTTTTTTTATCTTTGCTCGTTGAAGATAGAAAATGATAGAGTAAGGGTCCTATGTTGACCGTGAGGCGGTCAAAGGGACGGACTTTGAAAATTTTGGAAGCCGGGAGTTTGGAAATGGATATTGAGTTCAAAATACCTTTAAAATCATGTTTTGGCTGAAAAAAGGGCAAAACTGCTCAAAATTTGGAACTGGCGCCACTAGCAGTGGTGCCTTTGGTAAACTTGGCTGCAGTGGCGCCAGGTTTGAGATCAAAACTAGAAAAATTTCTAGTTCGAACACTTATGGGATTTGAAGGATTTTCGAAAAACCGAGAGTCTTTGTGAGGAAACCGACTTGAACATTGAAGGAGCACCTCTTGGAGACCACAGATGATTGCCAGAAGTAGACTATGTCACCGGAAAAGTTGTCGGAAGAGAAGATTTCGCCGGAGAACTCCAAAAGGTGAGTTTTTGATTTTATGTTGATTTTGATGTGTAGAACTCCGTTTAAGTTGTGTGAACGGTGAAAATTTATGTTTCGATATGTTTTGAACATTGTGGTGAGGTTATTTTTTCATTTTGGTACTTGTTTGATTGAATTTGAGTGATTTTACGTGATTATGTGAAGAGAGTTTTCTGCAGGAATTGGGGGTTTGTACCTGCAAGCTTGGGTTTTGGGTTTTCTGGCCAAATTTTTATACTGTGTGCCTTAGAAAAATATGTGTAACAGCCGTGTAAAGTTTCATGATTTTTTGAATACTCGGTGATTTTTTTATTTTTTAAAAAATAAAAAAATACTTAGAAAATTAAGAAAATTTACGAGCTTGATGAAATTTTTAGAGCTTAAAATTTAGAAAAATTTGAGAATATTTTATAAAACATTTGAAATGATTTTGAGGAATTTTAGGACATCTTTGGAAACCATTAATTTATTGAAAGAGAAAACAAGTGTTTTGAAAAATTCAAAAATTTGAAGATTATGCGCGGGTGTTGATGTTATGTGATTGTGACGTTGTGACATGCACAGCTTGTATTTTGTGTTGATGTTGTGGGTGTTGTAGGGACCATTTTTAAACGAAATTCTGCCAAAATTTTTAGAAATTTAGAAAAAGGGTTGGAAAACAATTTTGGAATAAAATCTTGTTGAAGGAAAAAGATATAAAACCATTGAGGGTGGGGCCTTTTTGGCAGAGAAAGCCCAAGAAACTTGGGGGCCTTAAAGCTGCTGGAAGAAAAATTTAGGAAGATTTTTTGAAAACGAAAATTTGAAAATGAACATATTTTGGAAGATTTGAAAATGGATTTTGATGAGAATTTTTGGAAAATTGAAAATTGGCTAATTGAGTTTGAAGAAAACCTTTGGAAGAAGAAAGTTTAAGAAAATCGTGATTGGAATAGAAAAAGCTTGGGATGGATTTTATCTGGAAGATCTTGAAATTTTGATTTAAAAATCATTTGGAATTTCAGACAAAACATGTAAAAAATTCGTTTTGACTCGGAGCGGGAAATTTAAAATCAAAATGTATTGAAAATTCATTTTGATCTCGGAAGAGGAAATTTTAAAAATCAAATTGTGTAGGAAATTTATTTTGACTCAAAACGGAAAATTTAAAATCAAAATGTGTAGGAAATTTATTTTGACCTGAGACTTGAATTTTGAAATCTTTTTGGACAGAAAACTTGGAAAGATCTTGGAAAATAGAATTTTAGGAGACATTTTGGAGGTAATATCTTAGGAACTCTTTTGGATTTGGAAAATTTTGTAATTGACAAAGATTTAGGATGGAAAACTTTGGAACTTGATAGAAATTTTGGAAGGAAGAATTTTTGGAGTGAAACCTTGAAAAATTTTAAGGATTTATTTTGGCTAAGACTTTTTGAAAGAAAAAGTTTGGGAGAATCTTAAATCTGATTGGAAAAGAAATTTTCTTAAAGAACTGAATCAGAAAAGCTTGAAGATGGATTGAAAAAAAAATTGAGATTTGATTTTGAAAATGATTTTTGACCTTGATTTTCGAAGTAGACTTGGGAGGAAAACATTTATCAACCTTAGAATTTGATTTTAAGAAGTGATTTTGAAGGTGAACATTTGGAAGAGAGAATTAGAGAACCTTTTGAGAACTGATTTTAGAAATGAACTTTTAGAATAACAGAGTTTTTGAAAACTTTTGGAGGAAAATAATAGGAAACCTTTGGGAAACTGATTTTTGAAAAAAACTTTTGAAAGGAAGAAGTTGAGAAACTTTTTGAGGAATTTTTAAGAAACCTTTGAGAGTTGATTTTAGAAAAGAAACTTTAGATGAAAAGTTTAAGACACCTTTTAGATTGGTTTGAGTAGCACGTATATGAAAGTTATGTCATTCATTTTTTATCTTTGGTTATTATCGTTACTATTTTTTCTTGGTTTTATTTCTTATCTTTATATACAATATATTAACACCTCTTACCTTGCTTACCCTTTCAGGATGGCAGATGCGGGGGACGATGGTTTTGAGAGGAGACGTCGCTCCAGGAAGGCGGCCAGGACGGATTATGTCAGCAGCTCTAACTGCTCTAGGGGTAGTCAACGATCTGCTGGACGGGCATCTTCCAACAAGAGCGTTCTGAGCGTTCTGCCTTCCTAGTTTCTTAGCTTAGTCAGGATGACCGTACCTTTGCTGTTGAGCCACCACTTGCCAGGCGGGACATCATGAGACGACTACTTGTTTTGTACATCATCTTTAGCTGCTTCTGCAATAACAACATGTCGCTCGTGTCTTTTCGATTGGTGAGTGTAGTAGCTGATCTCGGGATCTTGTCTGAGCTGGATTGGGGATCCTTCTCCTTCTGATGCTTCCTTCGATCGATACGGGTCCAGACTTCCTCTCGTTGGGGTAGCATAACTGGTTTCTGGCCCTTTCTTGTCTGGTGGAGCTACGAGTATTTGCCTGTTCGTCGCCCTGCAGTTATCGAGGATGACCTTTATCCTCATGCTTTGAGGTGGGCTTGTGACCGGGTAACCCAGCGATCGGAGATCACCGACTTCGTGATGCTTCGAGCCAACTTGGAGTTGATCGAGGTGAGGGACGTGACTTGGTGGCCATTCATTGGATCAGTTCATTATGAGACGGTTCGGTACTCGGTCCCGTTGTCCCTATCGAGGGCTTCTTTTCTCAACGATGACTCTTGAGAGTCTTACCTAGGGGAGCGACACTGGCGCCATTTTTATGAGTTCCGGTTAGTTGGAGATCCGCTAGAGCACATGTTCGGAGCTTTGGTGGAGGGAGTCATTATTCCCTATTAGGAGCACCAACCGGGTGCTAGGTTCTTACTTCCTCCAGATACGGATTATGTTGCGCACTTTGGGGCTCATTCTGTCGGTGCCTTCACCCGATTTGAGATAGTAGTCAGCGGGTATGCTGCTGGCCAGGAGGTGGTTGACTTGTGGTGTCGAGTCGGAGGATATGTGCCCCAGGTTAAGTTCACTTTCGTGCGAGACTAGAGGGACCAGTACCAGATGGAGTGGGATTAGTACCAGGCAGAGGTAGCTTCCCTGATGGCTCAATTAGCCCAGATGAGAGGTAGTGGGGTGTGTTGTTTTTTCTCTTCTTTTCTACTCACTCCACTGTTGGTTAGTTATTCCCTTGCCATACTAACTCTGGTTTCGGCTTCTTTGCAGGATACTGATATTTCTAGTAGCTATCCACCTCCTCCAGAGCCAGGTTTCGGAGATTTCAACCCAGAGGATATCGACGTTGATATTTGACAGACTCCCCTTATAGAGACCCTAATCTTCTTTTGACCCTATCCTGAGATGTATTTATGTTTGATAGTTTTATTTTGTAAATTTTATGGGAAAATGGATACTTATGACTGAGATAGTTAAATGCATGAACAAGCATAGATATTTATGGTTTACAAGCTAAGTATATGATCAAATGCATGTGATGAATGATGATGTTGTATATCTATTCCATGAGTTGATATTAAACTATATTGGTGACTTTTTCTTCTATAGGGAAATACGTCTTATGTGTATGGAACTAATGCCGACTCCTTTTTTTTTTTTTGAAATTGCATATACTAGTTAATGGAATAACAAAGGATGTTGTCAAACTCGGTATCTTTGGAATAGTAATTCCTTCTTTTGCGGGGTGTAAGCACTCCATTTTTTACCACTCGGCGGTCTACAGTCCGTCCAGACTTGTATTCAAGTCAATACGGACATATTTTGAGTCAAATCAACTTTCCAAGTCTAATCCCATCTATCCATCGCTTCGCAGGCCCACTAGGCCCAAATAGAGGCAAAATGACCAAAATGTCCTTAGGGGCATTATTCGGTCCAATTCCAAATCAGGCACGTCTTGTCGAAGGCGGTAAGTCCCCTTTCCATATTCCCATAGGCACGTCTTTCCAAAGACAGTAAGTCCCCTTTCCATATTCCAACAGGCGCGTCTTTCCAAAGACGGTAAGTCCTCTTTCCAATTCTAATAGACACGTCTTTCCAAAGACGGTAAATCCCTTTTCCAACCCTTTTTTCAATTCTAATTCCAATCCCAATCCTTCTCTCGAGAAAGCTGATTCCTCGAGACGGTAAGTCTATCCAATCCGACATGTTTTTCGAAAAAAGTTTCTTCGGAACGGTAAGTCCCTTTAAACCTGTCGACCGGGATGAGACCTCAAGTCCCCTAGATGGTAGAACGGTCCACCTTTGGCGCTTGCTAGCCTGCCAAAGCAGAAATGTCTATTTCAGCACACCTTCCGAGAAAGTTGATTTCTCAGGGGCTAAGTCCCTTTAGCAGCTTCCCAAGATCAGGCAGTCTCGAGAATGATCGCGAACCGTCAGAGTAGCAGAAATACTCGCAAATAGGTCAATATAGGGAATTGCCAACAAAACCTAGGTTAAAGTGGCAGAAACACTCAAAACCTAGGTCAATATAGGGAATTGCCAACAAAACCTAGGTCAGAGTGGCGGAAACACTCAAAACCTAGGTCAACACCAGTGCCTGCTAGTCCACTTCGGTGAAAAATGACCAAATTGCTCGTAGGGCCATTTTTTGGCACGTTTCTCAGGAACACACCTAAGTCCTCAGAATGGTAAGTCCACCCTTCCAAGATTGTCTTAAAAGCAATCTGGCATGATTAGGTGCCTTCTAGTCAGTTTTGGGCCAATTCCAAGGCTTTCCGGTCAAGATGACCATTTAGCCCCTAAGCATCCAAACGCCTCGGGGACCACACCGGCTCTGGGTATCAAACTGGTAACCTCCTGAGAATGCTTTTTATAGTATTCTCACCCTTCCTTTTTCTTTCCGGATCATTCTTAGTCAGTTTCGGCAAACTCGGTGCAAAATGACCATTTTGCCCCTGGTGGGCCGGTCTCCTTTTCTGACCACACCGGCTCTAGGAATCAAACTGGTAGCCTTTGGAAACATTCTAAATAATGCTTCTAAATCTCAAGTCTTCTTCCAGCAGCTTTTAGGCCCGGTTGACCGTTTTGCCCCTAATGGCCTAATCAACCCTTCCGACAAATCTTGCCATCCTTTTTCAAGTCTACTACCTCCGAGACACTATTTTAGGTGTTCCTGTCCCTTTCCGACCCATCGGGTCATTCCCGGCCCCTTCGAATCATTCCCGAACCTTCCAGAGTCACTCATAGTGATGCCAGGCTAAAAATTGCATGGTAGTCACTAGTATAGGCACCCAAATCTTCTTAAGATACGTTGCTTGCCAACCTTAAAACTTTCTTAACTGGTTGGCACCACTAGTAGTGGCGCCAAGCCAATATTTAGCCTGGCACCACTAGGAGTGGCGCCAAAAGCATTTTTGGCCTGGCGCCACTACAATAGGCACTAGGTCATTCCCTTGTCTATAAATACACAGCCTCCTCCATCATGGAAGAGGTTTGCAAACTCAGTCTAAAAATCCTACTTTTTGATATACAGAGCTCATAGCCTCTCTAAACCCTAGTCTTCTTAGGTTTTCCAAACCCTAGCCTCCATACACAAACCCTACCCTGCTATACACTCATATACACTTCTATACACTCATACACTAGCCTTCAAAGCCTCAATTGAAGACTTGAAGTGCTAAAATCTGAAGCTTTAAAGATCGAAGATCAAGACAAAGGTTAAGACGAAGACTGAAGTAAAGATCAAAGCAAGACAAGCAAAGCAAAGCGCGCAAAGCTAAGCAAAATAAAGAATACACGAGGTAGGCTTCTTATTTATGTTTACACATCTTCCCCCTCTCTTCTCTCTCCTAACCTACTTGGGTTTTCTTCTATTTTAATCCCCCATCTTCTTTCCCCCTTTTCTTTGCATGCTTGAAACAAGAAAATTTCCGGTCCATGTGTAGGATTAGGCTATTGGAGAGTCACCGTGTTGGAAATCTTTTTGTCTAACCGGAGACCACGTGAGTTCGGCCCCCTTGATTATGTGGTGAAGCCTTTAACCTTGTATGTTCACGACCCTCTTTGTATTGTGCATATCATGATCTTGCATTCTTCCAAAATTCATTTTCAAACTTGTTTTCAAAGCTTGCAATAACATCGTTTTCAAAATTGCATCAAAATCTTCTCTCTCAAACCTTAATTTCAAAACCACAATCCTAAGGTGATTCTAGCATTTTCATGATTAGGGTTACTTTAGGAAAGTGTTACTTTTAAAGTAACTAATATGGTCCATATTTTTAAATCCTTGTTGTGTTCAAAATCACTTTCTTAAAGTGGTTCTAGCCTTCTTATGGTTAGAATCGCTTTAGCAAAGTGAGATATTTTGTATACTTTCTAAAAGCTCTCTTTTGAAATCTTTCCCTCTAAAAACCTCTCTTTCAACATACTTTCTAAAAACGCTCTCCAATCTCTTTCAAATTCCTCTCCAAAATTATTTTCAAAAAACTCCCTCCAAAAATCTATTTTTAAAACTCCCTTTTTCAACTCCTTTCCAAAACACTCTCTTCAAAATTCCTTTTCTAAAAACACTCCCTAGGTTTCCTTCTTAGAAAACTCTCTCCAATCTCCTTTCCAAAATTGTTTTTCAAAAACCCCTCTCTACAATCTTTTTCCAAAAATATCTTTCCTAAAAGCTCCTTTCCAAAAATGCTTTCCTCAAAGTTCACTCTCTAAAGATGCTCCTACGTTTCCTTCCTAAATATCTCTTCCCAAAAATCTCTTTCTAAAAACTCCGCACTAGGATTTCTTTCCAAAAACTCTCTCTTTTTAAAATTCACTTTCTAGAAACTCCTCTTTAGGATTTCCTTCTAAAAATCCCTCTTTCCAAAAAAACCCACTTTCCAAAAACTCTTTTCTTAGAGTTCAAGTTAAATCCTAGAACCCACGTTTAGGAAACCCTAATTTTCCTTCCCGAAAACATGATTTTCGAACTTACCTTAAAATTTAGGTTTCCAAAACCTCTTGTTTTCTACATCAAAACTATATATATTTCCAAAACCTTTTTTTTACATCAAAACTATAGTCTTCCCAAAACTAAAATTTTTAAAACTTTCTCTTCCAAATCCATGCCAAATCCAATCTCCCCCTTAGGAAACCAAATCCAATCTCCCCACTTAGGAAACTAGATTCTATCCTACGTTTTTGGAAACAAAATCAAAACGTCTCTTTTTTAGAAACAAAATCCAATCCCTTATTTTAGAAAATAGGAATATCAATCCTTCCAAACCCAAACCTTTCCTAATTCAACTCTTTCCTAATTTAGTACCTTCCTAAACCTTAGGTTTCCAAACTTTAAACTTTTAAAGCTTTCCTTAAACTTTAAGCTTCCAAATCCCTCTTAATTCCATACATTTCCAAATCTCCACTTTCCAAATCTAAATCTTCAAATCTTTCTAAAATTCTAAGTTTTCTAGATTTGAATCTTTCCAAATCTAAAACTTTCTAAATTCTAAACTTTCTTACTTTCAAAACTTCTCTATTTCAAAACATTTTAAATTCAAAACTTTCCTATTTCAAAACTTTCTTAATCCAAAACATTCCAAATTCAAAACTTTCTTATTTCAAAACTTTCTTAATCTGACACTTTCGTAAATTGAAACTTTCCTAAAACAAAACTTTCCAAAAATGATATTTTCCTAAAATGAAACTTTTCAAAAATGACACTTTCCTATTTTGAAACTTTTCTAAATCGGACCTTTCCTAATTCGAACCCTCCTTAACTCCAATCTTTCTTCGATCTTCCAAGTCCAATATTTGAGTCAAGTTTTCCTTAATCTCGAGTCCTTTCTAAATCCTATCTTCTTAGGTCTAGGGTTTCTATTTTTCCATTTCAAATTCCAATCTTCTATTCTAAATTCAAATCAAACCTAAATTCTAATTCAATTTCTTTTTCTAATCAAACCTTCTATTTTCTATTAGACTCCTGTCCGAACTACGATTGACCTGATTCCTCAAAAAGGATACATAGGTGTAAGCACCCCATTTTTGCCCACTCGGCAGTCTCCGAGCTGATCAAGCTCACTTTCACAAATCACATGCATATTTAGACTCTAAGCCCGCCTTTTAGCTTGAATTTAGTCCACCAGTAGCTTCTCGGGCCCGTAGGGCCCACTTGAAACTGAATGATCGTTTTGCCCTTGGGGGGTTGGTCTCCTTTTTCAACCACACCGGCTCTGGGTATCAAACCGGTAATCTTCTGAGATTACTTCTTATAGTATTCTCAATCTTCCTCTATCCTTCCGGATCATTCTGAGTTAGTTCCGGCCAACCCGGTACAAAATGACTGTTTTGCCCCTAGGCCGGTCTCTTTTTCCGACCACGCCAGCTCTGGGAATCAAACCGGCAACCTCTGGGAACATTCTGAATAATGTTTCTAAATCCCAAGTCTTCTTCTGGGACAGTCCAAGTCTGTCCCAGCAGTTTCTCGGTCTGATGGACCATTTTGCCCCTAAAGGGCCGGTCAACCTTTCCGACCCATCTTATCCCATTTCTCAAGTCAAATACCTCTAGGACACTATTTTAAGTATTCCTGCTCTTTTCCAGCCTTCCGAGTCATTCCCGGCTCTTTCAAATCATTCCCGAACTTTACGGAGTTACTCCTAGTGAAGCCAGACTAAAAATTGCATGGTAATCACTAGTAGAGGCGCCCAAATCTAGTCAAAGATACGTTGCTTGCCGACCTTAAATATTTTCTAAATGGCTGGCGCCATTAGTAGTGGCGCCAAGCCAAAAATTGGCCTGGCGCCACTCCTAGTGGCGCCAATGTAAACTTTGGCCTGGCGCCACTGCAACAGGCCCTAGTGTTGTCTAACCTCTATAAATACAGAGCCTCTTTCAGCGTTTAAAGGATCCGCAAACTCAACCTAAAAATCATATAATTCGATATACAGAGCTCAAGCACCTCCAAAACCCTAGCCTCCTATACACTTATACACTCCCCCATACACTCATACACTAACCTTCAACCCTCCTTCGAAGACTTAAAGAGCTGCCATCTAAAACTTGAAGACAACTCTTGAAGATTGAATACGAAGATCAAGATGAAGACCGAAGATCGAAGACAAGCAAGGCGCGCAAAATAAACAAGACATACAGTAGGCTCCCTATTTAAATTTCCGCACTTCCCCCCTCTCTCTTCTCTCTCCTAACCCACTTGGGTTTTCTCTATTTTAATCCCCCATCTCTTTTCTCCCTTTCTTTGCATGTTTGAAACAAGGGGATTCTTGGTCCACGTGTAGGATTGGGCTATTGGAGAGTCACCGTGTCGGGGGCTTTCTTCTAGTCTAACCAGAGACCACGTGGGTCCGGCCCCCTTGATTATGTGGTGAAGCCTTAACCTTGTAAGTTCACGACCCCAAAATTGCATTGTGCATATCATGGTCTTGCATCTTCCAAAAGTCATTTTCAAAGTTGTTTTCAAAATCGTTTTTAAACTTGTTTTCAAAATCGCATCAAAATCTCCTTTTTCAAAACATGTTTTCAAAATCACAATTCTAGGGTGATTCTAGCCTTTCCATGGCTAGGGTTGCTTTAGGAAAGTGTTACATTCAAAGTGACCAATATGGTCCATATTTTCAAATCTTGTTATTTTCAAAATCGCTTTCCTAAAGTGGTTCTAGCCCTCTTATGGTTAGAATTGCTTTAAGAAAGTGTGACGTTTTTACACCTTCTAAAAACTCTCTTTCCAAAAATCTCTTCCTAAAAATCTCTTTTTCAACATACTTTCCTAAAACTCTCCTTTCCATAATTGTTTTTTAAAAACTCTTTCCAAGAATCTATTTTTCAAAACCTCTTTTTTCAACTCCTTTCCAAAATACTTTCTTCAAAGTCCACTTTCCAAAAACGTTCCGTAGGTCTCTTTCCTAGAAAAATTCTCCCAAAAAAATCTTTTCAAAAACTCCCTCCCAAAATCTATTTTTCAAAACTTCTCTTTTTTCAATTATTTTCCAAAATCCTCTCCCCAAAAACTCCTTTCCAAAAAACACTCCTTAAATTCACTTTCCTAAAAACTCTTTCCAAAAATCTTTTTAAAAAACTCTCTTTCCAAAATCTCCCTTCTAGAAATTCCCCTCTACGATTTTCTTTCTAAAATCTTTGTTTCCCAAAACACACTTTCCAAAAACTCTTTCCTTAGAGCCCAAGTCAAACCCTAGAACCCACAATTAGGAAACCCTAATCTTCTTCCCAAAAACATGGTTTTCAAACTTTGCCCCAAACCTAGGTTTCCAAACCCTCTTGTTTTCACATCCAAACTATACATGTTTCCAAAACCTATTTTCTACGTCAACTATAATTTTCCAAATCGAGGGTTTTTAGAATCTCCCTTTCCAAATCCTTGCTAAATCTTATCTTCCTTTTAGAAAATCGAATCAAATATTCCCGTCTAGGAAACCAAATCCAATCCTCCATTTTTGGAAACGAAATCAAACTTTCTCTTTTAGAAATCAAATCCAATCCTTTCCTAATCCAACTCTTTCCTAATTCAAATCCTTCCTAAACTTCCACTTTCCTAAATCTTAAGTTTCCAAAACTTGAACATAAAAATCTTTCCTAAAGTTCTAAAATTCAACCCTTTCCTAATTCTGCCCTCTTTTCAAGTCTTAACTTTTCAAACCTTTCCTAATTTCAAGATTTTCTAAAATTCAAACTCGAAAACTTTCTAAATCTTAAACTTTCCAAATTTCAAATCCTTCCAAATTTCAAAACTTTTTAAACACAAAACTTTCTTATTTTCAAAACTTCCTTGTTTTCTAAAGTTTTCAACTTTCAAAACTTTCTTAATTTCAAAACTTTCCTAATTTAAAATCTTTCTAAAATTCAAAAACTTTCCAAATTCAAAGCTTTCTTAACTTGAAACTTTCTAAATTCTAAACCTTTCTTAATCTAAACTTTTCCTAATTCAAAACATTTCTAAATTCAACACTTTCCTATTTCAAAACCTTTCTTAAAACAAAACTTTCCAATTTTCAAAACTTTCCTATTTCAAAAACTTTCCTAATTTCGAAACTTTCCTAATTTCGAAACTTTCCTAAGTCGAAAATTCCCTAATTCCAAAACTTTCCTAAAATGACACTTTCCTAATTCGGAACTTTCCTAGTCCGAATCTTTCCTAATTCCAAGCTTTCCTAATCTTCCAAGTCCAATCTTCAAGTTAATTCTTTGCCAAAATCTTTCTAAGTCAAATCCAATCCTTCTTTTCTAAATTCTCTTTTTCCTAAGTCTAGGTTTCCTAAAACCAAGTCTTTCAAAATCAAATCTTTTCAAATCTTCTAATCAAGGTTCAATTTCTCAATCTTCCAATTCAATTTCCAATTCAATCTCTTTCTTTCAAATCAATCTCTTTTCAATCGGACTCTTGTCCGAACTACGACTGACCTGATTCCTCCAAAAAGATACGTAGGCAACCTTTATAGGTGCGGTCACAATACTTTTCAAACTTTCAATTCCACCCTCATGGGTGTGGTCTCCACATTTTTTAAATCTTAAATTCCAATCTATTTTCAAACTTCCAATTTCAAATTTCTATTTCCAAATTTTCAAGCTTTCCAATTTCAATTCCATTTTCTTCAAATCTATTTTCAAATCAAATCAATTTCAAATCAATCTCTTTCCAAACCTATTTTTTCCATTCTCTTTCCTTGCACTTGCATATCATGCATCATGTTTTGAAACATTCTTTTCCAAAGTGGATAGGATTGTGCATTAGTTAGTTAAAGACTCTCATAGGTGAATCTAGGGTAGATTGACATGTAGGTACTGAAATGGCGGGGTAGGGTGATGGCTTAGTGCGTCTTTCCTACACGTAACCAACCTCCGAACCTAGGATCACTGATTTCAAAGACCAAACGGAGTTATTTTTCAAAAAAAGGGTTAAATGTTTTCCAAAGGTTGCCAAACAACTTGTTTTCCTAAAAACCCTCTCTTGGAGAGATCTTTTCAAAACCTTTTTCAAAAAACCTTAAGTGTAGTCTTCGGATTATGCTTAGTTTTTGGGTGACCTAACTCACCTTAATCAAGTTAGGTGGCGATTCCAAATCTTTTCCAAAAGCCCTTTATTTAAATCTAATTTTCAATTCAAACCTAGTCGCACTCATTCTTTTAGGAGGGTGAGTTCTAACGAGAGAGTACAACATTTTTCCCGCTTGTGTGAGTATTCCTCGAGTGCGAAAAATCTAGGCGTGACAATAGGCAACCCTCATGGGTGCGGTCACAACCTTTTTCGAATTTCCAATTCCACAACCTTTTTCAAATCTCCAATTCCATAATCTATTTCAAGTTTCCACTTACAAAAATCTATTTTCAAATCTCTATTTCTAAAACTTTCCAATTTCAAATCTATCTTTTCAAATTTCTTTTCAAATTAAATCAAGTTTCTTTCAAATCTCTTTTCAAATCTATTTTCCAACTCTTTCTCTTGCATTTGCATATCATGCATCATGTCTTTTAAAACATTATTTTTCTAAAGTGGATAGGATTGAACATTTGTTAGTTGAAGACTCTCATAGGTGAATCTAGGGTAAATAGACATGTAGGTACCGCAAGGGCAGGGTAGGGTGATGGCTTAGTGCGTCTTTCCTACACGTAACCAATCTCCGAACCTAGAATCACTGTTTTCAAAGACCAAAATGGAGTTATTTTCAAAAAAAGGACTTAAATGTTTTCTAAAGGTTGCTAAACAACTTGTTTTCTTAAAAACCCTCTCTTGATGAGGTATTTTCAAAATCGTTTTAAAAAACCCTAAGTATAGTCTTCGGATTGTGCTTAGTTTTTAGATGACCTAACTCACCTTAATCAATTTAGTTGGCGACTCCAAACTTTTTCTGAAAACCCTTTATTCAAATCAATTTTCAATTAAAACCTAGTCGCACTCATTTTTCTAGGAGAATGAGTTCTAACGAGAGAGTACAGTATTTTTCCAACTTGGTGTGTATTCCTTGAGTGCAAAAAATCTGGGTGCGACAGCTGGTGACTCCACTGGGGACACTTATAGGGTTAGGCCGTAGTCATGTCTCTTTATGCTTTACCCATGTAGAGTCTTCAATTAACTTGTTCAATCCTATTCACTTTAAATTTTCAAAACCAAATTTTTAAAATTGTTTTTTTTTTTTAAAAAATACATTTTTTCATATTATTTTGTATTAAGTTTGCCATCCACATACTAACTCTTGCATCTTTGTTTTGTAGGTGCGTTTTTTTTGCAATTTTATGTTATTAACTGTCATGCATGAATGTGATGAACAGGATGGATGAGAATTGTTGGGCTCTTTGCTCTGCTTTCAAAAATCACACACATACTGCATGTGCACTTGCATTCTGCATACTTGCATTTTACCCTGATATGACTTTTTTAGTTAGAAAGGGGGAACGGTATATTGGTTGTGGGTAAAATACTGTGTCAGTTTCTTCGCCTATGGCCTCTTGATGGTTCCCTCGCTCGGATCACCAACCAATCATGGCACCACCTTGGGGAGTGGGCCTAGGTTTGAAGATTTGGGGATCGAGCCTTTTTAGGACGCATTAGTCAACCCTCAACCTCTTGCTCATATAGACACCATGTATAGCCGAACCTCTGCCGGATTTAAGACACGCGCACCGTTTTCAAAACCATGGAGGAAAGTGCGACTGCTCTTACTTTCATTTATACCTGTCTATTCCTGTTGTTATAATGACTGTATTTCTACTGTTATAATGACCGTCTAGCTGCTCATAGATGCATATGTACTCTCTCTCCTTATACTCTATGCATCCATTTTCATGCATTCCATATTCCATGTCAAGACAAGAGTTCCAAGTAACTCAAGTTATTACATTCTCATGCATATGATCAACCCATAGAGAGTGATACCAAGTTCACTCTCCCTTGCATTAAACCTACTCTCCCTTGCATTAAACCTATCGAAGCCCTAAGGATTCTCATGTAACCCTAAGGACTCATGGCATGCACCTCAATTCATTCCATAAGAGGGGCCCCAATCCCTCTATGCTCACGGAGATAGGGTTGCCAAGAAGACAAGGGGCAATCGATCAATAAGGTTTTTCAGCGACCTCCTTGACATTGAATCCAAGGAAGGTGAATCCGAAAACTCAAGAGTAGTTTAGGACTTCTTATGTAAAACTAGATAGGTGAAACCCCCAAAGGAAAATGTTCCCCCTCCCTCTATTAAAATGTATTTCAATTCTTTTGTATCTTAAACCTAAAGTTAAATGTACTTCTTTATTCTCCGTGAATAAATGGATGGATGAACGGATGAATGGATGAAGGTTCCCACTTAACGGTAAGGTATTTGTATACAGGGGCAAACCCCCTATCTCCAAAAGTGAGCAAACACATCATGTTTAGTTTCTCTCTTAAATAGGGGCACCCCTAAGACATGCATTGCATAAAAATTTTCAAATCAAGGCACTAACTTCTCTTTTGTTTCTTGTCTTTTGTCCTCCCCCTCCTCATCTCTAAATACCAAGAGAATCGAAGGCAAAAGCAAGATAAAAAGGGGGTTTTCTAAATCACTCACTCACTATCATCATATTGCTTACACGTTCACTTCTTTTATGCTCATGCACCTATATCCATTCCAAGACAAGAGTGCCAAGAAACTCAAGTTATTTCATTCTCATGCATCTAATCTACCATAGAGATAAAGGAGCAATCCAATCTCATGTTAATCGAACCTACCAAAACTTCTAAGTGTTCTTAAACCCTAAGGATTCATGGCATGCATAGAACTATATCTCGAGAGAGGCCCGAATCTCTCTCAGTCCACGGAGGCAAGATTGCCCAAATAAGGAAACATCAACTGGCCTATGTCGAAAAGGTATTGTATTGCATAATAAGGGCAAAACCCCACCTCCAAAATGGACTTATCATCATGCGTAGATTCCCTTAAAGAAGGGACCTCCATAGGACATGCATCTCATAGAACCTCAAACTCCTAGTTGTTAGAAGAGGCCAAACCTACATCAAGGAGTAAGAAGAACTAACTATCCATCTGCAAGACGTTACCACCCCGCCATGCCACGACAATCACCGTCCATGTAGACAAAGGCTTCATCGTTTGCAAAGTTCTATCAGACACGTACATTACTACAAAAGAATCTCCTAACTTTCGAATGCATGCCAAACACCGCAAGAGATCTATTAATCCTCCTTCCATCGTTTGGTGATACACCCGAAGAATGAAATGCTAAAGAAGTTGACAATTTCAAAACCCTGTCAGGGGTACTCACCAAAAGATCCACAAGAAAAGGGAGATTTTCACAAAATTCGCCTATTTTCTTTTCGTCTTTCTATTTCTCGCATATCTTCTTTAAATAAACATTACATGCAATGTAATCATGTTTTTAAATGAAAATAGGTAGTTCCCAGTTTATCCCCTTTGTTTCATACTCTTGTGGACGATTGTCATATTTAGGGATTCTTCCCCATTTGGTAAATGACTCGACTTGAATGATGGGATAGCATGGGCAACCCATTCAAAGGGGGGTTAAAACCTTAGAGAGACAAAGAGAGAGTGAAGATAGGAATGAGATAGTGTGGAGTTCATTGAAGAGGCGACACTTGCGTGATATCCTGGCTAAGCGATGGGTAGCCGAGTACTCAAAATGATGAGGAACCATTGTTCTATTTATCCCAAATAAACACTATCCTTTGCTTAGCACACTAAAGCCGTCAGTGACCTCTTTTCAGATAACCACAAACCTATAACCATCCTCCACACTAGGGTAAGCACAGAGTAGTTGATTCGACAGAAACACACCATCTTTTATGAACATTGTCTAAATTTTGTATAAGGCTTTATGGACTAAGCAATTTAATTTAAAGTGATGAAAGGCCCTCATTTCTTCTACCATACACAAATAAATCCCTTTGTAAAGCCCACTTGAGCTAGTTACTTTCCTAAAAAAAACCGACCAGATGGTCACTGCCCATACTGGGTTAAGGCAAAAGTTATAAGTAGGAATTAATGAGAAATGATGAAAAAGGTAATTTTCAAGAAGATATAATGAGCAACGATGAAACTAGTGATCTTCAAGAAGTAATGGCATCAAAGGCGTCTCTAGTAAAGAAGATATTGTGTTCGTGGGGATCTTCAAAAGAAGATACTGTCATCCCAAAATATAAATGAAAAAGTTGGCATCTCCAAAAGTCGACTTAGCAATAAATTTCTTGATGAAAAAGGGATCTTAAATTAGAAGGCAGAAAGCGATCTAAAAGAATAACAAGAGTATAAAGGAAAGAAGAAAGCAGTGAATGGAAGTTATGTTGCCAAAGGTGATCATTGGTCTTTTAAAACCCCACAAGTGATAATGTTTGAGCCTTTCTACCCTTTTCATTCATAAACCCCTTAACCTGGCCTACGTTACGGTCCAAATTAAAGTCTTCTCTGATCAAAGAAAATTGCTTAGTCCAAATAAGCCTGAACAATACCAAGACAAGTAGGATGAGAAAGGAGAACTAAGGAGGAATACAGGGGCAATCTCATGCTCCAAAGTGTGCTCAGATAGTTTTGGTTTAAATAACCCATTAAAAGAAGATCTTTGAGCCTAAAAATCCCTTCGTTTCTTACAACCCCTAAACCTACCTACATTACGGTCCTAAAAGAAGTCTTCTAGGACTGAGGGCTTAGTTGTTTATCGCTCTGCAAAGGGCATGCGAGTTGTCGCTCGAGCCATGGTGGTATTTTGGAGATCTGAGAAAGAAAATCAAGTGAGATTAGAAAAACCCCAAACAGTAACCCTGTAGAAAGTAGGGATAAAATAGAAAACCGAAAGGTCAAGATCCCTGGAGAATGATGCAAATGCTATCACACCCCGATGAGAATGGGACAAAACTAAATGGGGCAGAGTCCTGGAAAGGAAACATAATCCTGAGAGTATGGGCCCTGGGGTAATCCTGGGACATTCTTTGTAAACAGCTTATATACTTGTAGTACTAATGCATCCATGACATGTATAACCTGTACATCTATTAAATTCCTGCATAATTTATATCTACTTCTACATTCATCAAAAGCATGGCATGTATCCAATTCCATTCCTGTATGTACATTCATTCAAAAAGTATAACATGCATTAAATTCTATCTTGTATGAACCTGTGCATTCATAAAATAAAAAAAAAGATATATATATATATATAAATAAAACATGCAAAATAAGTCATACATCTAATTCCATGTGTATTCGTAAAAATAAAAAAAAAAAAAAGTATAACATGCTTCTACCTGTGCATTTTTAGAACTAGCATAAGTAAATTGTTTTTGTACAAAAACTAACTCCATGTCTTTCCTTCTCTCTCAAATAAGAAACAGGGAATAAGGTAAAATGCAAAAAGGAGCTAAAGCCACCACTCAGACATCTATAACACCGTTACACACCTCAAAAAGCTCAGATTTTCATGACCGACAAGAAACAAAGAATGGAGCAATGACCCACCCTCGACCTACCCAATCAAATGACTCCTGACTCAAGATACCATGGATGTTAAAAAAGGGAAGTAACGAATAAGTGTCTGATTGCTCAAAGCTGGAATAATGAAGCATATCCCTGAAAATGAGCATTGACCCCCGGCTGGAGTCTGGTAAGGCTCACGAAGGTCTCTCCCACAACCATAGGAGCATGGGAATGCCCCTTACGAATCTTGACAAGTAGTGCATATAACCGACAGTCGACCAAATCATCCCCCCCTGCGAAGACATCAACAAGTTTTGGAGACGCAGAGCTAGAGTTACCATGGAGAAATGGACCAATCTTAAGGAGTATGCCAATCCCCTATCTGTCGCAAGCTCAAAATGAGAGAAACAAGAACTTCATTGGGACATAAGGAAACTAGGACAGCAAATCAGAAGAAAATACCGCACAATGGAGCCCAAACTGAGAAGAAACAATCGTGATGCGGCCATCAGGAAAACTAGGACTGATAATGTTAGCTGAACCATCCCGAAGACCTAGGAGGAAGCCATACTCATGGAGAGTAGGGGCAGGCTCACATCCTCCAAAACAAAAGAAAGACAAGTCAGGCAGCTAGAAGGTAACTACTGCTAAAAATGAGCTACACCGATAGGAGAGAAACCGTATAATCAAAGAACCAGCGAAAGATGCCCCGCTCATATGGAGGATATCCGTCATACCAAATTCGCAATTGACTCAAAATAGCATCAGCCATTCCTAAAGGTCAAAAGTGAAAAACCTCATTCATCTCCAAAGCTGCCTCAACTGGAGGAAGGGGGTCGACATGTGGCCTACTCCCCCGTCCACTCTAACTGAAAGAGGCCCGTCTGGTAGATCGTTGGCTACCTCTAAATCGACTAGAACCACCGGTGGAATTTGTCTGAGCCACCTTCTCCGAGCGACGTCTCCTCTCAGAACCATCATCCCCTGAGTCTGCCATCCTAAAAAGTTAAGCCAAGGTAAGTGGTGTTAATATACGATACATGCAGATAAATAATAATAAAATAAAGTAAATGAATAATAATAAAAAACAATAAATAATAATAAAAAAATTTCGAATGATAAGTCAAAACAAATTTCGTACACCTTTTGATTTTCTAACTTCAAGTCAAATTTCAAGGGTTTTTCTGTCTTTTTTCTTCAAAAAGATTTTATTTCCAACTCTTTTCCTAATTTCTAAAAATTTTGACAGAGTCTTGTTTAAAAATGGTCCCTATAACACACATGACATCAACACAAAACACAAACCGTGCACCTCACAATGTTACAATCACATAACATCAACACCTGCGCACACCTTTTAATTTTTTGAGATTTTGAAAACCTATGTTTTATTTTTCCAATAAATCAATGGTTTTCAAAGTTATTCTAAAATTTCTCAAAATCATTTCAAATGTTTTCTAAAATATTCCTACATTTTTTGAAATTTTAAACTTTAAAAATTTCATCAATTTCTTGAGTTTTCCCATTTTCTTAATTTTCTAAGTATTTTCTTATTTTTCAAAAAATCAAAAACTCACCAAGTTTTCAAAAAATCACGAAACTTCACACGGTTGTTAAACATATTTTTCTAAGGCACATGGCATAAAAATCTAGCCAAAAAACTCAATGCCTAAGCCTGTAGGAACAAACCCCCAATTCCTATAGAAAACCCTCTTCACATAATCATGTGAAATCACTCAAATTCAATCAAACAAACACCAAAATGCAAAAATAACATCACCATAATGTTCAAAACATATCAAAACATCAATTTCTACTATTCACATGGTTCAAACAAAATTCTACACATTAAAATCAACAAAAGATTGAAAACTCAATTTTTGGAGTTATCCGGCGAAATCTTCTCTTCTGACAACTTTTCCGGCGATGTGATCTCCTTCCGACAATCACCCGTGGTCTCCAAGAAATGCTCCTTCAAGGCTCAAGTCGGTTTCCCCACAAACACTCACAACGTTTTGAAAAACTCTTCAAATTCCGCAAGTGCTCAAACCAAAATTTTTCTGGTTTTAATCCCAAGCCTGGCGCCACTAGCAGAGGCGCCAAGCTAAACTTTCCAAAGGCGCCACTGTTCGTGGCGCCAGTTGCCAATTCTGGGCAATTTTGCTCTTTTTTCTGCCAAAACTCGTTTTCGAAGGCCTTTTCGGCCCAATATCCATTTTTGAACCCCGGTTGTCGAAAAATTTTCAAAGTCCATCCCTTCGACCGCCTTACGGTCAACATGGGATTCTTACTTTATCGTTTTCTATCTTCGACAAGCAAAGACAGAAAAAGAGGGGCAACTATGAGCACCATATTTTTAACCGCTCGGTGGTCTACAATCCATCCAGACTTGTATTCAAGTCAATACGGACATATTTTGAGTCAAATCAACTTTTCAAGTCTAATCCCATCTATCCATCGCTTCGCGGGCCCACCAAGCACAAATAGAGGCAAAATGACCAAAATGCCCTTAGGGGCATTGTTCGGTCCAATTTCAAATCAGGCGTGTCTTTCCAAAGGCGGTAAGTCCCCTTTTCATATTCCCATAGGCACGTCTTTTCGAAGACGGTAAGTCTCCTTTTCATATTCCAATAGGTGCGTCTTTCCAAAAACGGTAAGTCCCCTTTCCAATTCCAATAGGCACATCTTTCCGAAGATGGTAAGTCCCCTTTCCAACCCCTTTTTCAATTCCAATTCCAATCTCTCTCTTGAGAAAGCTAATTCCTCGAGACAGTAAGTTTATCCAATCCTATACGTTTTTTGAAAAACGTTTCTTCAAAACGGTAAGTCCCTTTAAACCTGTCGACCGGGACGAGACCCCAAGTCCCCTAAATGGTAGAATGGTCCACCTTTGGCACCTGCTAGCCCATCAATGCAGAAATGTCCATTTTAGCACGCCTTCTAAGAAAATTGACTTCTTAGTTGCTAAGTTCCTTTAGCAGCTTCCCGAGATCAGGCAGTCTCGGGAATGATCGCGAACCGTTAGAGTAGCAGAAATACTCGTAAACATTGTAACCGTCAGAGTAGCGGAAATACTCGCAAACAAGTCGATATAAGGAATTTCTAATAAACCCCTATATCATGAGACCGCTGTCAGAATGGTGGAAGCACTCAAAACACAGGTTAACACTAGTGCCTGCTAGTCGATTTCGTGAAAAATAACCAAACTGCCCCTAGGGCCATTTTTCGACACGTTTCTCGAGAACACACCTAAGTCCTCAGAATGGTAAGTCCACCCTTTCAAGATTGTCTTAAAAGCAATCCGGTATGATTAAGTGTCTTCTAGTCAGTTTCGGGCCAATTCCGAGGCTTTCCAGTCAAGATGACTATTTTTTCCCTAGGCATCCAAACGCCTCGGGGACCACACTGGCTCTGAGTATCAAACTGGTAACCTCCCGAGAATGCTTTTATAGTATCCCCACCCTTCCTTTATCTTTCCAGATCATTCTAAGTCAGTTTCGGCAAACTCGGAGCAAAATGATCATTTTGCCCCTGGTGGGCCGGTCGCCTTTTCCGACCACACCGGTTTTGGGAATCAAACCGGTAGCCTTTGGAAACATTCTAAATAATTCTTCTAAATCTCAAGTCTTCTTCTGGGACATTCTGAGTCTGTCTCGGCAGCTTTCTGACCTAGTTGATCATTTTGTCCCTGATGGCCTAGTCAACCCTTCCGACAAATCTTGCCATCTTTTTTCAAGTCTACTACCTCCGAGACACTATTTTAGGTGTTCCTGTCCCTTTTCGGCCCACCGGGACATTCCCGGCCCCTTTGAATCATTTCTGGACCTTCCGAAGTCACTCATAGTGAAGCTATGCTAAAAATTGCATGGTAGTCACTAGTACAGGCACCCAAATCTTCTCAAGATACGTTACTTGCCGACCTTAAAACTTTCCTAACTAGATGGTGCCACTAGTAGTGGCGCCAAGCCAATATTTGGCCAGAAGCATTTTTGGCCTGGCGCCACTACAATAGGCGCCAGGTCATTCCCTTGTCTATAAATATAGAGCCTCCTCCAGCGTGAAAGAGGTCCGTAAACTCAGTCTAAAAACCCTACTTTTTGATATACAAAGCTCGTAGACTCTCTAAACCCTAGTCTTCGTAGGTTTTCCAAACCCTAGCCTCCCTACACAAACCCTAGCCTCCTATATACTTATATACACTTCTATACACTCATACACTAGCCTCCAAAGCCTCCATTGAAGACTTGAAGTGCTGAAATCTGAAACTTTGAAGATCGAAGATCAAGACGAAGACTGAAGTGAAGATCGAAGCAAGACAAGCAAAGCAAAGCGCGTAAAGCTAAGCAAAATAAAGAATACACAAAGTAGGCTTCTTATTTACATTTACGCATCTTCCCCCTCTCTTCTCTCTCCTAACCCACTTAGGTTTTCTTCTATTTTAGTCCCCCATCTTTTTCTCCCCCTTCCTTTGCATGCTTGAAACAAGGAAATTCCCTGTCTATGTGTAGGATTAGGCTATTGGAGAGTCACTGTGTCAGGGGCTTTCTTTTAGTCTAACCGGAGACCACGTGGGTTCAGCTCCCTTGATTATGTGGTGAAGCATTTAATCTTGTATGTTCACGACCCTCTTTGCATTGTGCATATCATGATCTTGCATTCTTTCAAAATTCGTTTTCAAACTTATTTTCAAAGCTTGCATTAACATCGTTTTCAAAATTGCATCAAAATTTTCTCTTTCAAAACCATAATCCTAAGGTGATTCTAGCCTTTTCATGGTTAGGGTTGCTTTAGGAAAGTGTTACATTTAAAGTGACTAATATGGTCCATATTTTTAAATCCTTGTTGTGTTCAAAATCACTTTCTTAAAGTGGTTCTAGCCTTCTTATGGTTAGAATCGCTTTAGCAAAGTGAGATATTTTGTATACTTTCTAAAAGCTCTCTTTTGAAATCTTTCCCTCTAAAAACCTCTCTTTCAACATACTTTCTAAAAACGCTCTCCAATCTCCTTCTTCAAATTCCTTTCTAAAATTATTTTCAAAAAACTCCCTCCAAAAATTTATTTTTAAAACTCCCTTTTTCAACTCCTTTCCAAAACACTCTCTTCAAAATTCTTTTCCTAAAAACATTCTCTAGGTTTCCTTCTTAGAAAACTCTCTCCAATCTCCTTTCCAAAATTGTTTTTGAAAAACCCCTCTCTACAATCTTTTTCCAAAAATATCTTTCCTAAAAGCTTCTTTCTGAAAATGCTTTCCTCAAAGTTCACTCTCCAAAGACGCTCTTACGTTTCTTTCCTAAACATCTCTTCTCAAAAATCTCTTTCTAAAAACTCCTCACTAGGATTTCTTTCCAAAATCTCTCTTTTCAAAATTCACTTTCTAAAAACTCCTCTCTAGGATTTCGTTCTAAAAATCCCTCTTTCCAAAAAAACCCACTTTCCAAAAACTCTTTCCTTAGAGTTCAAGTTAAATCATAGAACTCACGTTTAGGAAACCCTAATTTTCCTTCCCAAAAACATGATTTTCGAACTTGCCTTGAAACCTAGGTTTCCAAAACCTCATGTTTTCTACATCAAAACTATATATATTTTCAAAATCTATTTTTTACATCAAAACTATAGTCTTCCCAAAACTAGAATTTCTAAAACTTCCTCTTCCAAATCCATGCCAAACCCAATCTCCCCCTTAGGAAGCCAAATTCAATCTCCCCATTTAGGAAACTAGATCCTATCTTCCATTTTTGGAAACAAATCAAAACATCTCCTTTTTAGAAACAAAATCCAATCCCTTGTTTTAGGAAATAGGAATCTCAATCCTTCTAAACCCAAACCTTTCCTAATTCAACACTTTTCTAATCTAGTACCTTCCTAAACCTTAGGTTTCCAAACTTTAAACTTTTAAAGCTTTCCTTAAACTTTAAGCTTCCAAATCCCTCTTAATTCCATACCTTTCCAAATCTCCACTTTCCAAATCTAAATCTTCAAATCTTTCTAAAATTCTAAGTTTTCTAGATTCGAATCTTTCCAAATCTAAAACTTTCTAAATTCTAAACTTTCTTACTTTCAAAACTTCCCTATTTCAAAACATTCCAAATTCAAAACTTTCCTATTTGAAAACTTTCTTAATCCAAAACATTCCAAATTCAAAACTTTCCTATTTCAAAACTTTCTTAATCCGACACTTTCCTAAATTGAAACTTTCCTAAAACAAAACTTTCCAAAAATGACATTTTCCTAAAACGAAACGTTCCTAAAACGAAACTTTCCAAAAATGACACTGTCCTATTTTGAAACTTTCTTAATTCGAACCCTCCCTAACTTCAATCTTTCTTCGATCTTCCAAGTCCAATATTCAGGTCAAGTCTTCCTTAATCTCGAGTCCTTTCTAAATCCTATCTTCCTAGGTCTGGGGTCTCTATTTTTCTATTTCAAATTCCAATCTTCCATTCTAAATACAAATCAAACCTAAATTCTAATTCAATTTCTTTTTCCAATCAAACCTTCTATTTTCTGTCGAACTCCTGTCCAAACTACGACTGACTTAATTCCTCAAAAAGGATACATAGGCAACCCTCAGGGGTGCGGTCACAACCTTTTTCGAATTTTCAATTCCACAACCTTTCTCAAATCTCCATTTCCATAATCTATTTCAAGTTTTCACTTCCAAAAATCTATTTTCAAATCTCTATTTCTAAAACTTTTCAATTTCAAATCTATCTTTTCAAATTTCTTTTCAAATCAAATCAAGTTCCTTTCAAATCTCTTTTCAAATCTATTTTTCAACTCTTTCTCTTGCATTTGCATATCATGCATCATGTCTTTTACAATATTATTTTTCTAAAGTGGATAGGATTGAACATTTGTTAGTGGAAGACTCTCATAGGTGAATTTAGGGTAAATAGACATGTAGGTACTGTAAGGGCGGGGTAGGGTGATGGCTTAGCGCGTCTTCTCTACATGTAACCAACCTTCGAACCTAGAATCATTGTTTTCAAAGACCAAAATGGAGTTATTTTCAAAAAATGGCTTAAATGTTTTCCAAAGGTTACTAAACAACCTGTTTTCTTAAAAACCCTCTCTTGATGAGGTATTTTTAAAATCGTTTTCAAAAACCCTAAGTGTAGTCTTCGGATTGTACTTTGTTTTTAGGTGACCTAACTCACCTTAATCAAGTTAAGTGGAGACTCCAAACTTTTCTAAAATCCCTTTATTCAAATCAATTTTCAATTAAAATCTAGTCGCACTCATTCTTCTAGGAGGATGAGTTCTAACGAGAGAGTATAGTATTTTTCCCACTTGTGTGTGTATTCCTCGAGTGCAAAAAATCTAGGCTTGACAAAGGGGTTTAGCCTCTCCTCTGGCTCAACCTTGCCTTGACTGGATGATAGCACTTCGCACCTCTCTCAACCTTTTGACCGTCTCCGATTCTCTATTTTTGGGTTAGTGTATAGGATTATTGGGCTGAAACTCTCGACTCTCGGGGTTTTAGCAACAGCTTACCTAACCTTTAGCAGAACGATAAGCGGCCAATCTTTCAATCTAAGGAGACTTTGCTTTAGGACCATAATGTAGGCTAGGTTATGGGGTTTTCAAAACAACGGAATATGCAAGCTCAAATTCGATGATGTCTTCAGCAGGGTTTAGCTCTATACCGTCCTTGACTATTTTTCCTCCAGTAGAGCTAGCATCCTTCCTCAGCTTTGGCAATGTGTCTAGCTCATTTAGATCAAGCAATCCGTTTTCAATCAGAGTGGACTTTAGTAGGGTTGTAAAGTAGGCCATGGCTTTAGGTTTTTGCAAGAAAAGGATAAAGGCTTAAACCTATTATTTCTACTGGGCTTCTTTGTAACCTATGATCACCTTTAATTTCCTTCTTTGTCTTACTATATATTCCTCAGGGTGAACATGACTCTTTTCTTTCAACCCTTTTATATGCTTTTTAAGGTTAACATGACTCACTCCTTTTCGGCCTTCTTACCACTCTTTTCAAGATGGCACAATCATGGTTTTCTTCAATCCCCCTTCTTCTTCTTCTTCTTTTTTTTTTTTTTTTTTTTTTGGCTTCTTGCCCTTTGGCAATTCTTTTCCTTTGCGTTTTTGCCTCTTTTTTTCTTTTTCTTTTCTTTTTTTTCTTGTTCTGAACATTTCTACAATCCCCCTTTTCTTCTTCTTTTGTAGATCATTCCTCACGACAATTCAATCTACACCTTTGTGGGCAGTGATCCCTAGGTTAGGGTTTTCTCAAAAAGAAAAGTAAGTAGCTCAATAGGTTTAACAAGGATTGTTCCTAACTGTATGGGAAGTGAAATGACGGTCTCTCTTCACTTTGAATTAGATTGCTTGATCCATAGAGCCTTCTATGCTGCCCTAACACGATAGAGGGTGGATACAGTTCCTAAAGTTCTCGATTATTGCCTGCCCCAATGTGGGGGGGACGGTCTTGGATTGGGGTTGACAAGGAAAATTTCATTTTTTGTGAGACACCAGGGGCTAAGCAAAGGGAATATAAACACATTTATTGGGAAATAAAAGATGGCTCCTCTTCATTTTGACAGCCTAGCCACGCACCGCTTAGCTTCGGTGTCTTGCAAGTGTTGCTTTTGGATAGTTTCCTCACTCGTCCTTATTTTTCTCTCTCTTTAGAAGGCTGATCATCAGGCAAGTGGTTAACTCATGTTATCACCTCTTCAAGTCGGATCATTCCATAAGGTAAGCCATGCCCCTTGCGTAGAAAGTAGTTATCATTTGCAAAAGAAAATAAGATAATAGCAATGAATAAAAAGACTTAATCATTTCATTATATCAGTGGAAAGCATATAGTTCACTTTTAAAGAAATAGAAATGCAGAAATTAATTTAAGAACAAAACTACAAAAGGGATAGAAAGAGGGTGGGTGAAAACACCCATCTCTTGTATGCTTTTGAAATGAAACCGTTTTAGTAGGGCCTTGGGACAATGCCCACATCTTCAATACTCCATTCATGATTCGGGTCCTTAGCCAAGGCAAGACAGGCTAAGGCTTTTTCTAGAGCCCCAAACATGTTAACGTTGACGGCGCGGTTGTCAGCCTCATTGACCTCTTTCTTGTTCTTTGCAGCATGTTCTTCTGTAAACAAGGTAGCTAGTTCACCTTCTTCTAACTCGAACGGATCCGTCGATGCTCTTGAATCTTCCCAGCCCATGTCATCATAGTTGCATTCGATCACAGGCCAATGGTTCTCCAACAAGAGACACTCAGCCACGGCATACTTTGGATGCAAAAACTCAGCACCCCATCGATCAGCGACCATGTTTTCAACAAGCTCTTCCTCCGAAAATATTGTCCTCTCAATTGGCTAGTCAGAAGCATCGGGTACCTCTTTAGGGTTATAGAGATAAATCGAGCATAATGAGAGATCCTCCTCCCAGTCATTCTCCTCATCGGTCTCCCAATCCTCCTTGTAACCTTCAGCCATGGGTTCATCAAACTCTCCCTCGCCTTCCATTTCTATGAGTATCATATTGACAGTGTGATCCGGCAGAGGGTTGGTGGTCACATTAGGAGTTAGAGCAGGTTTCACCGGTTGTAGATCAATGATCTTGTTGTTTATCAGGTCTTAAATTTTGTGCTTGAGAGAGAAGCAGCTTTCGGTGTCGTGCCCTTGGCTTCTAGTGAATCTTCTTTTCTAACCTAAATTAAAGCATTTTTTTTTATTAAAAAAAAGAAGATGTGGAAACTATATTTAACTTTGATTGTAGTATATAATGTTTTAATATTTTAGGGGCCTTCAAAAAAAGTTTATTTGTAGAGTGTACTAATTATTTATCAAACAAAAGTTTTTTCTTTTGATGTTCATTAATGCACTATGTTTTGGGCTCTCTTTTTCTAAAAGATAGTTTTATTTTCATTTGTACTTGGGCCTTCTTTTTAACCTAAACATGTTAAAACTATACAGGGCCCTACTTCAAAAACTTTAGATTCACAAATTTTAAAATTTATACTGACTTAACAACATCCGTAACTTATTTTCAATAAATTAACAAACTAATTTAAAATTTTCAAATCATAACAAAAGGAGAGTTTTTGCAGAGTGATACCATTGTTTTAATAAAAGAAAGACATGCAATTCTTGAAATTTTATAGTTGTTCTCCCTCTTATTGTTGTCAGGCCTTCCCTCTTATGATTTGTTTTGCATTCAGTTGGAGAAAATTACATTCTATTACCGTTGTTGGCCTTTCTTGAACTCGTTGAAGCCATCATGGGCTACTTTGTTTCATCTTGTCCTCAAGCTCTAACCTTCCCAAAAATGCATTAGTTCATTTTTTTTGTTTATTTAATGCTTGCTATAAGTACGTGAGACCCTTGTTGCTTTCTGGGGTTGAGTTTCTCTCTTGTCGTTGTCCACCAAGTGTCAGTGTCCAACACGTGGGAAAAGGAGATATTTGCTTGATTCTGATCCCTTTATTACAGCAGCTCCTATGTGGATTTTCATGGATCTTATTCATTTTCTTCTAAATATCAACAGGCAATAGAATTCTGTTTATGTATTTGTTCTGTTTATGCAGTGGTTTTAGCTTTTAACACTTGGACTGTGTTTCTCAGTGAGGTAATATTAACTTTAGGTCATTCTAGAACTGTATTGGAATTCTTAGCTGCTGCAAAGGAGAAAAAACGATCATTTCGGGATGTTGTCGCTGAGGGTGCTCCAAGGTTTGTACCGATGACTATCAACTTTTACAATGTAAAGCAATAGAACAAGCAGCTTTTTCCATTGGATCAATATGTCTTCGATCACAATATTTATCTTATTGTTGGTACTGTCATTGATCAGGTACCTGGGGCATGTTCTTGCAATAGAATTGGTCAAAAGAGGTGTGCAGTGTTTGCCATGATTTCTCGAATAAACATGGTAATTATGAAATTTGGCTGCTTTTTTGCTACCATTCTGCACAATATGGATTACATTAAGCTGTCATAATTTGATACTTCTCATAAAGGTGATGGTGTTCATGCTGTGATGGCCAATGGTGGGGTCACAGCACCTGTTGGGTTGAGGAAATGGATGGTTGCAGTTGCTGCTCACAAGTATGCTGCTCCGTTTGTTGTGGTCGCTGGTACACACAAGGTATGCCATCATGCAACAATACTTTTGAAGCTCTAAAGTTATAAACTTAGTCATAGCAACTTAAACAAATTCTTATAAACTCTTCAGATAAAAGGGTAGGTTTGAAGATAACGCTGAGCATGCAAACAGGGAAAGGGGTAAATCTAGAATTTTGCATGGATCACATTTAAGAATTTTCTAAAAACCGCTGGTTTAGTTTGAGTTGTATTTTTTGTTTTTTATAGGTTACTTTGCTGCTGTTACAATTTTATTTATGATTTATTTTATTAACGAATCAATGGTATTTGGGATTTTGCGATTTACTGGACAGAAGATGTAGTTATTTTTCAGAGGTTGTGCTACAAATCCAGTTTATAGTGTTGGGTCTGGGACTAATTTATTCTAATTGTTCACAGTTTCCATGCTTACTATTTTCATATCCTAGTCCGAGGGAGTGGGTTTGGTGACAATCTTTCTATTACATAAAGTTGATATCTGGGATCTCTTACAAGCTTTTCAAGCTCCAGGGTGATGCCTGATGCAAATTAACCTTGAGGGTGATTCCTAAGGAATTCTTACTGAGTTCCTAGGTTGTCCTCTCTCCTCTTTCTTTTTTGCTTCTTCTATTTAACAAGGATAGCAAAGGCACTGTCTGCCTGGAACTGTTCAATGCAATAATACCCCTATTTCCAACACCAAAACCCGTCTACCAAGCCTAATTATCTCTACCATTGACATTAAATTTAACACTAAAAACCTTAAATACGTACTTATCAGAATTAATCACAACTGACTCTGCAATTCCAGCAAGCTCTCACCTGCGAAATCAAGTCAATTCTAAAACTTTTCCATCTAGAAAACCTAGGACTTTTCCCACTGTTTCAAATGGTCATTCCAGCTCCCACAATCCTAGTTCACCACCATTTGTTGCCTGCAGTACTAAGTTTCATAGTTTTGTTCTACATCAAAAGACCCTTAAAAGAAACAGTCAACATATTCAACAATATTTGGAGGAGAAAAAGGTGCTTCAACACTTCTTACAAGATCTCATAGAAACACCTGCATGGATTTGTTTCCCTAAGTTTGGAGGAGCTTATTGTGGTGAAGCCTGTTTTGAGTTTTTTGGTAATTGCCTCTGGCATCTTGATATGAGTTGATATAATTATATAGAAAGATTTTTACGTATGAAGTTTACACGGATAAGTGTTTTCCCTTGACTTTGGCTCAGGCTTCAAATCAAGTTACACACTAGATTCTAAGTTGTAGGCTTTACATACCTTGTAGCTTTTGATCATGGGATAATGACTCATGGAGTTAATATGCAGCCTTCAATTGTGAAAACTCATGTTTTGAAATTTTTTTGTGGGAATGAATTAGTCTTGATTCTGATGTCGTACTTGGCACTCTAGTTATATGTTATAACTGTCTTGTTTATTTAACAGCTGTGTCCCTTGTACGCACACAACCCAGAGGTCTTGCTGAATGACATGAGTTCCCCATTTGAACAGGTCGATTGTGAGGAATTCTCCAACTGCATGGATTTTGGAATTAGCAGTGGTGCTCATGTTCTTCATGTTGCCAACCCTGCATTCGATTATGTGCCTCCAGAGCTTGTCGGTCTTTTCATCGCTGGCATGCAAGGCTGTCTTCTGTATGCACTGTTTTGATTGCTTTGTATTAGTAGCACCAGTATTTCCAATTTCAAAAATCTTTTGGAAAAATACAAGGTCTTTTAATCAACCAGTTGCAGGATGTTAAGTATTTCTGAGAAGAATTCTCTCCAAAACATATACTGGCTGTCATTGGGTTCTGAAACATTAAATGCAGTTAATTCTAATTATATTCTTTTATTGGTTTGTCTTAGTTTTTCTTAAGCACAGGCCCTTGTAAGGGGGATGTGGGGCCTGCATTAACAGTCACAGGGACTTTGCAGGGAGTGGTACGATTACTACTTTTGTAGATTTGGAGTTGAACTTCATGTTATGCAGTGGCACTGAAATATAGCACTAACTAACATTTTGTTCAAGTATCATTACACCATAGAGAGAAATTTTTGCTTTTAGTTTTTTTCCCTTATTCTTTTTCTTTTCCCCTGCTCCTTGATGTCTTTGGTTGAATTTTTTGCTTTAATAAGAAAATGCTTCTGACACACTGGCGCTTACCAACAGACTTGTGGCATTTCTTATTTTTTGCTTAAAAAATTATATTAATGCATCTTTTCTTGTAACTATGCTGGTAATCTTTGAGTACTCCTTTTGCATACGAGTTGAGTGTAAGATACTGAATACTATCCTAAATTCTTCACTTTCACCATTAGTGTTCTTTCTTCCTATTATGCATTTGACCAAGCTGTATGATGTTTTTTTTTTAGCCAGAGTATTACTCATTTTGCTAATATAGAGTTGACCCCAATCTATCTCCTAATTGAGGTCATCTCCGCCACACCACGTAGGAAAGAAATGATAGTGTAGAAAGTTCAATTAAAAAGCCCGCGTTTGGACAGACGTTTTAAAATCTTCCACTTAAAATAGAGGCTCTATCATTTTTATTCATACGATTTATGCGTGTGACTAATTAAACAATGTGGAGGGTCCCTTGCCGATATGAGTACAGTTTGATATCTAGACTCTGTTTAATCCACAAAACCAAGTTACACAAAGTTTCATATCCAATATCTAGCATGGACAGGATATATTTTTTTCCAAAGAATTCATGCCTGTTATTAAGGTGTTTGGGTTCCCCCAAAGTTGAACCTTTGATTTAGCATTGTTACCATTTCTTGGAAGATTCATCTTACTTGCAGAAACTACATACATGGACATCCCGTTACACTTTTGCCTGCAGTTTGTTCATTCAAACAAGTTAATGACAAAGAGGACTTGCATACTGTTTAAGGCTAATATTGTATCATATGCCCTCCTACGCACCAAAGTTCTTGCTGTTGACTATCAAATGGGTTTCATTCCACAGTCCTCTGCCATAACATGTTCCTTGCTGAATTTTTGAACGCTCGAAAATTTTAGTTCCACAAGGGTGATGTTGTCACTACTGGTTATGACTTGTGATCAATTGTTTTGCAGGTGCAACGAAGAAAGGGAATACCGATTATGAAGGGACAATAGACGAAGAATCAAGATTTAAGTAGGGACTTTCATGTTGTGATGAGTTGTAATGGTTGGTTTTGATTATGACTTTGAGTCTCGGTTAAATCCCTCTACAGGAAGGCTTGAGTAAGGTGAATATCTGTTAATAATAGTCAGAAATATGGTGGTTGTGGATTCTGAATAGTAAGAAGAGAAAAACTATGTTTGCCCAGATATAAATATCCTTCTTGTGTTTTGGTTATGATATAGTCCAAGACCTCAGATGTTGGATCTCATTTTGCTAAAATAATAGATCTTTATCTATTTGTTAAAACCATTACTAAGTGTTGTAGAATTTTATAGTTACAAATGCTTTTCAAGCCTATGTAAATTTAATTTAATTTTCAAATTTGATGAAAATTTACATTTCATTGACAAAATCGTTATGGTTGTATTCACAATCCATTTTTCTTAATTGTGAGTATTATCCCTATAATATAACAATTATGGACCTTAGATGTTTAGAGATATCATGTTCAAGAAAAAGGAAAAGAAATTCGAAGAGGAAAAAGATAAAGTCTGTGTTGTGTTCCTAAGGGGAATCGAGTGAACTTCGAATACAAATAAAAAGAAAAAAAAAAATGATGTGTTTTACATGGACCGGGTATTCCACTCAAATGAGTATTGTAAGTCTCTGTTATTTCTTCAAAAGTTAGGCTTTTTTTGTGTGCAGTGTGTACTATTTTGAATTTGAAATGTGTCTTAATTTGTATTAGATAACAAAGAAAAAGAAAAATTGTATTAGATAAAAAAAAAAGAGTAAAGGAAGTTAACTTCGATTGTTTATGAATTCTAGTTCTATTTCCCTTAGAAATTAGAAATTAACTGATTAGGAATTAGAAATAGAACTTTAGGACAGTTTCATTCTAAAGGCATACGGTATCGTATTATCAAAACTAAATATCCCTCCGCCAAAAATTCAAATGGTTTTATTTTTTTATTTTTATATTTCTTTCTTTATTATTCCTTCAAATTAACTCCGAAATACTTGCATACTGAATTGGCAATTTGTTTCTATGGTCATATGCCCCCTACCCCGCCGTTGCTCTCTCCCTCTAGAAAACCATTATTCTATAATCCAAGTCCCTCTCTCTCTCTCTCTCTCTCTCTCTCTCTCTTAATCAACCATTTTTCGGATCAGAAATGATGCATGCTCTAAGGCAGTCAGGTACTATGATACATTCTCTCTATCATCTACTTCAGTAATACTATATGAATCACGTCTCAACTTTTGAAAACCCAATTTATGAAGAACAACACAGAATTTTTACGAATCATTGGATTTGGTACTCCATTATTTCATAATCCAATGACTTGTGAACACAACTTCGGGTTACGTAGCTTGTAATTCAATTCATAAATACATAAGCATCTGACTTAGAAAGTAACAAATGAAATAACCATTGGCACTGGTCTCATTCATGTGGCATACTGTAGTTTTTTGAGATTTTTCATGGGACCCAGATAATCCTCCGTTAAATTGGAAATATTCGCATTTTTGTCAAAATACAGAAACTGATTTGAGAATATTTATAAACTAGAGAGAGAGTCAATTGTACACAGTCTTAGCTATATGCAAAGTGAAATCATAAATACCCCTTATGAACTGTATTTGGAGTCAAAGCAATACACTTCTTGAATGGCTATATGATTTTTCCACGTTAGCTGTTAGCTCCAAAGAATTTAAAACCTAGAAAACTGGGGTCAATCTTATGGAATGTTTATATTTTGGAGATTAGGCACAACTCTGCTATGTACGACACACGTTTTGCTTTACGTTTATAAAATTTTAATTCCGCGATTATGTATCTTTTAAATGATACATACACAGGTATTCAACTGGTTAATGTAATGCAGTCTTCGGTAGCCAAGTTATTGGCCGGTCATGCATCATAAATCCGTATATGCCGGTTTTCGGGGCATGACAATTTGATCCTTTGAGGACAATAATCTTTCTATGGGGGTTGGAATGATGAAGGATCGAATAGGGGTTCTAGCTAAGTTGGAAGGCTCTTTTGGGAATTTCATAATACTAGTTGGTTAGTTAGTTTCAATTGATATCTTCTATGGCAGTTATTGTTGTTATGAACCAAGTATATCCATTGGCGCGAACAGAATTTTTTTTTTTTTGCCAAAGATTTGGTGCTTATTAATAGACTGCTTTCCATTTCGTTATTTATCATAATCGATTTTGTTTTTTTTATTTATAGATTGAATTGAACAATTGACTGTTTAGGAATTTTTTTTCTTTTTCTTTTTTAAAATGAGGACTTTAGTTTCATCTCCATATATAGGAATTTCATAAAAAGCTAAAAGCAAAATCAAAATGTAGACACACCTTAATGCATTGAAAAATCTTAATGAAAATTATTTGGATAATGCTATATAACTTGAATGACATTATTGAGTTAGAGTCATTTGTTTTAAAACAAAACTATCATGATGACTTTTAATTGTAATAATATAAGTATTACATCTTTCTTGTAAAATTATGTGTACAAATCTCTTATAATAATAGCATTTTCTAAATTATTTAAAAGACATCGTGCTAAGAAATTTTTGCAAACATGGCTTGGCCCCTAATCATCATAAATTTCTGAATTCGCCAATGATGGCCTTTATCTTACTAATGAAATCTGCTTTTTGTGTGGGCAGGTTAACTCAACGGCCAGTCCCATGTTGTATCAAATGAAATAGATTATGGCTTGGGTTATATCAAATGTTAGTTTGCTGCATTACATGTGGACAGCTTTGAGGTGATAAGAGTCGCACACAATCAAATGCCATAGATTACCGGTATTTGACCCAGTTAATCTCGAAGGAGATTAAAAGCAAGTATTCAAATTAGTATTTTTATTTTTTTGATAATTCCCAGTTGTTTTGAGTAAATTTCTTATATCTATTTAACTTCAATATCAAGTTTTGCTTCATGTGCAATGAATTATTGAATTTCAAAGGCTAATCAATAGTGGACTGACTGTAAACTTACTTTTTATGTAAAGGTGGGACTTTTGAAATTTAAGGAGAAAAATTTTTTGAGTTGGTAAAGTTGTGGAATTGTGATGATGAATTTGTTTAGAATATGAATATAGAAGATATTTATAAATTGAAGTTGACAGTAAAACCACTACAAAACAGAGCAAGCATGATTATTGAATGGTGAAATGGAAATGAAGAAAAAAAAAATAAAGGTTTTGGTTTTGTTATATTTATTTGTTGAACAGAAAATTACACATGTATTGTACATCCGAGATTAAAGTGATATTGTTTCCATTGTATGGCAATGAAGTTGTGATAACAGTATATTATTATGAAAATGGACTTCAAACGCTTATCATTTTATTTGTCAAATATAAAAAATTAAACAAGCAACGTGTGTACAACCACTGCTAGTTGGATCTAAGACTAGACCAAAAAGAAAATAACACTATTTGTTCATTACTTCTTTTTTTCTTTGCCTTCAAAACCAAAATTTTTTTTCTTCTTTTTGTTCATTTTTATAGATGCGCCTTCATGTGGTTCGATTTGTATGTCAAAACATAGTAACAAAATTCTCCGATTCCTTGAAAATCTCTCAAACTTATCTCACTACTTTCATCAAGCACAAATTCTAAATCTATCCTGCATATTTTAATAATTGTCAAACTTTTCTAAATCTCCCTAGCTAATATTAATTAGGAATGATTGACACATTTTTATGAATTCCCGCATTATTTCATATTTTCTTAGTTTTTAATATAAATTAATTTGCCAACAAAATGTTTCTTAAATTCTTCTCCAAAGAATTGCTGATATTTGTCTGAATTACTCAAATCAAGAATTATTTGAATGTTGAATAATTTTGAAAAGGTGATGAGTTCAAAACAAGAACCTTACTATTAAAGAGGAGAGAACAATCATAGTTTCAAAGTGGCATCAAGTCGAAATAAGGGATCAAACCAACCAATGAGAACAAGAGATCCAATTTAACCTATTCTAACAAACTAAAAACAGCGGCACTTCTGATGTTTGTGCATGTTTTTCTAAATTTCATTACGAACTTAGGCTTATATGAATGTGAGCAATTGTCATTTTACATATATAATTTTTTGGTACATCGGAGGGCAAGTTCAAGAGAGAATGAGTCAAACTCAGGATTACAGGCGTATGTGGGAATAGGTTGTTTACAAACCGGGTCTGAACCAGAGCCGACAGACTAGAATGCAATCCAATTCGGTAAAACTTCATATCTGGCATTCGACCCGATTACCGGACATGATCTGAATATATTTTTCTCCCCTTCTTTTAAAGCTCTATTTTGCTTTCTATTAACTACTACATGAAATAGAAGCTCATATATTCCATTAACTACTGATCTCAGCCCATACACATATTCCAGCCCTCAAAAACATAAACCATATGTAATATCACTTCACAAATCGGTCTGGTTTCATCAGATCGGCTCTGAACCAAATCCGGTCCGTTGACAAGCCTAGGTAAGAGCATTATCAGTGAGTTAACCCCTCTCCTCAATTGCCATTTTATATTCAGATGTTGATATTAAACAATTAAAGGCAAGGAGACATGAAAAGAAAAATAAAAGCATGGAACCGTTTGGCATCAATCTATTCTACTATCAAATTGATGGATATTATCATGACTAGAATAGTGGTTTAAGATCATTGATTTGGGCAATCAATTTGACTGAGGAATGGTGGAGAAACAGAGAGCTAATGCTCTTCTCTTCAAAATGGATTTCGTCAATTGAACATATATTAAGACGATGAAAAATTAAAATAATATTAGAACAGAAAATGCTTTATCAGTATTCTTATACTTGAAACTACAACGATGACTGACTTTGTGTTGGCAAAACCGCATAAGCCACTGCTACATTCATCCGGACATTCATACGAACACTCATTTTGTTAAGATAAATTTCGAATTTTAATTTCTTAATTCAAGCTTAAAATTTGCTGGATAGGAAATGTGTAATGAAATGTTTTGCATATTGACTAAAGATTAAAAATTAAAAAAATGCTTAACTGAAAAAGAAAAAATGGTCAAGTGCATTTTTGTCAAGTGCATTAGACTTCACTATTAGTAGGAAAACCCCCATAGAAGTGGCCTATGTGAAGAGTGATGGTCCTTGAATATGGAAAACTGGAGAGAGAGAGAGAAAGAGAGAGAGAGAGAGATTAGAAGAACAAAAACCGTGTTTATTTCATTTAGTTACAATATACCACCCATGGGGAGGAGATATACCAGGAACAACAATCTCCATTCAACATTTGATGTAGAACTCCTTGATGAAAATCCTCACAAAAAGTGGACCACCCATCAGAGAGACCACAAGCTTCATGAAGGAATTGTAAACCATCTTCTCCTCCTCTGCTTTTCAACTTTAACTTACACAAGATTGGCTGTAGCCTGTGCTAGTGGAGTTACAGGCATACAAAACTTGAGTTTATATAGGCTCAGGGTTTGTGAGAAAATTTGATGAATGACATTAACTTAAAAAATATTACAGAAGATTTCATCATTATTACATACCTAACAAGGCCATATTGCTCAGGAATGTGCAAAAACCTTGGTGAATAGTGACTATTTTTCTCGTATTTGAGTGCATAAATGCCAAGTTCACTAGCTAAAATCTGCAGTGTCCATCATCTTTATTTCAAATTAATAGAAGTTTCCATCATTAGCAAAGCCAAACGTCTCTAAAACTTTAGCATCAAATTGGCTTCCCTGATAGAAGATATATTTAACCTAAATTGGTTGGTGCATCGTTCTCAAATTGGCAACGAAACTTTATGCCATTGAAAACTTTGCTGTTTTAGGCAAAACCCCTAGGCCAAGTAAAGCATTCATTAATTATCGTCACATAGGCATCTGTAATGCTAAGAAAAAACTTCTTCTGTTCCCTTTGTTGGGCCCAAATTAGGCCATGCCATTGCCAAAACCAAAGTGTGCTAACAGCAGAGTACTATCATTTCATTAAGAAAAAAAGTAAAGTAAGCTCGTTTTGTATCCATATCACTAGAATTACCTCTAGCTTCTTTTTTTTATCAGGGGACAACTCCAGAAATTTTGTTGAGGGGAGGTCATCGAAGGGCAAGGTAAAAATTTTTGAACTTTGTTAACGGGCTAAGATAAAAATTCTTAAACCTTGGAAGTTCAACGTAAATTTCTTTTAATTTTGTTGGAAATTTTTTTGAATTTTGGAAGGTTAAAGGCCAACTTTTTTGAATTTTTTTTGTTTTTGTTTTGTGGGGGTGTTAAAGGTGTAATTTTTTAAAAATAGGATATCATGGCCCCTATAGTCTAAGGTTGGATCTGCCTCTGTTTTTTAATAGTTATAGGATCTAAACCGTGTGGTTGTTTAAGGGCCTTAGTTGGTGATCTTAGTTATTTCCCTCTTGACAATGAAGCTTGTTTCCCGTCATTCCTCTGGCTGACCTCAACCCATGTTATTTTGAGGTCATATTTAGTATTGAGAATTTACCCTCTTGTGGCTTGCACTGCAATAGTTCAGGGTTATCGTTCGACGTTCACGTAAACTATGTAAATTTTATATATTATATGAGTGATAATTAGTCACAAGAAGACTTGAGAAGAGATTGAACTTGAGATCTCGTGTTTAATACGAAGACGAGATCATTGCCAATAAATATGCAAATTACGAGATTGCCATGCCACCGGCCAATCGACTATTGGGCCACTCCATTAGTTCTCCCTAATAATCACTAGCGAGCAAAGAAATAATTGGATGTAATGTAGTACACGTATATGGTGCGTATCACCCTTCTAGTCTCTAAAAATTATTCCGAATCTAACACTTTGCAAAAAATCATTCCCATTTTAATGTTTCTTTAGCCATGTGTGTTTTTGTATTAGGAAAACAATTGACAAATAAGCAATTTTGTCCCATAGTTACCAAGAAACTCATTTTGAAGGGGGAAACGCTTTTTTTTGAAAATGAGTTTCTAATATTGGTACGAAACTCGTTTTGAAAATTTAGAGAAACATTTTGAAAATTTGAAGTGAGAAAAACGTTTGGAAAACTCTTGAGAAACGTCTGGAAAACTCTTGCGATATTTAATAGAAACTCTTGAAAAACTTAAGAAAAACTCTTAGGAAACGCTTCGAAAACTTGAAATATTAATTTTTATACATTTTTTTCTTTAAGTTCTAACTAAGTATTTATAAAATTATTCTTGTAGATTTTTATTAAGTTTTCTAAAGGTTTCCACTAAGTTTTTCAAAGGTCTTTACTAATTTTCTTAAAGATTTCCACTAAATTTCTTAAAAGTCTTTTTTAAGTTTTGGGAAAGTTTCCTATTAAGTTTCCCAATCGTTTCTTATTTTTCGTTTTCCTTTATTTTTTTGGTCCCCTAACATTTTGCACTTTTGCTTCCCATTTTGATAACTATCTTCTGTCTCATGGAAATAACTCTGATAATATTACTGATGCTTGAAAAAAAAGCGCACGCCTTAAACTCATCTCTTCAATGGAGTAATAACAACCCCCTGTTAAACCCCTGTTAACGCTTTCTGCCCTTTCCCCCTCCCTGACTGCCTAAAATATCTTGAATTTAACGACGAGCTGTATATAATAACTTTGCTTTCTGAATTAGCAAATCGCCAATCTTTTCCACCGTGAAATAGAGAACTGAACGCGAAAAAGATAATGCGCATGGATTCACATAAACGCAATATATATATATATATATATATGTATTAATAGGCTAAATTACGTCTAAGTCCCTTGTAATTTTGTGTATCAGTACTTAGACCCACCACCTTTTAAAAATAGGCACTTACACCCCCTCAAGTTTTGTGTACCAACGGCTAGACCCGTGCCGTTACTTCACCTCACAAAATCCGTTTGTTGACTGAATTGACTAGGTCAATTGACCATTATGCCTTTTTTTTTTTTTTCATTTTTTATTAATAAAACTCACTTTTAAACAAATTAGGCAAATGCAATGTCAAAAATAGGTCACGATAATTACATGCTAGAAAAAGCATTACAAGTTCTGCTTGACATATTTTTTCCCGTACATGCAAGGTTTCACAATAGGTGAACATTACCCCAGGAATTAAAAGTCTAATGGGTCCACAAAGGGAAGCAAAGGTTATTGAAAGACCCGAAGCAAGCTCACTCCCAGTAAACTTAGTAGAACCAAGCAAATTAACTTCAAATTCCATCGAACAAATTCAAAGTAAATTTAATTTCCTTGAAATTCATTGTTACTTCCATCCAATTACGCACCAAATCCCTGTCAACCATGGCTACCCAACAAATCTTTAAAATCAGATACCCATATGCTAGCAAGCACATACAGAATTAAATTGTCATCATTGATTATAGCTATAAATTGTATGCAACAATAAATAAAAGATTCCTTGGCCACGAGAGGAAGTAAGGGTAGATGTCCAAGAAAAATGGTGAACGAGAACATAGAAAAAAAGGACCGTAGGAAGAAATATTAAAGCCTAATGTTGCTCTGTTTATTGTTTCGTTACCGAGAACGCGTAGGAGAATGAAAGAAAGAGAAAAAAACAGCAACTTCTCAGGATGATGGTCCCAGTCAAAGCCAGCAAGCAGTGGTGATAGTAACGATACTCTCTTTTAGGGCGAGAATGAACCACAGGTTAGATAATTTGCTTGATACTTTCATTCATGTCTCAGCTCTGTTTAAATAAACAAAAGCCCAACGGTTGCCGAAAATAAAGCTATTGCTACTAACAGAAAGACAATACAAGAAACGTAATGAAGAAACATAAACAACGAGTTGACTCGTGACTCGTTCTCTGCTTCCGCAAGCAACGTGACTCGTTCTCCACTTCCGCATGCAACGTGTTCCACTTTTGCATGCAACGACATTCCAACATCCATGCAACGACACACCCATGTTCCATGCCACGACACACCCACTCCCACGCCCATGCAACGGCACCCACGTTCCATGCAACGACACACCCATTCCCACGCCCATGCAACGGCACTCCCTCATCCAACCTTATCCCCGATACTTGGGCTTTGGTTTCGACTGCCTGCCAGACCTTCTCAGCTTATCAATACGCCCCCCTCCAAGTGGACTCTTGCCCTCAAGGTCCATGCTGGAAAACTGGTCCATAAGCATTTGAGTTGTCTCCCACGTTGCCTCTTCCATAGGCAAGTGTTTCCATTGGACCAAACTCTCTTCCACAAATGTGTCACCCTGCTTGACCCAACGAGTATCAAGGATGTGCTGAGGTGCTAGGATGATAACCCCCTCATCCGAAATAGGTAGAAGCTCTGTAGAAGGTGCCTCACGTTCGTCAACAAATTTCTTTAGCAATGAAACGTGGAAAACAGGGTGTATGCGGGCTCCTTCTAGCAACTGGAGCTTATAGGGAACAGTTCTGATCTTCTGTAAAATACGGTACGACCTATAAAATCGAGTTGCGAGCTTCTGATGGGCACGTTTGAAAGCGGACTGTTGTTGATATGGATGCAGCTTAAGAAATTCCATATCTCCTACTTCGAAGTTGACGTCCCTTCTCTTGAGATCGGTCATCCTATTAACAGACACTTTCAAGTTGCTCTTCAATTGTTTCAGCAGCTCATCTCTCGTGACTAGGCTTTGGTCCACCTCGTTGACTGGTGACAAACCCTCTTTGTAAGCTGGAATAAGCAGTGGAAGACGCTCGTATAATGCCTGAAATGGGTTCATCCCTGTAGATGCATGATATGTTGTGTTATACCACAGCTCTGCCCATGGAAGGTAGTTGCTCCATTTTCGTTGCCATTGATGGATGAAGCTCCTCAAATATTGTTCCACACACCGATTGACTACCTTTGATTGGCCATCGGTTTGCGGATGATAGGCGGAGCTAAGCCGCAGCTTGGTACCCGATATTTTGAAAAATTCCTGCCAAAAATTGCTGATAAAAAGCAGGTCTCGATCGCTCACAATGGATTGAGGAAGACCATGAGGCTTAATCACACACTCCACAAATTTTTCCGCCACCATTTTAGCTGTGAAAGGATGTGCTAATGTCAGGAAATGAGCAGACTTACTTAAACTGTCAATGACCACTAGAATTGTATCCTTCCCATTGGAGGTTGGTAAACCTTATATAAAATCCGTTGTAATGTCATCCCAAATCTGGTAGGGAATGGGTAAGGGTTGTAGCAGTCCTGCCGGCGCCTGCGTTTTGAATTTTACTCGCTAGCACACTTCACAGCTTTGCACATACTCCTGAACTGATTTGTACATTTTTGGCCAATAGAATTACTGGGCCAACTTCTTAAATGTGCGTAGAATCCTTGAATGTCCCCCTAAATTGGTATTGTGTAATTCATGTAATAACTTGGCCCGATTGGTTGAATTGCAAGGAATGACCACTCTGCCTTTGAACACTAGTAGGCCATTGTGCCATTTGTAGGGTCCGTCAGGTCGATCCATGGCTAGGCGGTCCATGGACTGCACGTATTGATCATCTTTGGAGGCTTGCTTGATTGTTTCCCAGATGTCCACTTTGGACACGTGGAGATGATGGAGAATTGGGTTGTCGGGCTTGCGTGAGAGGGTGTCGACTGTTGAATTTTCATGGCCTGGATGGTAGACAATCTCATAGTCATAGCCTAAAAGCTTGGCCACCCACTTTTGCTGCTCCGGTGTTGCTACCCTTTGCTCCAAAAAATACCTTAGGCTTCGTTGGTCAGTTTAAATGAAAAATTTCCCCCCAAGTAGGTATGGTCGCCACGCATGAATTGCTTTAATGATTGCTAGCATTTCCTTTGCGTAGGTAGACCAAGACTGTTTTGCCATTCCAAAAGCTTGGTTCATGAAGGCAATGGACTGGCCTTGTTGAGATAGGACGGCGCCAATCCCTTCTCCAGAAGCATTAGCCTTAATGGTAAAGGAGTTGTTAAAATTGGGCATGGCCAAGGTAGGTGTGGATGTCATAGCTTTTTTTAGAGCTATGAAAGTTGCTTCCGCTTCATCTTGCCATCCAAATTGCTCCTTTTTGAGAAGATTGGTAAGAGGCCGTGCGATAATGCCGTAGTTTCGGACAAACTTCCGGTAATACCCTGTTAAGCCTAGAAAACCACGTAAAGCAGAAATGTTAGTAGGCCGCGGTCATGACACCATAGTTTCAATTTTGTTGTTGTCGACCTTCACCCTATGGCTGGAGATAATATGCCCCAGATACTCCAGTTCTTACTACCCGAACGCACATTTACTCATCTTGACGAAGAAATGATGCTGCTTTAAAATTTCTAAAGTTTGTGTTACATGCCTCAAATGCTCCTCCCACGTGGGGCCATAGACTAAAATATCATCGAAGAAAACCAAAATGAATTTTCGAAGATGCGGGTGAAAAATTAAATTCATGATGGACTGAAATGTGGAAGGTGCATTACAAAGATCAAAAGGCATTACCAAGTATTCATAGTGGCCATTATGAGTGCAGAAAGCTATATAAGGAATATCAGGTGGGTTTACTCTTACTTGGTGATATCCAGCTCTTAGATCGCTTGGTGAAATAGGCAGCGCTATATAACTCATCCAACATATCGTCCACTGTGGGAATGGGGAATCGATCCTTGATGGTGGCGGCGTTAAGGGCGCGGTAATCTGTGTAAAATCGCCAACTCCCATCTTTTTTTTTCACTAACAGTGCTAGTGAAGAAAATGGACTGGTACTAGGGCGGATGAGCCCCGATTCAAGCATATCCTAAACCTGTTTCTCTATTTCGGCTTTTTGAAAATGAGCATATTTGTAAGGGCACACGTTAATGGGCCCGGTCCCTTCCCTTAGCAGAATACCATGGTCAACTTCTCGAGTTGGTGGCAAACTGGTAGGTTCCTTAAAGATTTCAACATATAAGTCTAGAATCATCTGCATGCTTGGCTGCATGTTCTCCTGTGATGCCACGTCGATTGCCACCTGAAAACACACAGCAAATATCTCGTGCCCTTGGCGGAATTCTTTGGAGAGTTCCTTTATTGAAATGGCCTGAATAGCTTGGGCATCAAGTCTTTGCAATCTCTGTGCTTAATCCTCTTAAATAAATTCCATGGTCAACTATTTCCAGTTGCGTACCACCGAGCCCAGCATTTCAAGCCACTATACGCCTAACACAAGATCTAGGCTTAATAGACGCAACGAATAGAGGGTGAGAGAAAACTCAATGCCTTGTAAATTAATCAATACCTTCTTATATCGCCCTTGGCAGCATAACTTCTTTCCGTTTGCCACATGGATGGTAAATGCCTCCGTTGGTACCACTGCTAATCAAAGCGCGCTAGCGACCCGTACATTGATAAAGTTGTGTGTTGATCCGCTATCGATCAGCACCACAACTTCTTGGGAGCCAATCCGGGCCGTTAAGCGCATGGTCGTGGGTGTGGTCCACCCTGTCAACGCGTGAAGAGTGATTTTTGGCTTTGGTTCACGTTCCATCAACTCACCCAGGTCTTCTTCCACGACTTGCTAATCAGTGATCTCTTTGCACCCGATATTTGCTGCATCGGTGTATCCTTCAAGCAGCAGCAGCAACTGGGGTTGTTGGCACCGGTGCCCTGCCGTGAACCGCTCATTGCAGTTGAAGTAAAGTCCTTAAGCCCGGTGGCGTTACATCTCGTCCCATGTCAACCTCCTGATTGGAGCAGCAGGTGTAATGGGGGCCACTTGAACTAGTGGTGGAAGAGCGGGTAGAGCCCGCATAGGCGGTGGGGATCGCATGAACCTTCGCTGTTGTGTGAGTTGGTCATTCCGCATTCTTGCCAAACTAATGGCATCTCTTAGTGTGTGTGGTCTGAACATTTGAATTCCATCGGCAATCTCGACCTTTAACTCGCCCATGAACGTCCCCATGAGTGCCCTTTGAGTCCAACCCTTGACTCGATTCCCTAGCCTCTCAAACTCATATTGATAATCCCTCAGAGAACCCACTTGCCTAACCCATGAGAGGGCCTCATCGAAGTCCTCGCAGTCCGAGGGTCCAAAACGTGTCCAGAGCTCCTCCTTGAAAAACTCCGAAGTTAGTGCCCGTCCCTCTTGCCGAAGAGCCTTTTGAACCCACTGCCACCATTGGTTAGCCTTACCCTCCAAATGGAAAGAAGCTAACGGTACCTTCTTGGTGTTAAGAATTCCTTGGAACTCAAAAAATTGGTTCACACGATTGAACCATTCCGTTGGGTCCTCTCTTGCGAACTTTGGAAATTCCAACTTCGCCGTCTTGGATGAAAACACTTGTCGGTATCCTTTCGTCTCATCGCGACTCTCCTCTCGGTTGGCTCGAGAATGACCAGCTCGGTTATTAATGTTGCTGTTGGAGCCTTCTTTGACGGAGATCAAAACTTTGGACAATCTGTTAATGGTGTCTTCTAGCTGGTGTAGTTTGTTGGTCATTTCGAGCTCAATGCGATTCATCCCGTCTTGAAGCTCACCGAGTCCTACCTTTAGATGCTCGAGTCTTTCTTTGTTTGATGCCATTACAACCTTGCTCTGATACCAAATAATGGTCCCAGTCAAAGCCAACAAGCAGTGGCGATAGTAACGATACTCTCTTTTAGGGCGAGAATGAACCACAAGTTAGATAATTTGCTTGATGCTTTCATTCATGTCTCAGCTCTGTTTAAATAAACAAAAGCCCAACGGTTGCCGAAAATAAAGCTATTGCTACTAACAGAAAAACAATACAAGAAACGTAATGAAGAAATGTAAACAATGAGTTGACTGGTGACTCGCTCCCTGCTTCCGCAAGCAACGTGACTCGTTCTCCACTTCCGCATGCAACGTGTTCCACTTCCGCATGCAACGACATTCCAACGTCCATGTAACAGCACACCCACATTCCATGCCACGACACACCCACTCCCACGCCTATGCAACGACACCCACGTTCCATGCAACGACACACCCATTCCCACGCCCATGCAACGACACTCCCTCGTCCAACCTTATCCCTGATACTTGGGGTTTGGTTTCAACTGCCTGCCCGACCTTCTCGGCTTATCAAACTGAAAAATCCAATTTTGATATGAAATCAAATGTTTACATATATTTCCCACGTTTATTTATAAAAAGGGAATGAAGAAGGATAGTTGTTTTCCTTTGTTTTCATTGTGTTAAAAAAACCAAAAGCACAAATCTAGAAAAAGCAAACATAGGACCTGTTTGATAAAGCCTTTTTTTTTTTTTAAAACTTTTGTAATTTTGTTCTTTTACTTACAAGTAAAAAAGATAGAATTTTTTTACTTTTTTTTTATAAGCTAAAAATATGTAAAAAAATAAAAAAATCTAAAAACAATTTAATTCTTTTATTTATAAGTTAAAAAAAAATTAGACTGAGAAGCTCTTACCAAATAGGCATTTAAGATAAAAGTGAAAGAGTGGCAGCCATAGTCAAAACTCATTTGTGGGTTTGACTTTTCTTGCGAGGGGGAGATAGTACAACATTTCGCTCAGAATGTAAATAATATATAAGGTAAAAAGTCAAAACTACCCTCATAAAGTCCTATATATAAAACACCCTTCATCTCCGAGGCCAACTCTTTTGTTCCTTTTTTGCACCGTTCTTGCTGGGTAACATTCCAGATGAATATTTCCCAAATACATCCATTGAGACCGTAATGACTCCATAAATTTTTATCAATGGTGTCATTCAAAAACTTCACATTCACGAATTTTAAAATTTACACTGACTTGATAACATATGCAACTTATTTTCAATAAATTCACAAACTAATTTAAATTTCTTAAATCATAACGAAAGGAGAATAAAAGAAGACATGCAATTCTTGCAATTTTATAGTTGATAAAGCAGTGAGTTGGTCTCCAGGCCAGTGATGATCTACTCCAATAATCTGAGAGGGAAAAGGAATGGGGGACACCGGTGTGATGCCTGTCAAGAGCACTCCGATGCCAGAGTTAGGTTTTTGGAAGTATTTTAATAAAGTTTTGGTTTGGATTTATGTTTGTGTACCTTGTTGGAGAAGATGATTTTCCCTTATATATGAGTAGGCATCTTGGTAGCCCTAGAAGGGCGTTGCATGCATGGAGAGGGTGAGAGACGGCTGTCTCTCCACGTGGCAGCGCGACATTAGAGGACTTGACTAGTGGCAGGGTAATTGGGGGGGGGGGGGGGGGGGTGGTTGTCCAACCCCAAACGTGGCGCTACTTTAGGCGTGTGTAAAAGCAAGTAAGGCGACTACCTCTTGCTACATGCGAAGTCTTGGAGTTGGGAGCACGCTTTCATGATTGAGTTGCTAGTGATGGCCCCTATTAGAGTGGCAGGTGGGGGGAATGATCGGCACCATCCCAGAAGGTTTGCTCGGGCATGGTTCGCTTGGTCGTGCACGGTTATGGTCTGCTAGGCCTTGGTCTGTTCAGTCATGATCTTCTTGGTCATGTTCTAGTTGGCTGGAGCTCTCAGGGTTGACCTTTCTTTTGTGGTGTTTTTTCTTCTTTTGATCCCATCTGTGTCCCTCGAAGTATCAACATGTTTGGTGCTGAAGTCCCAACCATTGTAATGCACAGTATGTCATCAGCTGAGTCTAACAGCCCATGTGTGCTTACTCCTAGTCAGCCCGCCAAAGGTATTCCTGATCGGTCCCTATCAGTAGCCCCCCATTCCTCTGAGTACCCCAAGTGTGGTCAGGGGAATTCCTAGTCAGCCTGTCTGGATATTCTTGATCGGTCCCGATTAGTAGCCCCCAGTTCCTCTGCACACCCCAAGCGTGGTCAGGGGAATTCCTGGTCAGCCCTTCAGGAGTATTCCTGATCGGTCCCAATTAGTAGCCCCCAATTTCTTTGAGCGCCCCAAATGTGGTCAGGGAAATTCTTGGGACGAAAGGTGTCGCTTCGTAGGCACATTTATGATAAGGCTGGTGAGGAATAAATGCATCGATTGACATTTCGCCATGCAGTGTGTGCCCATTGGTTTTCAAAACGTGACGTGACTTGTGAACTGTTGGCCGTTGGATCTGCGGGTGAGCGACCTAATTTGGACCGTTGATTTCTAAAAAGAGGCTTTTAGCCTAGGCGGTTACACCCTTTGGCTCCCATTTTGCATGCGCCATCCTTAGGGATTTTCAGACTATTCACTGGATTTTCTTTTGCGCTGTTGCCTGCCACGTTGATTCGTAACCATTCCGAAGGATTCGTTACGTGGCTTGGTATGTCTCTTCACTGTAGCTTTAAGCCTTTATGCAATTCTTCCTGAGTCGATTGTTTTGAGCGATTGTCAAAGGGTGTGAGAGCAATCTCTGAGTCGCTTAGGTAGGTTGAAGAACTGGCTGGGGTAGAGTCCAAGTCTAGGAGAAAGGGGTACTTGATAGGAACCATGGATGAGAAAGAGGTGCAGTCATCGGATTCTGTGAATACTCCTTCTCAGGATCTGGTTAGGGTTAGGCCCGGGGCCCCTGATAGTGCATCAGTGGGTCCTTCTGGGCCTCTGAAGGGAGAACGGATCCTGGAGCCGGGACGATAGTGGTGTTGGGAGTGAAAGAATTTAATTTTGTGGCGAGGGGGGTGTCCTCTGTGATGACGGAGAAAGAGGACGAAGAAGATTTGGAAGGAGTAACAGATGCCTTATTCACTACATTATAAGATTTCGAAGAAGGGAGAGTCGGCCTACTCTGCTCGACTAGGGGAGATCTGTGTGTATGAGACTGCTTTGGCTAACAGCCTTAGATTTCCCGTCCTTGGTCCTATCAGGGAGATTATGGGTACTTTGGGGGTGACTCTTGGTCAGCTCATGCCGAACGCATGGAAGATTTTGGTGGTGTGTGCGGTGTTATGGCAGGCGAGTAGTGGTGGCAAAGACAGCTCACAGTTGGTGAATTCCTGCACTGCTACAAGATGTCAGAGCTTGAGAAGGGGTGGTGGTACTTCTCTGCCAGGAACATGGACATGGTGCTGGTAAAAGACTTTTCCTCGTCCCACAAAGGGTGGAAAGATAAGTTTTTCTTTATCTACGGTAAAGGTTGGGAGAGCCAGCCTTGGAAGCTAGTGGATGAGAAGTTTGTTTGAGTTTCTCGAGAGTAGAGGAGGCCATCTAGAAAGGGTACGCTTTCCAACCTTAGTGTTTTTCTCTTTTGTGGTTAGATTTTTAGGCCTGTAGAGTACTGACTTAGGTTGTTTGCTTTTAGCTTGTGCTGGCCCCACTATGAGCGAGGCATTGAAGGAGAGGGTGGAACAAGCTATCGAGCATGGCGTTACTGACGCCTGTGCCTTGGTGAATGTCAAAAATCTGGGTATGTTCTTGTTGGGCCTAGAGCCTACAGATTACACTTTAAGGGCATAACGTGCAACAATTGAGTACTTTGTGTTTTGTGCTTAATTGTAGTCTGTCATGTTCAGATGTTCATGCCATGTGCTCGTTGCAGATTAAGGGGTCGAGCTGCCTGAGGACGAGGAGGAGGAGATGGTGCTGAACAAAAGTTTCCTAAAGAAGGCCAAGCTGACCATAGGGGCCGACCCTCCCACTCTAGCCAAGCGGTTCAAGTTGGCATCTGGCCAGAAGGCTCCTACTCCAGCCACTACGGAGAAGGGCAAGGGGAAAGTAATAGTCCTTGAGGATGACACTCCTCAATTGGGTGGCACCCCTCTTGTTGAGAAGCCTCTACCTCCACCTTCCCTGGCACCTGCCATTGTCGTTGCTGAGACGAGGTGATGAGGAAGCTCACAAGCATTATCCCCGCTTCGGATACCGGCAAGATGGCCGCTCTGGTGTCACAAATGTTGGCTAAGGAGGTGCCAGGACCTGCTGAAGGTAGAGGAGTATTGACTTGTGCTTGGCACTTTGACTTTTGTTAACCCTGTTGTTGCCGTTCTAGACTGTTAAATCTTTTTTGGTCATGCTATTTCTTGTTTAGGCTGCTACCAGAGTTATAACCCTTGGAGGCCGATCAATGGACTTCGAGAAGGCCTTCACAGAGGAGAGGAAGGCCTTTGACCAACTCCGGGCTTAGCTGAACATAGCTTTGGGAAAAGTGAAGGAAGCTGAGGGCAGAGTGCAAGCCCTTAAGAGCAATCAGGCGAAACTGAGGGCGGACTTTGAAAAGGAGAAGGGTCAAAAGGAGGCTTGTTGGGAAAAATTGGCACCTAGGACCATATTGCAACATTTCCTGCTCAGCTGGAGGAAGCCAAGAAGAAGGCTGAGCAGGAGTACATGCAGGGGGTAGAGTGCCAGATGGCTTTTAGCTAGATCTATATGGACGGCTTCGAAGAAGCCAAAACTCTGGTCGCTTAGGCTCATCCTAATCTAGACCTATCCACGATTGAGCCCGAGGTCGAAGATGTTGAGTTAAGGTTGATCTCCATGTTGATTTTGATGATAATAAAACCATGTGGTTGTTATCTAATGATTTCACTTGAGTGTGCAGATTAGATTATCATCATTTGATAACAAGAAAATATTTGAACTGATTGGTTGAATATCCAACAAGAAGATTACGTAGGCAATCTTATTCTTAAAGAGTTTGAAGATATTCAAGGAGTTCAACGCGTATTGAAAAGAAGGATGCAAACAACTAAAGATCTTATGGGAATTCAAGAATTTATTCACTATGAAGACCCTCGATCCTCATGGCTATATCAATCCACTAAAGCATCAATTGCATAAGAAAGGGGGAGAAAAAGCTTGATGCTCTGAGGCATAAAGCACAAAAGAAAAGGGGAGTAAGCTTCTACTTATCATATTGGAAGATATTGAAGAACTTGTGTTGAGAAGCTTATCAAGATAAATCAAAGGTTGATGAAGTATGATGAGTTGATACATTCAGCAATCTCACAGTCACAACCTCATTTAGATGACTCTTACAAGACATGGAAGCTCACCTTGGAAGATTTGAAGATGTCTTGAAAGTATTGATAAGAAATCACAAGAGTTAGAAGCTTCATTGAAGATTATATTGAAGTCTTGAATAGATGGAAGAAGTTATAGAAGAAATCAAGTTGATGAAGATCAAGCAAAGAAATTGAAGAAGTTTAAATATGCATGAAAGATCAATTGAAGAAAAAAGATATCAAGTCTTGGAAGCTCTCTTGAAGATTTTGAAGAAGACTTAGATCAATAGAAGAAGTGATGTTGATTGAAGAACTCTAAATGTAATCAAAAGTGTATTGATTTCATCTTGAAGAGTTGAAGGTGTTCTTGAAGTCAACATGCCTTGAAGAAGTCTTTTCAAGCCTTAGAAACCTTAGTTGGATGATCCTTAAAGAGCTTGAAGATATTGAAGAAGATTGAAGAAGTATTACAAAAGTTAAGAATTTTTCCCAAAAAGAGTTGACCCTTCAAGCAAAAGAGTCAACTCATTTAAACAGAGGCTAAAAATGTTGATGAAGATCAAAAGAGTCAACCCCTTACTCTAAAAGAGTCGACTCATTCGAACAGAGAGTTGATTGTGCAGTTTTAGACCAAAAGAGTCAACCCCTGGCACAAAAGAGTCGACTCATTTGGGCAGAACCTTCAAAAATCTGCTGAAACACAAAAAGAGTCGACCCCTACTTAAAAAGAGTCGACTCATTTAAGGTAACGGCTATATTTTTTAACGTTATACTCCGCCGTTTTCGTATCAAATGGTCTCCCATCTATCTCCAACGGCTATAAGCAACTCAAGGCTATATATACAAGATCCCCAACACATATATGATGATGAAGAACAAGAAGAACATGTGAAGAACTTAAGATTAAGTGCTACAAAGTGATATTTCATCTTCTTCATCTTATACATTGTTTTTTATTCATTTGGGGGGTTCTTGAGTGAGCTGAAAATTTTTTTATCTACTCTTTGAGAGAGAGTTATTGATTGTACAACCTTCATCTATTGTTGGGTTGGTTTGTAAACTTGTGAGTTTGAGTATTCTTGAGAAAAACACTTGTGAGTTTGGGTGTAGCTTGGGAAAAACACTTGTAAGTTTGAGAGAAACTTAGACAAAATCTCTTGTAAAGTTTGAGTGAAGCTTGGACAAAATCACTCGTAAGTTTGAGAGAAGCTTGGACAAAATCACTCGTAAGTTTGAGAGAAGCTTGGACAAAATCTCTTGGGTTTTGAGAGCTTGGGGAAGAGCTCTTGTAAGAGTGAGCTAGGCACTTGGAGAAAAACTAGCAGCTGTGTAAGGAAAGTTTACATAGTGGAATATCTTCGAGAGGATCGAGGAAGAGAGGACATAGGCAGGGTTTGGCCGAACCTCTATAAATTTGGTGTTCTTCATCTCTTTGCTTATATTACTTCCTTGCATTACATCTTATTATTTGTTTGCTTGTGTTATTAGTATGACTGCTCACTACTTGTATTGCATTCAATTGTTTGTTTGTTTGAGTTATACTTTGATTAGTCATTGTTATATTACTCAATCAATTTTTAGTTGCATTGTTTGATATAAATTCTATAAAACCCAATTCATCCCCCCTCTTGGGTTGCCTACTTGGGCCAACAGAAGATGATGCCACCTCTCAAGCATCATCGAAGAGCAGGGCTCAAGACATGGAGAGGGTAGAGAAGGATGACGCCCAGTCCAAGGCCGCTGCCTAGTCAAAGGTTCCAAAGAAGGGTGACGTTCAGCCCAAGGTTGCAGCTCAGTCCAAGGTCTCAGAGAAGGGTGATGCCCAGTCCAAAGCTGCAGCCTAGTCCAAGGCTCCTAAAGCCAAATAGATTTTAGTCTTTTCCTCTTGCCTTTGTAGTGACTGTTGTCTTGTAACATTGCTCTGGTGTTTGTAATATGCCTCCTTTATTTTTCTTGGAAATGGAAAAGCCTTGTTTGCCTCCGTTACTAGAATTTCTGTTTTAATTTGTAGACTTTGTGAGCTTTCATGGACAAATGGAATCCCGTACAAAAATAAACCAATAGATTAATAAAAATGTTGGGCTATGTTGAGATTAGGCAAGTGTAGGTAGTTAGCAAAGTCTGCCTGCTCGGCCATGGCTTGAGCAGGACTTTGTCGCTTTAGCTTGTAGAGTGGGTATAAAGCCTTTGCCTGCTCGCTTATAGCCTGAACAGGACTTTTCAAAGTTTGTCTGCTCGGCTAGGGCCTGAGCAGGGCTTTTGTTGCTTCTGCCTGCTCGGCCACAGCCTGAGCAGGACTTCATCGTTTTAATTTGTAGGTCTGCCTGCTCGGCCATGACCTGAGTAGGATTTTGTCGCTTTAACTTGTAGAGTGGGTATAAAGCCTTTGCTGCTCGGCCATAGCCTGAGCAGGACTTTTCGAAGTCTGCCTGCTTGGCCATAGCTTGAGTAGGACTTCGTCATTTTAATTTGTAGGTTTGCCTGCTCGGCCATGGCTTGAGTAGGATTTTGTCGCTTTAACTTGTAGAGTGGGCGTAAAGCTTTTGCCTACTCGGCCATAGCCTGAGTAGGACTTTGTCGCTTTCTTGTAGATTAGGCATAAAGCTTTTGCTTGCTCGGCCATAGCCTGAGCATAACTTTTGTCGCTTTCTACCTCCTCGACAGTGCCTAAGCAGGACATTGTCGTTTTCTTGTAGATTGGGCATAAAGCCTTTGCCTGCTCGGCCATAGCCTGAGCAAGACTTTTATTGCTTTCTGCCTACTCGGCAGTGCCTGAGTAGGAATTTGTCGCTTTCTTGCAGATTAGGCATAAAGCCTTTGCCAGCTTGGCCATAACCTGAGCAAGACATTATTGCTTTCTTGTAGATTGGGCATAAAGCTTTTGCCTGCTCGGCCATAGCCTGAGCAGGACTTTGTCGATTTCTGCCTGCTCGGTAGTGCTTGAGCAGAACTTTGGCTTTCTTGTAGATTGGGCATAAAGCCTTTGCCTACTCGCCCATAGCCTGAGCAGGACTTTGTCGCTTTCTTGTAGATTGGGCATAAAGCCTTTGCATGCTCAGCCATAGCCTGAGCAGGACTTTTGTCGCTTTCTGCCTGCTCGGTAGTGCCTGAGAAGGACTTTGTCACTTTCTTTTAGATTGGGCATAATGCCTTCGCCTGCTCAGCTATAGCCTGAGCAAGACTTTGTCACTTTCTGCCTGTCGAAGACTGCCTACTCGGCTACGACCTGAGCAGGCCTTTGTCATTATTTTGGTTGGAAGCCTTGCAAGGGAAATGTTAGGGAGTTTGCAAGCATAGAGAATTATGTAGAAACTCAAAAAGTCGTGAACCAACTTGTAATTGTAGACATAAGTTGTGTTAAATTTAGACAAGTTTCTGTATGACATCAACAGACAAAGGCTTCCTTTTTATAGTTGTGTATTCAAATGAAAGGAAACCCCTTACATATAGTACTTCCTCAGATGTTCAGCATGCTAAGGGTGGGGTAGTTCTTTGCCATTGGGGCCCTTCAGTCTGTAGGTCCTTTTTCTGGTGAAGCCCGTCATCTCGTAAGGTCCTTCCCAATTTGGGCCAAGTTTCCCATCTTGCGCAATTCTGGTAGATTGGTTGACCTTCTTCAACACCAAGTCTCCCGTCTTGAAATCCCTCAAACACACTTGGCTGTTATGGTACTGGCGCATCTGTTGTTGATATGAGGCCGCTCTGATTGTTGCCTGGAGCCTCTTCTCCTCCAGTAGGTCCATGTCGACTGCCAAGGCCTCGTCGTTTGTCTTTAGATTGTAGTTCTGAGTCTTGGGGCTGGGGAGACCAATTTCCACCGGTATGACCGCCTTGGCCCCAAAGGTGAGGGAAAAAGGGGTTTGGCCGGTGGAGACCCGCTCAGTACTTCTGTAGGCCCAAAAGACACTGGGGAGCTCCTTCGCCCATAACCCTTTCACTTTCTTGAGCTTGGTCTTGATGATCTTGAGAAGGGACCTGTTGGTGACTTCCACTTGTCCGTTTGCTTGGGGATGTTCCGGCGAGGAGAAATGGTGGCTGATGTGTAGGTTCAAGCACAACTTGCTAAACTGCTTCCTTTTAAATTGCTTACCGTTGTCAGTGATGACCACTTTGGGTATTCTGAAGTAGCACACGATGTTCTTCCAGAGAAAGTCATTTTCTGCTCTGTGATGGTGGTGAGAGCCTCTGTTTCTACCCATTTGGTGAAGTAGTCGATGACTATCACAACGAAATTGTTTTGCCCCCTGCCTAGGGGCAATAGGTCCCCAACGTCAATCACCCACTAGGCGAAGGGCCATAGGCTTTGGATGTGAGTCAGCTCCTGTGCAGGCTGTCTTGGAATGTTGGCAAACTGTTGGCAATTGTCACACTTTTTCACGAACTCCTGGGAGTCTTTACTCATGGTTGGCCAGTAGTACGCTATCTTGAGGATCTTGTTAACCAAGGATCGTCCTCTTGAATGGTTGCCACAAATGCCTTCGTGGACTTCCCTTATAATGTAGGTTGCCTCTTCTTCGGTGCACATTTGAGAAGGGGGGTGGTGTGTCCTCGCTTGTACAGGACACCGTCGAACATCACATACTGGCTGGCGCTGAATTTGATCCTCCTTGCCTTCAGCTTATCTTCTGGGAGGGGGTTGTGTTCTAGGTAATCCCTGATTGGTTTAACCCATAAGTCGTCCATTTCCAGCGCATTGACTTATGAGGTTTGAATGCTTAGCGAATCAAGAGTTTCCAAGGGTACTTCAGGATCAGGCTGTTTTGAGGATGCTATTCTTGCCAACCTATCTGGTTCTTCGTTCTCCAACAGGGGAACCCTTTGCAATATTATTTTGAAAAATTTTCTGACCAAGTTTCTGGCCATCTGGCAGTACTCTTTCATTTTCTCCTTTCTGCCTTCATATTCCCCTTGGATATGCTCTATCACCAATTGTGAATCTCCCCTGACAGTTATCTGCTCTGCCCCCATTCGCCTAATAATTCAAAGCCCGGCGATGAGTGCCTCGTATTTTGTCTCGTTGTTGGTCGTAGGGAATTTGAATCTGAGAGCATACTCCACTTTTTGGCCATTTGGGGTGATGAGAACCACGCCTGCCCCACTTGACTGTTCAGTGGAGGATCCATCAACATTCAATACCCAGCTATTCTCGGCGTCCTCCATGTCGGGTGGGTTGTTTGGGTGGGCGGTAAACTCTGGAATGAAATTTGCTGCTGCTTGTCCTTTAACAGTTGTCCTTGGTTTGTACTGAATGTTGAACTGGCTGAACTCCACTGACCATTTCATGAGTTGACTAGAGGTTTCAGGCTTGTGTAGGGCTTTCTTGATGGGCTAATATGTCAGGACCACGATCGTGTGAGCTTGGAAGTACGGTCGGAGCCTCTGCGCTGAGTTCACCAGAGCGAAGGCTAGCAACTCCATCTTCGGGAATCTTTCCTCAGCTCCTCTGAGTGCTCTGCTCATGTAGTACATAAGATTTTGGACTCCTTCACTCTCTCGCACGAGGGCCGAGCTCACTGCCATTGCTGAAACGGCCAAGTAGAGATATAGTTCCTCTCTTGTGACTGTTCGGCTCAGTAGGGGAATAGAGCCCAAGTACTGTTTTAACTGTTGGAAGGCTTTTTCACATTTGCCTACCCACTGGAATGCTTTCCTTAACGTCTAGAAGAAGGATAGGCACTTATCGGTTGATCTGGAGATGAACCTGTTCAGGGCTGCCACTCTTCTTGCTAGTCTTTGAACATCCTTGATCGTCTTTGGGCCCTGCATGTCCAGTATGGCTTTGACCTTCTCTAGGTTTGTTTCAATGCCCCTCTGTGATATCATAAACCCCAGGAACTTCCCCAAGACCACCCTGAATGTACATTTAGCAGGGTTTAACTTCATGTCATAGTGCCTGAGGGTGTGGGAGGTTTCTTTCAAATCCTCCAAATGGTCAGTAGCTCGCTTGCTTTTTACTAGCATGTTGTCCATATACACTTTCACGTTTCGTCCTATTTGGGACTTGAACATTTTGTTGACCAACCTCTGCTAAGTTGCCCCGGCGTTCTTCAGGCCGAAAGGCATCACCTTGTAGCAGTACAATCCTCCGTCGGTGATAAAGACAGTGTGTTCCTGATTGCGTTCTGCCATTTTGATCTGGTTGTACCCCGAGAAAGCATCCATGAAGGAGAGCATCTCGTACTTGGCAGTGGAGTCGACCAGAAGGTTAATGGTAGGCAAGGGGAAGCTGTATTTGGGGTAAGCCTTGTTGAGATCAGTGAAATCTACGCACATCCGCCATTTCCCATTCGTTTTCTTTACCATTACCACGTTCGAGAGTCAGGTCGGGTACTGTGCTTCTTTGATGAACTTGGCTTGGACAAGCTTGTCCACTTCTTTTGAGATGGCCTCATTACACTTTGGGGCAAAACTCGTCCTTTTCTGCTTGACGGGTCTGACCTCTAGTGAAATGTTGAGGTAGTGAGTAGTGATCTTGGGGTCTATACCTGGCATGTCTTCATGGGTCCAGGCGAAGACATCAGCGTTGTCCTTTAGGAATCTTCGCAGCTCCTGCTTGAGTTGCTCAGGGGAGCCAGTACCGATCATGACAACCTTGGGCGATTGTGTGCTGTCCACCTGGGCTGTATGGTGGATGGGAACTTGTTCTAGCTCTTCTACGGGTTCTTCTCACCTAAATTCTTCCTTGTCTCTAACTTCGAGCTCTTCTATCATGAAGGTCTCCTTGCCGGCATCCCCTTTGAGGGATGCCAAGTAGCATTCTCTCGCTATCACCTGATCGCCCTTTACAGTTCCCACCCCGTGCTTTGTAGGAAACTTTAATTTTAGGTGATATGTGGACGTGACTACCTTGAACTAATTTAGGGTTGTACGCCCTATGATCACATTATATGCCGAGGGGCAGTCCACGACTAAGAAGTTGACCAACTTCGTGGCTTGTTGGGGGTTATCCCCCAGGGTGACGGGTAACTTGATGGACCCTACGGGGGTGACCCTATTGCCAGTGAGTCCCACCAAGGGGGAGGTCATGGGTTTCAGTACTTTTCTCTGTATCTGCAGTTGTTCGAAGGCTCTCCAGAAGAGGATGTCAGCCAAGCTGCCACTGTTAATGAGGATTCGTAAGGTTCTAAAGTTGGCAATGATATCGCTGACCACCAGGGCATCATTATGCGGGTGGCTCAGCCCTGCTGCCTCGTCCTCGGTGAACACTATGTCTGGACTATCAGATCAGGCCTTTTTGGTCGGTCTGTCTACCAAGAACACCTTAGCTTGCTTGGCTCTCCTAGCATGGTTCTTCCTGGTAGACGAAGACTCATTGCCTCATCTAAAGCTCCCAGCAATGACCCTTATCTTTCTAATCGGGTGTGGTATATTAGGGCTCTTTTTGAGCTCTTCCTTTCTGCCAGTCGTGCTCTGTCTTGCCCGTGGCTAGCAACACATCTTCCCAAGCGCCCCTTTTTGATCAAGTTCTTTATCTATTGCTTGAGGTCGAAACAATCGTCTGTGTTGTGGCAGTGATCCCTATGGAATCGGCAGTATTTCCTTCAGTTCCTCTCCTCTGTGGGCCCTCTTAACTTCCCAGGCCATTTTAGGTCCGTGTCATTCTTGATTTCGTTTAGGACGTACTCTAGGGGCATAGTGAGGGGGGTGAAATTATATTCAAAGGCGGCGAACTGGTTTCTTGGTTGCTCGCCCCTTTCCGACCTGTCGCTTCGTGGGGCCTTCTTGTCTCTGTCGTCCTTGCCTTCAGGTAATTGTCGCGCCTAGATTTTTCGCACTCGAGAAATACACACACAAGCGGGAAAAATATTGTACTCTCTCGTTAGAACTCACCCTCCTAGAAGAATAAATGCGACTAAGTTTGAATTGAAAAAAGATTTAAATAAAGAGCTTTTGGAAAAGATTTGGAGTCGCCACCTAACTTGATTAAGGTGAGTTAGGTCACCTAAAAACTAAGCATAATCCAAAGACTACACTTAGGGTTTTTGGAAAACGATTTTGGAAAACATCCTCAAGAGAGGGTTTTTAAGAAAACGGGTTGTTTAGCAACCTTTGGAAAACATTTAAGCCATTTTTTTGAAAATAACTCCATTTTGGTCTTTGAAAACAGTGATTCTAGGTTCGGAGGTTGGTTACGTGTAGGGAAGACGCACTAAGCCATCACCCTACCCCGCCCTTGCGGTACCTACATGTCTATTTACCCTAAATTCACCTATGAGAGTCTTCAACTAACAAATGTTCAATCCTATTCACTTTGGAAAATAATTTTTAGAAAGATATGATGCATGATATGTAAATGCAATAGAAAGATTTGAAAATAGGTTTGGAAATAGATTTGAAAAGAAATTGATTTGTTTTTAGAAAGAGATTTGAAAAGATAGAATTGAAATTGAAAAATTTTGGAAATTGGAAATAGAGATTTGGAAGTAGAAACTTGGAATTAGAAAAATAGATTATGGAATTGGAGATTTGAAAAAGATTGTGGAAATAGAAGCTTGAAAAAGATTGTGGAATTTGAGATTTGAAAAGGTTATGGAATTAGAAATTTGAAAAATGTTGTGACAGCACCCATAAGGGTTGCCTACGTATTCTTTTTAAGGAATCAGGTCAGTTGTAGTTCGGACAAGAGTCTGATAGAAAATAGACGATTGGATTCGAGAAAGTGTTTGATTTGAACTTATAAGATTAGAAATTGGAATTGAGAAGATTGGACTTGTTTTGGAAAGATTGAGGTTTATGAAACCTAGACTTAGAAAAGAGTTGAGACTTAGGAAAGATTTGACTCGAGTGTTGGACTTAGAAGATTAGAGAAGTTGGAATTTAGGAAAAGTTCGGATTAGGAAAGTTTCGATTTAGGAAAGTTTTGATTAGGAAGGTTTCGAATTAGGAAAGTTTCGAATCGGGAAAGGTTTCGTTTTAAGAAAGTTTTGAAATTAGGAAAGCGTCATTTTAGGAAATGTTCGAATTAGGAAAGTTTTGAATTTGGAATGTTTTGAAATAAGGAAGTTTTGAAAGTAAGAAAATTTTGAGTTTAGAAAGTTTTTAGATTTAGAAAGATTTGAAGTTTAGGAAAGCTTAGAATTTTGGAAAGATTCGAAATTGGAATGTTTAGAATTTAGAAAGATTTAACTTAAGAAAGTTTTGACTTTAGAAAGATTTGAAATTTAGAGAGTTTTAGAAGTACTTGAAATTTAGGGAAGGTTTGAGTTTAAGAAAGATTTAGATTTGGAAAGTTAAGATTTGGAAAGGGATGGAATTAGGAAAGGGTTGAATTGGGAAGGATTTGGAAGTTTAAGGCTTAGGGAAGCTTAAGGTTGAGGAAAGTAGAAGATTAAGAAAGAGTGAATTAGGAAAGGTTTAGACTAGGAAGAGTTAAGATTCCTATTTCCTAAAACAAAGGATTGGATTTTGTTTCTAAAAGAGAGAGTTTGATTTTGTTTCAAAAAACGGAGGATAGGATCTAGCTTCCTAAATGGGAGGTTGGATTTGGTTTCCTAAAGGGAAGATTAGATTTGACATAGATTTGGAAAGGGAAGTTTTAGAAACCCTAGATTTGGAAGACTATAATTTTGACGTAAAAAAGGGGGTTTTGGAAAGGTATATAGTTTTGATGTAGAAAACAGGGGGTTTTGGAAACCTAGGTTTTGAGGCCAAAATAAGGGGTTGGAAATCATGTTTTTGGGAAGGAAAATTATGGTTTCCTAAACATGGTTTCTAGGATTTAACTTGGAATCTAAGGAAAGAATTTTTGGAAAGTGGTGTTTTGGAAAGAGAGATTTTTAGAAGGAAATCTTAGAGAGGAGTTTCTAGAAAGTGAATTTTGAAAAAAGAGAGTTTTTGGAAAGGAATCCTAGAGAGGCGTTTTTGGAAAGAAATCCTAGAGAGGAGTTTTTGGAGAGAGATTTTTGGGAAGAGTTGTTTAGGAAGGAAACGTAAGGAGCATCTTTGGAGAGTGAACTTTGAGGAAAATATTTTTGGAAAGGAGCTTTTAGGAAAGATGTTTTTAGAAAGAGATTATTGGAAAGGAGTTTTTGAAAAAGAATTTTGAAAAGGAAATTGGAGAGATTTTTCTAAGAAGGAAACCTAGGGAGTGTTTTTAGAAAATAAATTTTGAAGAGAGTGTTTTAGAAAGGAATTGAAAAGGAAGTTTTAAAAATAGATTTTTGGAGGGAGTTTTTGCAAACAATTTTGAAAAGAAGATTGGAGGGAGTTTTTAGAAAGCATGTTGAAAAAGAGGTTTTTAGAAGGAGAGATTTGAAAAGAGAGTTTTTAGAAAGTATAAAAGCGTCTCACTTTCCTAAAGCGATACTAACCATAAGAAGGCTAGAACCACTTTGAGAAAGTAGTTTTGAAAACAACAATGTTTTGAAAATATGGACCATATTAATCACTTTAAACGTAATACTTTCCTAAAGCAACCCTAACCATAGAAAGGCTAGAATCACCCTAGAATTGTGATTTTGAAAACAAGTTTTGAAAAAAAAGATTTTGATGCAATTTTGAAATCAATTTTGATGCAAGCTTTGAAAACTAGTTTTGGAGGAATGCAAGATAATGATATGCACAATGCAAATTGGGGTCGTGAACATACAAGGTTAAAGGCTTCACCACATAATCAAGGGGGCCGAACCAACGTGGTCTCCGGCTAGACTAAAAGAGAGCCCCCGACACTGTGACTCTCCAAAAGCCTATTCCTACACATGGACCGGAAAATCTCTTATTTCAAGCATGCAAGAAGGGGGGGTGGGGAAGAAGATGGGGGATTAAAATAGAAGAAAACCCAAGTGGGTTAGGAGAGAGAAGAGAGGGGGAAGATGTATAAACGTAAATAAGAAGCCTACCTTGCTTCTTCTTTACTTTTCTTAGCTTTGCGCGCTTTGCTTTGCTTGTCTTGCTTCGGTCTTCACTTCAATCTTCAAGAGTTTGTCTTCAATCTTCAAAGCTTTAGATTGCAGCACTTCAAGTCTTCAAAGAAGGTTTTAGAGGCTAGTGTATGAGTGTATAGAAGTGTATGTAAGTGTATAGGAGGCTAGGGTTTGTGTATGGAGGCTAGGGTTTGGGAAACCTAAGAGGACTAGGGTTTGAAGAGGCTACGAGCTCTATATATCGAAAAGTAAGATTTTTAGACTAAGTTTGTGGACTTTTTTCACGCTGGAAGAGGCTCTGTATTTATAGAGAGAGGAATGCACTGGCGCCTGATGCAGTGGCGCCAGGCCAAAACTTACATTGGCGCCACTAGGAGTGGCGCCAGGCCATATTTTGGCTTGGTGCCACTAGTAGTGGCGCTAGCCATTTAGGAAATGTTTAAGGTCGGCAAGCAACGTATCTTTAGAAGATTTGGGCGCCTGTACTAGTGACTACCATGTAATTTTTAGCCTGGCTTCACTAGGAGTGACTCCGGAAAGTTTGGGAAGGACTTAAGGGACCGGAAATGGCCCGGAAGGCTGGAAAAGGGCAAGAACACTTAGAATAGTGTCCCAGAGGTATTTGACTTGAAAAAGGATGACAAAATGTGTTGGAAGGGTTGACTGGGCCATTAGGGGCAAAACGGTCAATCAGGCCGGGAAGCTGCCGGGATGGACTCGGAATGTCTCGAAAAAAGCCTCGAGACTTGGAAACATTATTTAGAATGTTCCCAAGAGGCTACCAGTTTGATATCCAGAGCCGGTGTGGTTGGAAAAGGCGACCGGCCCACCAGGGGCAAAATGGTCATTTCGCACCAGGTTTACCGGAACTGACTCGGAATGATCCGGAAAGGTAATAGAAGGTTGAGAACACTATAAGAAGCATTCTCGGGAGGTTACCGGTTTGATACCCAGAGCCGGTGTGGTCGGAAAAGGCGACTGGCTCACCAAGGGCAAAACGGTCATTTTGCATCGGGCTTCTCGGAACTGACTCAGAATGATCCGAAAAGATAAAGGAAGGTCGGGAATACTATAGAAAGCATTCTCGAGAGGTTACCGGTTTGTTACCCAGAGCCAGTGTGGTTGGAAAAGGCGACCGGCCCACTAGGTGCAAAACGGTCATTTTGCGTCAAGTTTACCGGAACTGACTCGGAATGCTTTGGAAGAGAAATGGAAGGCCAGGGATGCTATCAAAAACATCCCCGAGAATTTACCGGTTTGATACCCAGAGCTAGTGTGGTTCCCGGGGCTTTCGGAGGCTTGGGGGCAAAATAGTTATTTAGCTTTAAGTGGGCTCTATGGGCCCGGAAAGTGATTGGTGGACTAAATTCAAGTTTAGAAGGTAGGTTAGAGTCTGGATATGCGTGTAATGTGTAAAAGTGAGCCCAGTTGGACCAGAGATTGCCAAGCGGGCAAAAATGGGGTGCTTACAATAATTTCTTCTTCTTTTCTGACCGGGAGGTGGCGCTTTCATCACCCTCCCATCTGGCGTTCATCGTATCTTCTGCATTCATATGCTTCTGGGCCTTGATCATAAGGTCCACCATAGTTCTTGGAGGCTCCTTGGCCAACGAAAACATGAACTTATGGGTCTTGACTCTGCTTATGAAGGTGGTAACTGCGACCTTGCCATCAACATCATCCACTTCAAGGGTTTTTAGGTTAAAACGGGTGACAAACTCGCGAAGGTTTCATCTTTCTTTTGCTTCATATTGAGTAGGCTGGTTGCCAGCTTCCTCTGCCTTTGGGCTCCAATGTAGTGTCCAACGAACAGTTTATGGAGCTAAACGAAGGAACTAACAGTGGAGGGTTAAATCTGGTTGAACCACACTGTAGCTGCTCCTTTGAGAGTGACCAGAAAAGCCCTGCACATAATCTTGTCTGGGACGGCCTGTAGCCGCATCAAGGCCTTGTAGGTTTCTAGGTGGTCCAATGGGTCCTTCGTCCCGTCGAACATCTGTATAGTTGGCATCTTGAACTTAGGTGGTAGGGGAATTTGCATGACTGCTTAGGTGAACAGGGAGTCGGTTCTGTTCACCATCTCCTCGATGGTGTTCGGAGTCCTGGTCTTCACTGCCTCCATGACTTCGGTCATCTAGGCTTGGAGGGCTCTGAAATGCTCATCCCAGGCCAGGGGAATGTCCACCCTCTCTCCTTCGACCTCAGTGTGCGGGGGTTGATGTCGTAGGTACGAACCAGGGGCCCGACTTTGTGCTTCATTCAGTTGGGCGTCGCCGTTTCGAAGCGGTAACGCCTCGCCAAGGAGTAAGATGCCACTGCCAGGAAAAACGGGGTCCTCATTCATGGGTCCACTGGCATGACTTCTTCCATTCTCCGGTTGAGCTCTAGGTGGTTGTCCTCCTCCCGGGGCAACAGGGAGTCATTGAAGCAACTCCTGGTTCTAGGTAATCAGCATCTGCATATTGGCCATGACATCGGCCATCTGGGTTTCGAGGGTTGCAACTCTGTTGGTGTTTTGGTCATTTGGGACCCTATTGGTGTTTTGGTCATTCAGGACCCTATTGGTGTTTTGATCATCCATGGGTAAAGGGACACGTGAAGTGCTGGACCTGGTAACAACCATGAAAATGGAAACAATAATTTCCCACAGATGGCGCTAACTGATAAAGCAGTGAGTCGGTCTCTAGGCCGGTGACGATCTGCTCCGGTAATCTGAGAGGGAAAAGGAATAGGGGACACTGGTGTGATGCCTGCCAAGGGCATTTTGATGCCAAAGTTAGGTTTCTGGAGGTATTTTAATAGAGTTTTGGTTAGGGTTTATGTTTGTGTACCTTGTTGGAGAAAATGATTTTCCCTTATACATGGGTAGGCATCTTGGTAGCCTTAGAAGGGCGTTGCATGCTTGGAGAGGGTGGGAGACCAATGTCTCTCCACATGGCAGCGCGACATTGGAGGACCTGATTGGTAGCAAGGTAATGGGGAGAAGTGGTTGTCCAACCCCAAGCGTGGTGCTCCCTTAGGCGTGTGTCAAAGTAAGTAAGGCGACTATCTCCTGCTACACACGAAGTCTTGGAGTTGGGAGCACGTTATCATGATTGGGTTGCCAGTGATGGCCCTTACTGGTGTGGTAGGTGGGAGGAATGATCAGCACCATCCCACAAGGTTTGCTCAGGCATGGTTCGCTTGGTCCTGCGCGGTCATGGTCTGCTAGGCCTTGGTCTATTCAGTCATGATCTTCTTGATCATGCTCTAGTCAGCTAGGGCTCTCAGGGTTGATTTTTCTTTTGTGGTGTTTTTCCTTCTTTTGACCCCATCTGTGTCCCTTAAAGTATCAACATGTTTGGTGCTAAAGCTCCAATCATTGTAATGCACAATACGTCATCAGCTGAATCTAACAACTTATGTGTGCTACTGCTGGTCAGCCCGCCAAGGGTATTCCTGATCGGTCCCCATCAGTAGCCCCCCATTCCTCTGAGTACCCCAAGCATGGACAGGGAAATTCCTGGTCAGCCCGTCAGGGATATTCCCGATCGTTCCCCATCAGTAGCCCCCAATTCCTTTGCGTGCCCTAAGCGTGGTCAGGGGAATTCCTGGTAGCCCGTTAGGAGTATTCCTGATCGGTCCCCATCAATAGTTGACGTAAATAAATTTTTATATTTTAAAATTGTTGACTAATAACCATGGGGAAGGGGAGAGAAAATGAAGGAAAAATTTTAAAATTTATCTTTTCAGAACAGGTGTAGTGACTGTAAGCACTATACACATTTTTCATCTCAAGAAAAAAGTGCTTGGTACCAAAATGTATAAAGGAAAAGTTAAACAATATACTGTTAATAGGCTTATAGCAATTGTGTTGAATGTTTAAGTTACTAGAATACTTCAGATAAGTTTATCTATATGAGTGTCGAAGGTGGTGCCGCCTTCTATGATGACTTGGACAGTCTCTAGAGCACTTATGACACAAGGCCAATTCACGTGTCGTCTTTTATGAATTTACCTAAAGAGAAGAAAATTCATGTGTGAGACATGTCCAGTTAACTATATAGGATTGCTAGTTTAAAGCTTGTCTACTATGTCATCTTTGGTAACTTTGATATGCTATCACCAAGCAGAGGTTCAAGTCCATAAGACACCTTCATTTATGTATTTCTTTTCCTTGTCTAGCTAAGAATTGTTTCTCAATTATTTTAAAAATGGTGAGGAATTATTGAAAATATTTTCAAAATTTATATATGTTTCAATTTGGTGTTTTTAGTTAAAGTTTTTATATGTTAGAGAGGTACAATCGACAATGTTAAGGTGTAAAGGTGTGATCGGATGACCATATTTAAATGTGTAGATGGTGATTAGAATATTGAAATTTTAACGCACACGCCTGTTCTGAATAGATACCTTTAACTCTATATAATGGTAATTTCGTTAGACCATTAGAGACATAACGATAGATGTTTCTATGCATCAATTCCTCTCTCTTGAAGCTTTATTATTATTCATTATGTTCATCATTGCTAGAATTTGTTTACTGTAGAAATATAATTCTAGATTCTAGGCAGACTTGCAAAATCTAAAGGTATTCGGTTCTGACTTCGTTAGTACGAAACATAGCTAGATTACAGATTATTTTGGGTTTTATTGTATCTTGGCGGTGATTCGCCGTTAACTCGGTACACACCATATTCATAGAATAGGTGGGGACGAATATCATCTGAAGGAAAATAATTTTAATTGTATCTTTAAAGCAACTGTTTATCATCTTCTTTTTTTATAGAAATTTGCACCAACAGAAGGTGCCATTTTCTTGTCGGATGCATGTCAGGCAATCAAACACACATCCAATTGTATTTTATTATTTTTTCATTTATTTAGAACCTGACATGTTTCAAATTAGACAATTAGGGACACATGTGTTTGTCACTTAAAAAAAAAGATAAAATACATTGTATGCTTGAAGAAAACAACTTGTGATCCAATGATAAACAGAATGTTTTAAATTGTAAATTTGTTTTTATCTTATTTTATGTTAAATGATGTTTAAATTAATAATTGAATATTGTCTGTCATGACTCATGATGAATTAATGTTATTACTTTCAATATTTTTGTGGTTTGTGGATGTTACATTTATATAAATATGAAATAAATATATATATATATTTTTTTTTTTATCAAATCCTCGCCTTGTTCATATCTTAATTTTTTAAAAATCGTTGTCTCCCGTTTTCATACTCGTGCCAATATCTGTACCTGAGTTAGTATCCATACTTTTTAGAGTAGATATCAAAGACATAATCATCAAAAAAATTTACAAGACGAAAATCTAAATGCCAAAGATGCCGGAGACTAGAAAAGAAACATATCACTATTATAGCTTGGATGATCAAAAGACACCTAAAACATCACAATTGCTGATAAATATTTCCAATCTTATTACTTGTCCTCTAAAAAACACGGACACGACAAAACACAACGTAGATATGCTGACAACGTGACTTTCAAAAGATGCTGTATGCCATGTATAGGTTTATTTTGCTTAAAGATATTAAAAAATTGTAAAACACTAATTAAAATTAGAAATTAAAAAAATACATTTTCCGGCATCGCAAAGGACTGTACTCATAAAAATAAAAAAAATCAAGAACATTGTACTCCATTTAGAAAAGAAACCATTATGAAATCATACAGTAAATTTAAAAACACAATGCAATATTTTTTTGTGTAATCAATATGACATGAAATCCATGAATTTATTAAGACCATAACAAGTCATTACAATTTGTAGCGCGAAATAATGGAATATTTAAGCAGACATCCAATCAATATAAGTCAACAAAGATATATTTCAGCAACTAAAGCAGTCTGCCACCAGCAAAGCATCCATAATAGAGCACAAAATCCTTTCGAAAGTAACAGCAGTAAAGTAGATACTCTATCTCAATTGCAGTAGAACTATATATATATATATATATAGAGAGAGAGAGAGAGAGAGAGAGAGAGAGAGAGAGAGAGAGAGAGAGGTAAAAAACCAAACAAATTCAGTTCTTCTCTAGATGCATGAAGACAAAAGTAGAGGCAATGGTGATAAGTAATGAAAATTCAGTTATCAAACCCAGTTGACCATGATCCATATAAATTCAGTTGTTTCCCGTTGTGCTCTTATCTACACTAAAAAATGCAGTCACTATTTTAGAAACCTGAGGGATATTTACTGTCATTATGAAATAGCTCAGGAGAGATTAGTGTAATTTACCATATATATATAAATAGGATAAATTTCACCTTTTATATTGGCATTTAAATCCACTACCTTTCCAAAATAAGCACCTACACCCCCTCAAGTTTTAGGTACCAACAGCTAGACCCCTTGCCGTTACTTTCACCTCACAGAATTCGTTTGTTGACTGAATTGACAAGGTCAATTGACCATTATGCCTTTTTTAATAATAAAACTCACTCTTAAACAAATTAGGCAAATACAATGACAAAAATAGGTCAGGATAATTACATGCTAGAAAAAGCATTACAAGTTACAATAGGTGAACAATACCCCAGGAATTAAAAGTCTAATGGGTCCACAAAGGTAAGCAAAGGTTATTGAAAGATCCGAAGCAAGCTCACTCCCAGTAAACTCAGTAGAACCAAGCAAATTAACTTCAAATTCCATCGAACAAATTCAAAGTAAATTTAATTTCCTTGAAATTCATCGTTACTTCCATCCAATTACGCACCAAATCCCTGTCAACCATGGCTACCCAACAAATCTTTAAAATCAGATACCCATATGCTAGCAAGCACATACAGAATTAAATTGTCATCATTGATTATAGCTATAAATTGTATGCAACAATAAATAAAAGATTCCTTGGCCACGAGAGGAAGTAAGGGTAGATGTCCAAGAAAAATGGTGAACGAGAACACAGAAACAAGGGACCATAGGAAGAAATATTAAAGCCTAATGTTGCTCTGTTCACTGTTTCTTTGCCGAGAACGCGTAGGAGAATGAAAGAGAGAGAAAAAAACAGCAACTTCACAGGAACTAAAAAATCCAATTTTGATATGAAATCAAATGTTCACATAAGTTTCCCACGTTTTATTTATAAAAAGGGAATGAAGAAGGACATTTGGTTTCCTTTGTTTTCATTGTGTTAAAAAAACAAAAACCACATATCTGGAAAGAGGAAGCTTAAGGTAAAAGTGAAAGAGTGGCAATCATGGTCAAAACTCATTTATGGTATTAGGATTTTTAGTATTGGCTAATTTCATGGACAAAGACACTATGCTTGTAATCTTATTTCAAATTGTATTTGGGTCAAAAAGTCTAAAATTCAAGTTTAAGCTACCAGAGTACAAGCTGTTCAAACTGAAGTACAAGCTTTTAAAGCACGCAGAGCTGAAACTTTGGAAGACCATATCTCTTTCCTCAAGTGTCCATTCAAGCTCTATAATATATGGATTCTATGTAACCTTTTGAGAGAAATCTGACTATGTAGAGATCATAGTTCAAGCAAAGTCTGCTCGAGCGATCATAAGTTCTCTCGAGCGATAAATGAAAATTCTGCAGAAGCAAAAATCTACAGAGCACCGCTCGAAATTCGCTCGAGCGATACACCGAAGTTAGTTCCGAATTGAACTCTAATCACATCTAAATCAATCTATAATTGAGAATTCTCAAGCTAGGCATTCTCGCCCAATTAAAATGTAGTTCCAGCCTACTTTTTGTAGAGTCTAAGAGATGCTACATAAGTTGATGGATTTGTACGTATTCCATGTCTTTGAAATATATAGAAGACTGACACAAAAGAGAAAAATATAGTGTGGGGAATACAATTCAAATCTTGGTGAAGTAATCATAGATGTGTTACTAAGCATATAGAGTTCTTTCACCGTAGTATTAAACTGAAGAACACAGTTGCGAGATTGTCTTGGTGGATTCCGAGGATGAGAAAGAACACCGTGGTGATTCAGTGTTGAGGTCAAAGCTAGAGAGAATAGAAATTCAAGGAGTTGAGCAAGTAATCTTACTGGAGTTTGTGGGGATTCGGACGACAATTGTGGAGATTCAATTGTTATGGTTATAAGTCGTATTTGTGTAATTTGTTCATTATAGTGCTTGGTCTGCTGGACGTGATTTTTTTTTTGCGAGTTTGGGTTTTCATGATATATTGTTGTGTCTCTTTATTATTGTTGTGTGATGTATGCATGGAAATGATCACTTAGATAAAAGAACTAGATAAGTTTTTCTTAGGTAAATAAGTGGTCATAAGTCTTAATATGTAAAATTAGAAATTTTCATATATGTTTGACTTTTCTTGTGAGGGAGAGAGGATAGTATTTTGCTCAGAATGTAAATAATATATAAGGTAAAAAGTCAAAACTGCCCTCAGAAAGTTCTACATATAAAACACTCTTCATCTCTCAGGCCAACTCTTTTGTTCCTTTGTTGCACCGTTCCTAATGGGTAACATTAAGCGCCGGCTCAACATGGTTTGGGGCTTAGGTGATGATTTTAAATAATTTTTTTTATATTTATTTAATATTATCAAAATATTTTTATAATTTTTTTATTTTGTAGACCGATATTTTTTTTTAAAGTTTACTAGTGTGCTAATTTTTTGGCTATTTTTTTATAGTGGTCATTTTTCTCATTTAGACCAAGGCCTCTTTTTTCCAAAAAAAAAAAAAAATAGTAAAAGTACATAGAACCTTAAAACTATGTAAAGTTTTAAAAAGTTTGAAGCCTTTAAAAAAAATTTATTTGTATAGTTTTTTGTTAAGCCAATAATTGTTTTTTAAAGTTAACTAAGGGAGTTGGTTTCATACTCTTTTTCCTAACGAATCTTCTTTTCTCACCTAAATTAAAGTATTTTTTAAAAAAAAAAAGGTGTGAAAACTATATTTGACTTTGACTGTAGTATATAATGTTTTAATATTTTAAGGGCCTTTAAAAAAGGGTTTATTTGCAAAGTGTACTAATTATTTATCAAACAGAAGTTTTTTCTTTCGAAGTTCATTAATGCACTATGTTTTGGACTCTTTTTTTTTTTTTCTTCTAAAAGATAGTTTTCTTTTTATTTGTAATTGGGCCTTTTTGTTAACCTAAACATGTTAAAACTATATAGGGTCCTCCTAGTTTTTAAAAAAATTGGATTCCCTTTTTTTAACGGATAACTTTATATAAAAATAATGTAAAAATTATATAGAACTTTATTAAATTTTAAAAAATTTTGGGGCCTAAAATAATTGGAGGCCCTAGGCGATGACCTAGTTGGCCTAATGGAAGAGTTGGCCCTGGTAACATTCCAGATGAATATTTCCCAAATGCACCAACTGAGAACAACGGCGACTCCAAAAATTTTTATTAGTGGTGTCATTCAAAAATTTCACATTCACAAATTTTAAAATTTACATTGACTTCACAACATCCGTAACTTATTTTCAATAAATTAACAAACTAATTTGAACTTCTCAACAAACTAACTTAAACTTCTCAAATCATAACAGAAGGAGAGATTTTGGCGAGTGATACTATTGTTTTAATAAAAGAAGACATGCAATTCTTGAAATTTTATAGTTGTTCTCCCTCTTATTGTTGTCAGGCCTTCCCTCTTATGATTTGTTTTGCATTCAGTTGGAGAAAATTACATTCTTTTACAGATGTTGGCCTTTCTTGCACTTGTTGAAGCCACCATGGGCTACTTTGTTTCGTCTTGTCCTCAGGCTCTAACCTTCCCAAAAATGCATTAGTTCATTTTTTTTTTGTTTATTTAATGCTTGCTAGAAGTATGTGAGACACTTGTTGCCTTCTGGGGTTGAGTTTCTCTCTTGTCGTTGTCCACCAAGTGTCAGTGTCCAACACATGAGGGAAAATAAGGTATTTGCTTGATTCTGATCCCTTTATTACAGCAGTTACTAGGTGGATTTTCAAGGATTTTATTCATTTTCTTCTAAGTAACAACAGGCAATAGAACTCTGTTTATATATTTGTTCTGTTTATGCAGTGGTTTTAGCTTTTAACACTTGAACTGTGTTTCTCAGTGAGGTAATATTAACTTTAGGTCATTCTAGAACAGTGTTGGAATTCTTAGCTGCTGCAAAGGAAAAAAAACGATCATTTTGGGTTTTTGTCGCTGAGGGTGCACCAAGGTTTGTACGGAAGACTTGAACTTTTACAATATAAAGCAATAGAACTGTTAAAAAAGATAGAGACATATGCAAAAGAGAATGTTATCAGCATTTTGGTCAACAGATGTTACAAAGAGAATACGAACAGTACCATGAACAATATGTTGTCGAATGAAATGACAAATCAATCTCGATGTACTTAGTGTCATCATGAAACACATCATTGTGAGTAATCATAGCACTGCGATTGTCACAATGAAGAACAGTAATACCAGAATGAGAGACACCCATGTCTTGAAGTAATTATCAAAGTCAGAGAAGTTTTTGAGTGGTGTCAGCTAGGCCACGATACTCGGCCTCAGTGCTAGAGCGAGCAGTAAGGGTTTGTTTTTTACTACGCCAAGAAATGAGAGAATCATTAAGAAAGAAGCAGAACCTTGTGGTAGAACGACAATTATAAGATCACTAGCCCAATCAATATCAGAATAGGCATGAAGCTGTAGAAAGGAGTGACGAGAGTAGTGTAGACTATGAAATAGAGTTCCCTTAACATAACGAAGAATGCGAAGAACTGCAGTATAGTGAGTGGAGCGAGGCGAGGACAAGAACTGATTGATAAGGTGAACAGTGAGGTAGACAAGACTACCAACGAGTTGTCGATAGAGAATAGCATCAGATAGAGGCTCACCATCTAGAGGAATAAGACGTACATTAGCTTCCAGAGGTGTGGAAGTAGTCTTACTATCAATAAAACTAACACGAGTAAGAAGATCTAAGGCATACTTGGCTTGAGTAAGAGAATAACCAGTAAAGCCAAAAGAGATTTTAAGGCCAATAAAGTAGCTGAGAGGACCAAGATCTTTCATTTCAAAATGGCTGCTAAGAAATTCCTTAAGCTCAAAAATGCTATGAACATCATCACCAATGAGGATCATATCATTCATATAAAATAGAAGGAGAACAGTGTCGTGTGGTAACTTGCGAATAAAGAGAGCAGAATCATAATCACTAGAAAAGAAGCCAAGGTCACTGATGGTGAAACTAAATTTGGCATACCAGGCATGAGGAGCTTGCTTAAAACCATAA
>CM065387.1:13370000-13397500 GCA_033060915.1 Euryodendron excelsum | reverse complement strand
TGTTTCAAGTCTTCCGTGCTCACATCCTTAGACACTTAAGGAGACGGCTTAGAATGACTCCCATGTTCTTTTTTTTTTTTCACTCTTGTTCTTTTCGTTTTCACTTTCCTCTCTCTCTTGCTCATGCCCTAACCCTATAGACTCATCTTTTTTCCCTTGATTGTTTTCGTTAGGAGTGCTGGTTTGGTTTAGTTGCTTTCCACTCCTAAGGGTGATGGCCTGAACCTGTTCATGTGTCATGTCAACATAGTTTGTAGGTTTAGGGTTTGGTTGGGGTTGTGTCCAAAATCGCCCTTGCGTTTGTTGAGTCATCAACATCTTGTGGATGCCTTTGATGACTATTGAGTTAGTTTCCTCTTGCGATTGTTCCAGATTCGTGACCCTATTTGCGAATGATCGAAGATCATTAGTCACTTAATGGTCCTCACCATTTCTCCTATGTGGGGGTTAATATTGTGCCGGTTGAGGTATATATGGTTATGACGTTGGCAGTGTGGGATACGTGATTGATTGACCTTGAAATGGTTTTGGTGGTGTTTGGAATGATGGTGGAGGTTGTTGGAAGGGTTGGGGGTTTGAAGGACCCTCTTGTTTCCACCCAAAGTTAGGGTGATTCCTCCACTCGGGGTTATACGTGTTGGAGTAAGGATTGTTCCCGCTCCTTTGATTTTGATATCCCCCTTGAAATTGACCAACCGCGTTTACTTGGCCATGAAGTGCTTCCTATACCCCCAGTATTACTGGACATGATACAGTATCATGGTCCTGTGTATTACAAACTAAGCATGATGAAGGTGTTTCAACCGGTACAACCGTGGTGGCCTTAGAAGTTTCCAAAGCGTCCAGTTTACGAGTGAATGCCGTGACTCTAGCTTGCAGATCTTCTACCTCCCCCAATTGGTTTTTAACTCCGACATGTGATGTGGTGGTGGGCTTATGTGTGAGATTTTGTGCTCCAGTGTTAGACCAATCCCTAGCCATGTTAGCTTTAGCCTAATCCCTAGTCAAGTTGGCCAAATAGTCGAAGTAATTATATGCCTCTGTGGGGTTTTTGTCTGGATAGGTTCCCGTGCACATAGATTCGACAAACATCTTTAATTGAGAAGTCAATGAAGAGTAAAATGAGTTTATGATGTGCCATTAAGGGAAACCATGATGTGGACATGCAAAAGTAGGTCCTTAAACCTCTCCCAACATTGGAAGAATGTCTCACCACTATTCGGTGCAAATTAAGAGATGGCACGCCATGGTGCCTTAATGCCTTAGTGCGATTTTCAGGAAAGAACTTTTTCAAGAACTCTCCTTGCAGTGTATTCAATGTATGTATGGACATAGGCCTCAGTGAATTAAAACACATCTTGGCCTTGTCCTTTAAAGTAAAAGGGAAAAGCTTCAACAGTAAAACCTCCCTAGGACACGAATTATCCTAAAAAAGTGGGCATGCTTCTTCGAAATCTTTAATATGTGTATGGTTGCTCCGAATCATAATCGTGAAATTGAGGCAGGGTGGGTAGCATTCCTGGTTTAATATTTAACGTGGCTTGGTGTGTAGGAAGTACTATGGCGAAAGTGGGGGTTTGCCTGTAGGGATTCATGTAATCCCTCATGGTACGGCTCTAGGCAGCCTTGTCCCCTTGGTTACTTTATCTTTTGAGGTTGTTATTGTTGCCATCATTAGTGTTTGCCATTGAAATGGGTCCTAGGTCAACAATCAAGAAAAAACTGGGAAGGTCTACTGGACTACGACGAATGGGTAATGGAGTCAAGTAACCCGATAGAAGATTACGCAAAGGGTCTGCTTGAACTAGACGGTTATGTGTGATCTCTAAAATATGAGGACATACATATGCAATGCACACAAAAAACATGTACAGTCCAATTGATCCTCCAATCTCCTCAGAAATATCAACTTCGTTGCCCTCAAAACAAGTAATTTATCCCAGCCGAGCCTCCAATCTCGGCATGCAAAGCAATACCGCCAATAAGCAATTAGCACAGAGCCTAATCGCCTTTAAATCCGCCTCCTATCTAAATGAATGCCTAAACCCCTGAAAAGAAAAGAAAAATAAATAATCCTAAAAACTAACCCAAAAAGGTGGAACAAGGTAACCGGTATGGCCTTAGCTGTCGATTTCCTTATTGTGATAGATGAATGGCGAAGCAGTTTGCTGGATTTCGCATGGACTGAGGTTCATGTTCTAGCACATCTCTTGCGGTCCCTTTTGCGAAAGTATGCTCCCCGGGAATGGCGCCAAAAATTGCTTGATCGCTACCAAAGTATGTGGTGCTCAACCGCAAGTGCACGGGTCATAAAGTATGAGAATCGTCCCACAAAGAGCAGTGCCAAGGCGATCACAAGAAAACTCTAACACTCAACTCAACCCTAACTTAACCCTAACTTATGCTTCTAAAAAGAGAAAAGAAAAATCTTGTATTTGGTTTTTTGAAAGATTTAAACTAAATCTAAACAACAAAAGCAATTAAAAATGATTAGAACTTTATAAAAAGTGACTTAGAATCAATTGATCCAATTAACCGAGTTTCTTAGAATCTTAATGGAGGTTTCGTATAACTTAAATCCTTCGACTACGTTGCAAGTCTCGGATTCAGAAGATTTAGCTTTAAAACCAATAATTCTTTCAATCTTTAACTTCTAGAATAAATCAAGTTGTTATAATCAAGGACGTGTATCATCGATTCGCGTAGCACATATACTGAACCCAGCTCATGCATAAACGTTATAAGGCAGTGTATATAGTGAGTGTGGTATTCACGCATAAGCATTACTGAACATAATAGGACGCCCAGGTTTTCGAAAGTATCTAGAACAAAGAAGAAGGAGAAGAAAAAGAAGAATCAAGAAGATATAGCAGTGAAGTTAACCTTACCTCCATTGTTCATCCTCGATCCCCAATCAATCTTCACAACTGATCTTGAGTTAAGAAATTTAGCCGCTCATGGCCATGGAAAACAATTAACTATATGTTAAAAACTTTTTGGAATATAAAAACTATAAATGAACTAAGAAAACGAAGAATCTTGAATTAATTGCAGAAAACTATGAAGTCTTGAACAAAATCTTGAATTAAAGCAATGAAACTTGAATTTAATAGAAATAATTACAAGAATATTGCAAAACCTAATTACTCATATGAATCTAGACTAAAAAGTAGTAAAAACCCTCAAGAAATCGTCCTTCTTTCATAGAAAATTGAAGGGATATATATATAGAGATCACAAGCAGAATCCTAGCAGAAACAGGAAATTTTGCCCAAAAATCCTCCTTAGCATTCGAACAGTCAATTTCCCCTTATAATTTGCGTTCGAACCCTCAAGCTTGTAAACTTCTTTGTTGTTTGGCTAGCCTCTGAGCGTTCGAACCCTCTTATGGGAGTTCGAACCCAAAGGCCAAAATCACCATTTTTCTTCAAATTTGCCAACCACCGTTCGAACGCCACTTTTCTTTTTGTTTCCATTGTTCGAACGCTCAGTACATTTTTTTCACAATTTTCAACTGTCTTCCCTATTTCTTTGCAGCCCAATTCAAGGCTTTTGGAGTCCATTTCTCGCAATGTTCGTTAGACGTGAACTTGTATAACTTCGTGAGATATTTTCAACGGTGCATCTTTCATTCCATTCCGAGCTACGGATGAAAACTTGCACGTTTTCTGAGATAAAACCCTGCAACGGTCCTTAATATATGTGCCCGCACTCCGGATCACTTTTATGGCTCCAAAAGCTTTTCTTTATCAACATTTACCTGCAATGAACTCAAAATACGACTCTTAGTACAATATACACTAAAGAGGGTATAATTAACCTAATCTAGAGTTAACTTAGGCCAGTTTAGTTGCATTGAACTGCACTTATGCAGCTCAATCAGTCACAAGTTGTGGCTAAATCTCAGTAAATCATTGTATTCATTTTGTGCTCTATTTTTCATTTCTTGTTTGAGATTGCCTGAACATATTGCACACACACTTGGATTCTGCTATTAGATTGTGAAATTAGATTTCTTAATTAGTTTTTAGTTAAAATTATTTGTGATTATTTTTGAAACCCAATTCACCCCCTCTTGGGTTGCACTCTTGGGCCAACAATTGGTATCAAAGATAGTGCTCTACATGTAAAAGCTTAACATCCTTAGAGTTGATCCATAGCAACCATGTTTGGAAGCTCTCTAGGTGAGGGTCAATTCACCAATAAACCTCCAATGTTCAATGAGACAAACTACAACTATTAGAAGAATAGAATAAGAATTTATATTCAATTTGTTGATTATGAGTTATGGAGGATCATTGTTAATGGTCCTAAGACTCCTACCAAGTTCATTGAAAGGGAAGTCATCCCTAAACCTGAAAATGAATGGGATGAGAATGACTTGAAGCTTATGCAATCAAATGCTAAAGCTATGAACATTTTATATTGTGCTTTAGACCTAAATGAATTCAATAGAATTTTACTTGTGAATCTACCGAAAAAATTGGGGATAAACTTGAAGTGATTCATGAAGGGACCAATCAGGTCAAGGAGTCCAAGATTATCATTCTTGTGCATAATTATGAATTATTTAAAATGAAATCTGATGAGTTTATAATTGAAATGTTCACTAGATTCACTGACATTATTGATGGTTTAAAGTCTCTTGGAAGAGTGTATCCTAAAAGTAACCATGTGAGAAACATTATAAGATCATTGCTAAAGACATGGGAAGCCAAGGTGACAGCTATACATGATGCCAAAGGCCTCAACACATTGCCACTTGAGGAGTTTTTTGGATCAACTTGCATAAAAATAGTTTTAAAACTCTCTAATTCCCAAGGTTTCTACTCCCTCAAGTTTAGTGGTTGGAATGGCCTCATGGAACCCTCTCTTGAGTGGTCTCCCTTTACATTGGCCATAGGAATCCTAACTTGTTAGAATGGTTTCCTTTAAAAATGGTTTTCAAAATCTTCTTCTCAAAAATGATTTTCAAAAGTTCATTCTCTCCCTCTTTGCATTAAAAATGATTTTTCAAAAGTTGTCATTATTGTGTCGATTTTTTAAATTCCTATTCTTTTCAAGATAAAGGTTATAATGGTATTAAGGAAACTTTCTTTGGAATGGTTTTCAAGCACCAACCATTTAAACCATATTCTTGGCTAGAGTCAAATTTTCATGGAAATGATCTTCAAAAAGGCTTTTGCATACCATGATTTGCCTTTCAAAACCACATTCCAACATTAGGTTAACCTAACCCCAGTTCTGTCACGCCTCGAAACCTGGCCTATACGGATTTAAGGTGCATGACTGGCCAATAGCTTAGCTGCCCAATGCCGCATTACATAAACCGATTGAACACCTGTGCATTTATCATTTAAAAGATACATAATTGCGGAATTAAAACTTTATAAACGTAAAGTAAAACATGTGTCATACATAGTAGAGTTGTGCCTAATCTCCAAAATATAATCATTCTATAAAGTGGGCCTATCAAAGGCCACCACAGTTATAATGTTATAATATTACATTACATTAGGGTCCAAACCCTATATCAGTACATAACAAAAGGCCAGTGGGTCGCAGTCCAAATGTCCATGTAATAGGCCTCATTCAAGGCCTCCCAGTTTGGTCACCTGAAACATTTTTAGAAAAACGTAAGCTAATGCTTAGTGAATAACAATAATGCATTAGCATAAAATACCATATACTACATTTATATTTAATGTACATGACAATAAAGGTACATTTATGCATAAGTGACATGAACTTAGAATCGCATAAGTATAATCTTAAAGACACTTGAAGCATAGACTTTTGTATTAAAATATTTCATCATTTCTGAAACATAATGTTGAAGAAGAGAAGCAGGTGTGTTATAGCATGAACTATCTGAGCGTGACATACCTTGTCATGAGCATAACATACCATATCTCGTAAGCGTACATCTTGACTCGCCGTATAATATAGGATACATCAAATATTACCATTCTTAGTAGTTTATAAAGTGTAGCTTTGGAAACGTACGTAACATAAGTATCACATTGAGATACTATAGCATTTCAAACATAGTAACATAGGAGTGAGGCATAAAACATAAAATGATTTTGTAAGGCATAACATAGTTGTCATAAGCATGCCATGGCATGATATTGTAAGGGCATATCATAATGTCATAGAAATGAGAGATATATCGTGACATTAGTACTTGTGGAAACATATGTAACTTGTCGTGAAGCTTTTGAACAAATCATATTACTCATTCAAGAACATGAGTGTGTCATGTCTTTACATTAGGCAACCATATCCTTCACTTTACCCCAATTAAGAGGTTTTTCTGGTATTGGGCATCATAGTAACCATAAGGGTTACGCGTAAGACTCTTTAGGACAACATAGTAACCATAAAGGTCACGTATAGGCTTTTTAGGCCACCATAGTAACCATAAAGGTCACGCTTAGGCTCTTTAGGCCAACATAGTAACCATAAAGGTCACGCTTAGACTCTTTAAGCCAACATAGTAACCATAAAGGTCACGCATAGGCTCTTTAGGCCAACATAGTAACCATAAAGGTCATGCTTAGGCTCTTTAGGCCAAACATGAGAGCTAGGCTCAGTCATTAAGAGCTACGCTCAGTCATTATCAACATAGAGTGCTTTAAGCCATTCATAAGAGCAGGGCTCAATTGTGAGACGAGGCTTAGTCATTAAGAGCTACGCTCATTCATTAGCACGCAAGGTGCATTAGGCCAATCATAAGAGCTAGGCCCAGTTATAGTAACCGTAAAGGTCACACATAGGCTTTTTAAGTCAATCATAAGAGCTATGCTCAGTTATAGTAACCATGAAGGTCACATCTGCCAAAGGACGTCTCTCAACATGGCGATAGATTATTTCGTATCCCCTATCGTAGGACCATCATTGCTAGTTTAGGGTCATGCCACGAAAGACCTTATAGGTCGATGGTTTATTTCACGTCCTCCATCCTAGGACTATCAGGCTAGATTAAAGTCTCACCACGAAAAGACTTTGAGTTAGAATTGTACATTAGGAATATTACATCTACTTTATGTGAACGTTCTAGTCCGTAGGTTATGATTCATATCATAGGTGAGGTTCGTATGTAATTCAAAGCATGACATTTATACTTGAACGTAATCATTGATGCATTGAAACGTATAGAACACGTTCATGATATAGAAGTGAACTTAAAACATTTGAAAAATGATAAGAGTTTTACTCATGACATATTGTTACTCACTTCTATCCAACTGAACGGGCGTTAAGCAAGGTGCTCCTACACATAATTCACATAGGAACATCAATACACAATGCTAAGGCAAGGCAATAACGCATAAATCGAGACTAAGCACACAAACCCCTCGACCCCGACTCAACAACACCTCATTCTCACAAAAGGAGAGTGAGGCTAAACTCTAGGACAAAGCCCCGATGAAAAAATAAAAACATGAAGTTGAGATTTGAATATGAAAGCCGGAATGTCGACTCCTTTATCGAGTCCCAACCACCTCTCAAAGATGAGTTCACACCCAAGACTAGTTTCATTTGAAAATAGGCTTAAAGGCCTTTATTTTGATAGGTCATGGGCCAAAAACACATTTCGGGTGAAGAAGTTATGTCTCAGGAAGAATGGGGTAACACTTTGGGAGGATAAGGTTTTTGGCATAATTTTGGGTCAATTTTAAACTTCCATAACTCTCAATCTATAAGAAATTAGAGAACAAACTTGAGATGGTACAAAAATTTATGAGTCTAGTTTCTAATGCTTCATACGGTGCATCAATCCGAGTTTTGTAGAGAAAGTTATGCTTGTTTTACTAAATAGTGTCGAAACTGGCCGACAGTTCGAACGCCTAATCGGGCCGTTCGAACGTCAAGCCAAAATGACCTAGCCGTTCGAACACCCAAAATGGCCATTTGAACACCAGGCAAAAATGGAAAAACACCCTCTCGGGCCGTTCGAACACCAAGCTAAATGGAAAACTCTGCTCTTAGGCCGTTTGAACGCCCCTGTCAGGCGTTCGAACGCCCCCTTCTGCGCAGCAACGATTCTCAACCCAAAACTCTCCCAAAACCTCTTCGAACACAACCAAACCTTCCCAACACTCTTAGGGCTTAAAGATTAGCCCACAAGGATGACAATAACTCAAAATGGAAAAAAAAGAACAATTAAATCAAAGGGATCTAAGGTTTTAGAAACCCAAGCCCTAACTTATATATATTGGGGATTTCAATCCCAAACTCTCAAATCCTACAATGGGGTTTACAATGCTCAAGATTCAATCTATTTTAGGACTCAAATGAGTCCCTAGAACAACCCAATTTCACAACCCATCAAGATACATGCATATACATATACAATTTGTTAAAAAAAAAAAGAAATGGAGCTTACCTCTCTTCAAGCTTGCTTAAGCCTCCCATGGCTTCTCTTGGCTTGGATGGAGGCTCTCAAAGTTCTCTCTCTTCCTTCAATTTCCTCCCTCCTCTTTCTCTTCTCCTCTTCTCCCTCTTTTCTTCTCCCAAATGGTTAGGTGTGTGTGTGTGTATATGGGTGGGTGGGTTTATGTATATAAAATGATACACATGGGAAATAATCCCATGTGTCTCACCCTATAGGCTTAAGTTACAACATGACTTCTAATTGGTCAACTTGACCTAAATGCACATTAGAATGATATAAAATTTAAAGAAACATACAAATAGGGAAATTAATGGGTTCATGGTACTATAAGTTCAATCCAACCTAGGTTAACTTGACCCTAGTTGTCTAACCTTAGGTTAACCTAACCCAAGTTAGTTAACCCTAGGTCACCTTAACCCTATGTTAACCAAAACCTAATTAGTTAATCCCGTGTCACCTTAACCATAGGTTAACCTAACTCTAGTTAATTAACCCTGGGTCAATCCAACCCTAGTCTAACTTAACCCTAGTTGTCCAAATCTTAGGTTAACCCAACTTTAATTAGTTAGTTAACCTTAGGCCACCTTAACCCCAGGTTAACCTAACCCAAGTTAGTTAACCTTAGGTCACCCCTAACCTTAAGTCAACCCAACCTAGGTTAGTATGCTTCACGGTTCCAACTTAAGGACCCCTTTTCAAATGATCTTTCGATTCAAAACTATTCTTGTAACCTATTTTTCAAAAACCTTCCACCCTCTCAAGATTTCAAAAATCAACTCCACAACGTTTTCAAATGTTCCCACACTCTATTTTTAAAAATTTCTCCATAAAGTTTTCTTACACTTGTCTTAACTAAAATGGCTAGACACTTAACATTTTTTAAAAACTATTTCCAAAAATATTTTCAAGAACTCACAACCCTAAGGTGTCCCTATCCTTTTTATGGTTAGGGATTCCAAGGGAAGGTGATACATTAAGTAGAACCTTCAAGGTTATCCATATTAGGCTTCTAAAGCCCTAGGCGTTTTCAAAAACCACTTTCAAAAAGCTTTTTCGAAGACAAGTTTACAAGAGTGTTTCTAATCCCAAACTCTACATCCAAAGTTTTTAAAATTAGACTCCAAAACTCTTCAAAACTCCCTCAAGTTGTTTCAAAAACATTTCAAAACACTTCAAAATCCTATTTCATAAGCTTTTTAAAAAATCTTCAAGTTCTATTCCAAAAACACTCTAACATCCGACTTCAAGTCAAAATCCTTAAGTCATTTTTTCAAATACCACAAAGTGTCTTCAAACATTCCAAAGGCCCTAATGTGCTTGTTTTCCATTGGGCTCCTACCCGAACTACGAATGACTTGATTCTCCCTAAATGAGATATGTAGGTAACCTAAAATGGTGTGGTCATAATTCTTATTTCAACTCAAGTCCTTTTTCAAAACTCTTTATCAATTCAAGATCCTTATTTCAAAATCCATCAAAGCTTCTATGTTTTCAAACATTTTTCTTCCAAACTTGCATCATGTATCATTCATCCAAAAAGTGATGAGTAAACCCTGTTTTCAAAATTCTAAAATGGATATTAAGTGGACAATGGTAACCGGTTATTCTAGTGAGTGAACAAAGGGTGATTAGACATGTAGGTACTGAAAGGGCGGGGTAGAGTCATAATCTTAGGATATCTTCCTTACACGTAACCAACCCCCGAACCATAGATTTCTGTTTTTGAAAGACTAAAATGGAGTTATTTTTAAAAAGGGCTTAAAACTTTCCAAAGGTTGCCAAACAACCAATTTTTTTAAAAACCCTCTCTTAAGGAGGTTTTCCAAAATATTTTTCAAAAACCCTAAGTTTGATCTTCTGATTATATTTAGTTTTAGGTGACCTAACTCACCTTAATCAAGTTAGGTGGCGACTCCTATTTCTCTAAAAAGTCCTTAATCAAACCAATTTCAAGTTCAAACCTAATCGCACTCGTTCTTCTAGGAGGATGGGTTCTAATGACAGATTTTTGTGCTCAGCTCGAGTCAAAATCGGGGCGTGATAGAACTCTTGTCGGAACTACGATTAACTTGATCCTTTTTAAGGAGGTACGTAGGCAACCCTTCATGGGGTGCAGTCACAACCATTTTCAAACTCCCAATTCCATTTTTCAAACTTAACACCCTCTTTCAAAGTGGATAACATTAAACATAGATAACCGGTGAGTCATAATTAGGTGAGTAAAAGGTGATTAGACATATAAGTACCGCAAGGGTGGGACAGAGTGGTAGTCTTAGGACATATTCCCTACATGTAACCAACCCCCGGACTTAAGAATTCCTATTTCAAAGACCAAAATCGGAGTCAATTTTCAAAAGGGCTTTCAATGTTTTTGGAGTTGTCAAATAACCCTACCTTCTAAAACCCTCTCATGATGATGTTTTTAAAAAATAAGGCCTTTTCTAAAACCTAAATTTAACCCTCGAGTTTTACTTGGTACAGATGGCCTAATACATCTTTAAGTATGTTAGGTGGCGACTCCAAAAACCTTTTCAAAAAGTCCTAATCAATTCCATTTCAAATTCAAACCTCATTGCATTTGTCCTTCTAGGAGAACGAGTTCTAACGAGAGAGCACCGTACTAAATTCCCACACCCGGGCCCGAAAAGGGAGAGGGGAGGGCTCGACGTCTAGAAACGGGGCGACACAGCTTGGTGACTCCACTAGAGACAATTAGAGGGTTAGGCTTATGTCATGTCTAGTCACTCTTTACTCACCTTAAGTTCGCCCCTTACCTTGTTTAGTTATATCCACTTTCTAAACTTTTCAAAATTTCAATTTTTTCAAAGTGCTCTTTGTTTTGCAAAAAGTCAAACATTGCATTAATAACATGCTCTTGCATTGTTTATAACATCATACTTTATTTTGCATTTGAGTTCCTCGAAAAGTATTAACTATGTGCATTTATTTTGTAGTGGACCCTTGTTCACATTTTAATTTATGTTCATAAACTGCTATGTATGCTATGTATGACAAGATGTATAGGAGTTGTTGGGTTCTTTCCTTCAATTTTCAAAATCACACACATACTTGTATGTGCATCTTCATGGAATATTGACCCTGGTTATTACCTTCTAGTTAGAAGAGGGAACAGTACATTGATAGTTAGTGGTAGGCAAATGTGTCACCTAACCAACAGTCTTTAGATAGTTCCTCTGCTCAAATCACCAACATATAATGGCACCACTTTAGGGAGTGGGCCTAGGTTTAAAGATCTGGGAGCTAAGCTTTTTAGGAAGCATTAGTAGCCCTTAACCTTATGTTCATATAGTACCCATGCATAGCTGAACCTCTACAAGATTTAAGGCATGTGTTTTTCAAAAACCAAGGAGGAAAGAGCAACTACTTTTCAATTTCGTTATTCTTGTTATTATTATGCTTACATAAATAAATGCCTTGTCATCAATATCTTGTCATTCATGCTATTAAACTGCCTATACATATGTAATCATCCCAAGACAAGAGTTCTAAAGTAACTCAAACCACTTGCATTCCATGCATATGATCAATCTCCAAGAGAATGACCCATAAGCCAATCTCAAATCATAAGCCTACCCAATTCCTAAGGGTTCCAACCCCTAAGGGTCATGGCATGCATCCAAGAATCATTTCATATGAGGGGCTCCAATCCCTCTCGCTCATGGAGATAAGGTTGCCACAAGACAAGGGGCAATCCGGAGACAAGGTCATTCAACGACCTCCCAACATCAACAAGGGGAAACCGAAAACTCAAAAAGTATTTTAGGTAGATAGGTGGAAAGTTTCATGAAAAATGTTCGCATCCCACAATCGATGTAACTTTGGCTTTCTATCTCAAAGAAATAAAATTGCTCTTTCTATTTCCCTTGAATGAATAGTTGTATAACATGAATGTATGTTACAAGCACAAGTATGGTATTACATACAAGGGCAACCCCCTATCTCCAAAAGTGAGCAAACACATAATGCTTAGTCCCCTTCTCAAAGCAAAGGCACCCATAGGGCATGCATTGCATACAAACTTTCAAACCCAAGGCACTAACTTCTCTTTTGTTTCATGTCTTCTCTCTCCCCTATCTCCCAAGGCTAATAACACGAAAGGCTGAAGCAAGGACAAAAATGGGGTTTTTTAGAAATCGCTTATTTACTGCTATCATGCTATCCTGTGCATGCATTGATATCCATTCCAAGATAAAAGTTCCAAGAAACTCGAGTCATTACATTCTCATACTTTCAATCAACCATAGACAGAAAGAAGCAATCCAATATCATGTTAATCAAACCTATCAAAACTCTTAAGGGTTCCTCAACCCTAAAGATTCATGGCATGCATAGAACCATGTCTCAAGAGAGGCCCAAATCTCTCTCTGTTCATGGAGACGGGATTATCCAAACAAAGAATCATCAACTGGCCCATGCCAAAGAGGTATTGTATTACATAATAGGGGCCAAATGCCACCTCCAAAATGGACTCAACATCATGCCTAGATTCCCTCAAACAAGGGACCTCCACAAGGCACGCATTACAAAAAACCTTCAACTTCATATGCTAATTGCATTTTATTTTTCTTTTTCCAGATTTGAGAGCACAGCCAAACCTTTGAGACCCTTTTATGTCACATCTAGTCCTTCTTCCCTCTTTTGTCTCCCTTATTTCTCAGTTATGTTTTTTCCTTTCTTTTCATAATGCAAACCAAACAGGGGAAGGTGATAGTCCTTTTCCTTTTCTCTTCTCTCCTCAAGTATCAAACGCACCCATAACTCTCTACCATAAGCCAGTTATACAAAATGAATCAAAAAAATTACTTTTCAGCCTATGCAAGGGATGCTCAACTCCTTAGAAAAATTCTTCTATTACTTTCTTTACAAATCAATTAGCACAGGCAAAAAGATCTGAAAGCTAAGCCTTCCTCCTACAAGGTTTAGAGGGCCATCGTCCTCACCTCACCAGAGACTTTTTAAATGTTGTCTTAAGTGATCTTAAAACATGAATGTTGAAAGAGAGAACAAAACAGATAAACAAAAATACACAAACAAACCTTCCTAAGAGACGCCATGGGAAACAAAGTATTTTTATTAAGAGTGTATATTCCAAAGAATAACGGGCAAAGTGAGTGGGAAAAAGTTCCTTCTCCCAAAACATGTGGAGACCATTAGGCCTAGTGAAAATATTTAGTTTAGCTACACTGTGGACCATCATTGACATTATAGTGCTTGTGAGTTAAACTATGACATAAAATTTGTTCGAGATCAGCTCATTATGTAAACAAGACAAGGATGAATACATTTCGAAACTCATTAATTTTTTGAGCTGACTCAAACTTGGCTCAATAAGCTCATATAAAAAAATTATATAATAAGAAAAAAAACAAATGAAGTACTTATTCTCAATTCACTTTGAAACCCATTTGAGATTGGCTCAAAACACAAACAATCTAAGATTAAACATATTTTGAAGCTCATCAAATTTTCAAGTCAAACTTGAATAATCTACTAAATCTAGTACTCAGGCTAGACGGTCCTACTCCCAAAGTTAATTGCAACCATCTTTAGTGTTGCCCATATTTGGAGTGGTAGGATCAAATTTAATAAAACTAGTTAATTTAACCATTGGCATCAAGTGGCCAAGTTTTCAGGATTGGAGACCTTCATTCTAAGAACCACACAAGAGGCTTTTTTAAAATATTAAAAAAATTTAAAAATATATGTATTTTGTGTGAAATTAAAATCCAAATTTTTATTGTCTAAGCATATACAATTTTCTCTAGGTCTCATACTTGGAATTAATTGATATAATTTTTTGCAACCATTGATGCTTTATACTATGAGTTTACACTATCTGCTAACCTCTATACTTCGCTTAGTAAAACGGCATTTTAGTGCATGAGGGCCTTACCCTCATAAGCCAAAACACTGTTCCGTTGATTCGAACCCTTAATCCCACATACCCAACAACTAGTTTAATTTTTTTTTTGTAAAAAATATTTTTACTTGCCAAATATGACAAACAAGTATAATTTTGAACTCAAGTTTATAAATGTAATTTTATTTCACATGATGACTCAATCATAGAAGAAAATATTTTTAAAAAGAAAAACCATTTTATGGGAGGAAATTCATATGAAGATAAGATTTTAGTGAAATTTGAAAATTTGACCATTTTTCTTTTACCAAAAGCACTATAATAAAATTTAGCTTTATGGAATGCACTGTCTCTTTACAATTATTCATACAATGCCCCTCATTCAAAATTTGAGAAGTAAATTTTAAAAACATTTCAATAAGAGAGCTCACATTGAATTAATATACTAGACATTATTCTACAACAGGTTGTACAATGACATAAGTATCAATGCCCATTAGGACTTGGCGACCGAGCTAGTTGGGTTTTAGGGCAACTAGATAGCTTGTCGCACCTAACAATAATTTTTTGAGCTCTGCCATAGATACATATCACCTGGGGCTTGAACTTGTTCATATGACCAGTAGTTCCTGCCGCACCTATAATACACATGTCCTATTTGTTTGACCTTGCAACAACAATTTACTTAGACTTGATTCCTATCAAAAATTTCATCAAAGATTCGTCAAATGCATTTTCTATCACCCAAACTAATTACGCAACTCTTCATATACATATAGAATCCTGGATATGGTTTTGGAGGCAATGTTTGTTTATACCAAGGATATGTGGGATTTTTTACTGAACAATTCTAATGATGTTTGGCTGATTGATAAAGTATTTTCTGATGTAACATGCATTATACCATAAATTAGGAGGGAATGCCACTACTGTTGTGAAAAAACCAGGTAGTTAGTTTTAGAATCAATTAATTGCAATTGGTTTGTGGTTACAAGGCATAAGATTCCACATTTATATAGTACGACAAGGATCAGTAACCTATCCTAGGTGTTCTATTACCAGATAACTCATTAATGTCTCTTTTAATTACACAATTTATTTTTAGTTTTCAACCTTATGAATTAAAGTAACTTCATTGATCCTTTTGAGTAAGCCATACAAATAACGCAATTATATGCATGAGATCCTGTTTTAGGTTTTGATTGAATATAAACGATGTAAGTTGCCTAAACTTTATCTATTGGGGGCTGCTAAGTCCACATCAGTTTTTTGATGGAATCATAATTCTTGCATACCCATGTAAGAGGGAATGATTTTGGTTTTAAGGCAAAAATTTTTGTATCTACCAAATTACTATTTCCAATACTAACAAAGATAAATATTTTACCGATACTTGGAAAATATTGATTGTTTTATTGATTTTTAATTTTCACAATGGGTTTGAATAGCATAATGGAAAGTAGGGATATTTGGCAATTCAAGACAATTATAGTATAAATTTACTGAATAAATGTTCAATTTTAAACCACTATAATTCATTATAATTTATTCTAACTCAATAGAATGATAACTTATTATACCGTTGGTTACTTTTTTATTTATAAATTGTGCCACGATAAAATGTTTTTAGAAGAGTATCACTGATGCACAATTAGCAAGGAAGCAACCTTATTGTTGTGCCATGGCCCATCCTTAATTCAGCATTTCTGCTTTAATTCACCAAAAAACAAAGAGAGAAAAGTTTAAAATTTGACTGGTTCCTAATATCATGTCTTTTTTCAACATCTTCATTATACTAAACACAAGAAAATAGTGTATGTTTCCACCACTTCATCCTTGATATCATCTCAACAATTGACATTTTTGGATTTTGCAACAATTTTCCATTGCCTCTAGCATTGATAGTATGAAAGATTTTTCATCTTCATCTCTCTTTCATTCAATATGTTTCCATTGAAATGATTAAGGGCTTTTCTTACAGCCACATGCATAGAAGGGATGAACTTTTGTTGGGGTCAACGACAACCATACTACAAACTTTCTTAATGTTACTAAAAATGCAACTCTCTAAATTACTAGTATTGAGCATTCCTAGCATAAGCGCCAACGAAATACAAATAAAATAATTTTTGAGAACCAAATGAAACAAAATTTCAAATGGTTGAGCACTGAAGCTTTTTCTTCCTTGAAAAAAGAACGAATGAATCTTGTAGGATTCCAAAGAAATTCTACAATTTCTTCATGTTCCTGTGAATTGTCAGGACATTGAGAAGAAGAAGGAGCCCTATTGCAGAATGCACATAGGCCTTCAGTCCTCTACCAAGGATCCAATTAAGGGTAATTTTGGCAAAGTATCATTGTGCAATGTCTAGCATTAGTCTTATCATATCATTTGCAGATTCATGTGATCCAAAGCCACTTTAGTGATGCTAAGATTGTGTTAATCATTGACCATAGAGGATGCTGCTGTTGTGCCATGATTTTGCATTATAATAGCAAAGTCTTCTATCCTTAACCTACCAACACTTTCCATTGAATTCTATTCTAGTTAGTTTATCAGCCTATGGTTTACTATAGTATGGTTGCACATATTTAACATTGGAGGGATTTAAAATAAAGGAAGTCAGACTGAGACATTTAAGTGCCAATGGGATGAGTGCCTTAAAAATGAAGGGATTCAAGATTACACATTATAGAAATGTTGAAAGTTTTACTATTGGAGGTAAACTGATAATCATTAGGTGGAGAATTAAATAGAGATAAGATAAAGATAGTTTGTTAAAACATGGAAAGATTTCAAATCACTATATAAATTGTAATCACATATAACCAAGATTAAGAGTAAATCCCAAGCTGCATGCATTTGATATGTTGCTTTCAAAAAGTCATCTAATCTATTGGAATTCATCTAGTCAATGCACATTATTCTCAATGTCACAGCTAAATCTGCCAATCAATTCCCATGATAGAGAAGATATATGAATTTATAGGAGGTGACACAAAAATCCCAGCTCTCAACACATGATTAATATTTGGGGTGCATCAGAAGGGCAAAACCTTTGGAAAGTAAGAAGGTGGTATGTGTGGGGGTGCCACTACTACTGAGCTTACCCCTCTCCTCTACATTATTAATATTTTAACAAAGAAGAAGTAAATAAAATTTTTAGAATGTATATGTATGTATGTATGTATGTGTATTTTATGACATTTTGGCTATGAAACATTTTTGTAGCTCTCGAATATAAATATAACACATGTTCATAGTAAATTTCAAGAAATAAATTGAAAAATGAGAAGAAAGAATTGACACCATCCCTACATCAAAACATGCATGTGTTCTACACAATTCACAATTCCTCTAACCTTGGTTATAGAAACTACCCAAGTGGCTTTTAAAAAATAATAGTTTTGTGAAATTGTATTTTCTACTTGGCAACAATCACTATCCTTAAATTAGATTAACATCCAAATTGTTATGGTCTAAGCATATACAATTTTCTCTAGATCTCATTCTTGGAATTAACTGATATAACTTTGTGCAATCATTGATGTTTTAAACTGTAAGTTTACACTATCTGCTGACTTCTACAATTCACTCGTTAAAAGGGTACTGCAGTGCATGAGGGCCTTACCCTGCATGTTGAAAGACTGTTTCGCTGATTCAAACTTGTGATGCCACATATTCAATAACTACTTATATTTTATTTTTTAAAAAAAGGATTTTCATATGCCAAATATGACAAACAAGTATGATTTTGAACTTTGTTTTATAAAAATGATTTTAGTCAATATGATGACTCTATTGTATAAGAAAATACTTTTACAAAGAAAAATCGTTTTATACAAGGAAAATCCAAATGAGGATAAAATTTTAGTGAAAGTTTGAAGATTTGTGACAATTTTTTCTTTTTACAAAAAGCACTTTAATAAACTCTAGCTTTATAAAATGGGCTCTCTCTTTACAATCATTCATACAACGGCACTCAGTCAACATTTGAGTGTCAAATTTTAATAACTGTTCAATAAGATAGCTCAAATTGAATCAATATACAAGAAATTATTCTACAATAGGTTGTACAATGACATAACTATCAATGCCCATTAGGACTTAGTGATGGAGCAAGTTGGGTTTTAGGGCAATTAGGTAGCTTGTTGCACCTAACAATAATTTTTTAAGCATTGTCATAGATGCGTTGTGCCTGGGCCTTGAACTTGTTCATATGACCAGTAGTCCCTACCACACCCATCGTGCACTTGTGTCCTATTTATTTGAACTTGCAACAACAACTAACTTCGACTTGATTTCTATCAAACATTTCGTTAAAAATCTATTGAACACATTTTCTATCACCCAAACCAACTAAGCAATTCTTTATATAAATATAAAATCTTGGATAAGGTTCCGGATGAAGTGCTTGTTCATACCAAGGAGATGCAGGATCACTTCTAAACAAATCTAATGATGTTTGGCTTATTGGTAAAGCCTTCTCTGATGCAACATGTATTGTACCGTAGGCTAGGAGGAATGCCACTACTGCTATAAAAAAAACCAAGCAACTGGTTTCCCATCCCTTGCTCGGTGGCCATTATTTTCTTCTACCAATGGAAGGGTTGTTAATTGCAATTGGTTTGTGGTGACAAGGCACAAGATTCCACGTTTATATTGTAAAAAAGGATTGGTAAACTATCCAAGGCGTTTTATGATGGGATAACTCATAAATGTCTCTCTTAATTACACAATTTAATTTTATTTTTTAACCTTATGAATTAAAGTAACTCCATTGATATTCTCACGAGCTCTCCTTTTTAGTAGGTTGTATAAACAACAAAATAATATGGATGGAACCCTATTTTAGGTTTGATTAAATATAAAGGCTGTGAATTTCCTATATTTTACCTGTTGGGGGTTGCTAAGTCCACATCAATTTTTTGATGGATTCATAATTCTTGCATAGCCGCACCAAATTACTATTTGTAATAGTAACAAAGAGAAATATTTTACAGCTATTTGAAAAAAATTCATTGTTTTTTTTTTATTTCTAATTTTGACAATGGGTTTGATTAGCATAATGGAAAGAATTCAGGACAATTACAATTTAAATTTACTGAATAAATGTTCAATTTTGAACCACTATAATTAATTATAATTTATTCTAACTCAACAGAATGTTAACTTATTATACCGATGGTTACTTTGTATGAATAAATTTCGCCACAGTAAAATGTTTTTAGAAGAGTATCATTAATGCACAACTAGCAAGAAAGCAACCTTATTGATGCACCAAGGCTCATCATCCTAAATTTAGCACTTCTTTAGTTCACTTAAAAACAAAGAGAGAAAAGTTTAAAATTTGATTGGTTTCTAATATCTTGTCTGTTTTCAACATCTTCATTCTACTAAACACTGGAAAAGAGTGTATGTTTCCACCACTTTGTCCTTGATATCATCTCAACAATTGACATTTTTGGCTTTTGCAACAATCTTCCATTGCCTCTAGCATTGATAGTATGAAAGATTATTGATCTCTCTTCCATTCAATATGTTCCCATTGAAATGTTTAAGGGTTTTTCCTACAACTACATGAATATAAGGGATGAACTTGCGTTGGGGTCAAAGACAACTATGTTGCAAAATTTGTAAAATCCCGACTTTTTGAATTATTATTGTTAATTTTCTCATAATTTGTGTATCACATGTAAAGTTATTATTAAAAATTTATTTGTAAAAATTTTGGTATTATTTATTATGGAGTACATTTTGAAATTAGCTATTGTGTGAGCAATTATGATTGGGCTAATGGATAAATTCTAAGATGTTATATTCATACTATATATTAGTGTGCGCAAAGTATACGTATAAACACCCACATGTGTAGGCTTGTGGGATTCTTTTGAATTTTAAATATTTGATTTAGAAATATTTTGTGAGATAATGAGGGATCTTGAAAGTGGGATATTATGGGAAGAATTTTAGGGCTTTGAGCTACGTATATATCTTCTTCTGTTTTATAAAAATTGGGAGAAGGGTAGAGAGGCAGCCAAGAGTGTGAGACCCGAGTGAGGGAATGGCTGCGGGGAAGAGAGCATCATGTGCGGCTACATTGGACTCTCCAGCGAGTTTTTTGGCCAACACATAAACGTAGCGTGATGGAATAATTTATGCACTCTCTCACTTTAATCTACATATATATACACACACGTAGATGTAACTGCATATAACTTGTTTACTTATGCGTGAATGAGCCTTGCTGGCATTTGCGGTGTGAGAAACATTTGGATATGATCTCTGTGTTTTGTATGTGGGTTTAGTGGAAATAGGGGGATCTAGACAATAGCTGGCCGTGGGCAAGGATACCATTTAGTTGTATATTGGTACAGGGAGGGATTGCCTTGGGTAGTGCCATTGTCAGCAAAGGTGATGCTTTGGAGTTTTGTAGTGGGTTTGTATAAACCTAATGGATTCTGGGGTGAAAGGACCAAATTTTGTTTAAGTAGAAAGTAAAGAAAACAAATAGATTTATATCTGTAGGTGTGTGTATATATATATGCGGATATGTATCTATGGTTGAATATGAAGACGTATACGACCATGTAAGTTATATATAAATGTGGGTGAGGGCTTTCAGGGTGTAAATCAAAGCAGTAAGTTCAACAATGAGAGCACCATGAGGTTTGAGTTGTCAGTTGTTTTATTGGCAGGTTCATCGATGATATGGATATATATGCTTGTTTATTTGGATGTGTCTGACTTTATCGATATAGTTGTATATAGATGTAACTAAATATATATAAATTGGTGTGTTCTTCTTTGGAGCATAATAGTTATGGGAAAAAAGAAACAAAGAATAAGAAGTTAGAAGTAAAGAAAAGATGAGGGAGAGAGTTGTCACGTCCAGATTTTTCGCACTTGAGGAATACACACACAAGGAAGAAAAATACTGTACTCTCTCGTTAGAACTCATCCTCCTAGAAGAATGAGTGCGACTAGATTTGAATTTGAAAATTGATTTGAATAAAGGGCTCTTGGAAAACAATTTGGAGTCGCCACCTAACTTGATTAAGGTGAGTTAGGTCACCTAAAAACTAAGCATAATCCGAAGACTATACTTAGGATTTTTGAAAACGATTTTGAAAATACTTCCTCAAGAGAGGGTTTTTAGGAAAACAAGTTGTTTGGTAACCTTTAGAAAATATTAAGTACTTTTTTTAAAATAAACTCCATTTTGGTCTTTGAAAACAGTGATCTAGGTTCGGAGGTTGGTTACGTGTAAGGAAGACGCACTAAGCCATCACTCTACTCCGCCCTTGCGGTACCTACATGCCTATTTATCCTAAATTCACCTATGAGAGTCTTCAACTAACAAATATCCAATCCTATTTACTTTAGAAAAAGAATGTTTAAAAAAAACATGATGCATGATATGTAAGTGCAAGAAAAAGAGAGTTGGAAAATAGATTTGGAAACAGATTTGAAAAGAAATTTGAAAAAATAGATTTGAAATTGAAAATAGAAATTTAGAATTGGAAGCTTGAAATAGATCATGTAATTAGAAACGTGAAGAAGATTGTAGAATTAGAAATTTGAAAGAAGGTTGTGGAAATAGAAGCTTGAAAAAGATTGTGACCGCACCCATGAGGGTTGCCTACGTATCCTTTTTGAGGAATTAGGTCGGTGATAGTTCAGACAAGAGTCCGATTGAAAATAGAATGTTTGATTTGAAAAAGAGATTTTGATTTGGAACTCGGAATAGAAGACTTGAAACGAGGATTGAACTTAGTCCTAGAATTGAACTTGAAAGAGGATTTGACCCTTGAAAGAGAACCTAGACTAGATTTGGAAAGATAGTGTTTTGGGAAACCTAGACTTGGGAAAGATGAGACTTAGGAAAGACTCGAGGTTTAAGAAAGATTGGACTTGACTTGGAAGGGTTTGAGAAAAGATTTCACTTGAATGTTGGACTTGGAAGATTAGGGAAAGATTGGATTTAGGAAAGGTTCGAATTAGGAAAGTTTTGTCTTAGGAAAGTTTCATTTTAGGAAAGTTTCGATTTAGGAAAGTTTTTATTTTAAGAAAGGTTTTGAAATAAGAAAGGTTTTGTTTTAGGAAAGTTTCAAATTAGGAAAGTTCCAAATTATGAAAGAATTAAAATTGGAAGGTTTTGAAATTGGAATGTTTTGAATTTAAAAAGTTTTAACTTAAGAAAGTTTCAAATTTGAAAAGTTTTGAAATTTAGAAAGTTTAGAATTTTGGAAAGATTTGAATTTAAGAAAGTTTAGAATTTAGAAAGATTCGAGGTTTGAGTTTTAGAAATACTTGAAACTAGGAAAAGTTTGAGTTTGAGAAAGATTTGAAAATTTAGATTTGAAAAGTTGAAATTTGGAAAGATGTGGAATTAGGAAAGGGTTGAATTAGGAAGATTAAGAAGCCTAAAGTTTAAGGAAAGATTTAAAAGTTTAAGTTTTGGAAACTTAAGGCTTAGGAAGGTATGAGATTAGGAATGATTTGAATTTAGCAAAGATTTGGATTTTGTTTATAAGAAAGAGATGATTTGGTTTTATTTCCAAAAACGGAGGATTGGATCTAATTTCCAATGTGGGAAGATTGGATTTGGTTTCCTAAAAGAAAGATTGGATTCGACATGGAATTGAAAAGATGAAGTTTTGAAAATTGTAGATTTGGAGGATCTATAGTTTTGGCGTAAAAATAGGTTTAGGAAATTTATGATTTTGATGTAAGAAAAGGGAGATTTTGGAAACCTAGGTTTTGAGGCAAGATTGACAATCATGCTTTAAAAAAGAAAATTAGGGTTTCCTAATCATGGTTCTAGGGTTTAACTTGGGCTCCAAAGAAAGAGATTTTGGAAAGTGAATTTTTGGAAAGAAAGATTTTTGGAAGGAGATCTTAGAAGGCAGTTTTTAGAAAGTGAATTTGAAAAGAGAGTTTTTAGAAAAGGATTTTGAAAAGAGTTTTTTAAGAAAAATTTTTTTGGAAAGAGTAGTTAGGAAAGAGACTTAAGGAACATTTTTGGAAAGTGAACTTTGAGGAGAGCGCTTTGGAAAAGAGTTTGAGAAGGAGTTTTTGAAAAATAAATTTTTGGAGGGAGTTTTTGAAAACAATTTTGGAAAGGAGATTGGAGAGAGTTTTTAGAAAGTATGTTAGAAAAGACATTTTTAGAGGGAGAGATTTGAAAAGAGAGTTTTTAGAAAGTATATAAAATATCTCATTTTTCTAAAATGATTATAACCATAAGAAGGTTAGAAACACTTTAAGATAGTGGTTTTGAAAACAACAATGTTTTGAAATATAGACCATATTGGTCACTTTAAATGTAACACTTTCCTAAAGCAACCCTAGCCATGAAAAGGCTAAAATAACCCTAGGATTGTGATTTTGGAAACAAGTTTTGAAAAAGAAGGTTTTGATGCAAGTTTGAAAACAATGTTAATGCAAGTTTTAAAAACGAGTTTGAAAACAAATTTTAGAAGAATGGAACATCATGATATACACAATGCAAGTTGGGGTTGTGAACATATAAGGTTAAGGCTTCACCACATAATCAAGGGGTCGAACCCACGTGGTCTCCGGTTAGACTAAAAGAAAGCCCCCGACACGGTCACCTTCCAATAGCCTAATCCTACACATGGACCGGGAAATCCCTTGTTTCAAGGATGTAAAAAACCCCGGGGGGGGGGGGGGGGGAAGTTTGGAGATTAAAATAGAAGAAAACCAAGTGGGTTCAGAGAGAGAAGAGAGAGGGTGAAGATGCATAAACTTAAATAGAAAGCTTACATTGTGTCTTGTTTATTTTGCTTTGCTTTGTGTGTTTTATTTCTCTTACTTTGCTTCAGTCTTCATCTTGATCTTCGAGAGCTTCAGTTTGCAGCACTTCAAGTCTTCAATGGAGGGTTTAAGACTAGTGTATAAGTGTATAAGAGTGTGTATGAGTGTAGAGGAGGCTAGGGTTTGGGAAAACCTAAGGAGACTAGGGTTTGGAGAGGCTACGAGCTCTGTATATTGAAAAGTAGGGTTTTCAGACTGAGTTTGCAAATCTCTTTCATGTTGGAAGAGGCTTTGTATTTATAGAGAGAAGGATGACCTGGCACCTGTTGTAGTGGCGCCAGGCCAAAAAGCCTAGTGGCGCTAGCCAGTTAGGAAAGTTTTAAAGTCGGCAAACAACGTATCTTGAGAAGATTTGGGCGCCTGTATTAGTGACTACCATGCAATTTTTAGCCTGGCTTCACTAAGAGTGACTCCGGAAGGTCCGAGAAGCATTCAAGGGACCAGGAATGGCCCGGAGGGCCAGAAAAGGACAGGAACCCTTAGAATAGAGTCTCGGAGGTATTTGAGTTGAAAAATGAGGACAATAATTGTTGGAAGAGTTGACCGGGCCATTAGGGGCAAAACGGTTAACTGGATCGGAAAACTACCGGGATGGACTCGAAATGTCCTGGAAGAAAACTCAATGTTTGGAAACATTATTCAGAATGTCCCAAAAGGTTACCGGTTTGATACCCGAGGGGCAAAACGGTCATTTCGCACCGGGCCTGCCGAAACTGACTCGGAATGATCTGGACAGATAAAGGAAAGTTGGGAATACTATAAAAAGTATTCTCGGGAGGTCACTGGTATGATGCTTAGAGCCGGTGTGGTTCCCGAGGAGTTTGGATACCTTGGGGCAAAATGGTCATCTTGACCGGAAAGTTTCGGAACTGGTCCGAAATAGACTAAAAGGCACCTAATCATATCGGATCATCTTTAAGACGATCTTCGAAGGGTGGACTTACCATTCTGAGGACTTGGGTATTCTTAAGAAGCGTGCCAAAAATAGCCCTAAGGGTAGTTTGGTTATTTTTCATCGAAGTTGGCTAGCAGGCACCTGTGTTGACCTGGGTTTTAAGTGTTTCTGCCACTCTGATGGCGGTCCCGTGATACAGGGGTTTGTTGGCAATTCCCTATATCAACCTGTTTGCGAGTACTTCCGCTACTCTGATGGTTGCGATGTTTGCGAGTACTTCCGCTACTCTGACGGTTCGCGATCATTCCTGAGACTGTCTGATCTCGGGAAGCTGCTAAAGGGACTTAGCGCATGAGAAATTGACTCTCTCGAAAGGTGTGCCGAAACGAACATTTCTGCATCGACAGGCTAGCAGGCGCCAAAGGTGGACCGTTCTACCATCTAGGGGACTTGGGATCTCGTCCCGGTCGACAGGTTTGAAGGGACTTACCGTTCTGAAGAGACTTTCTTTGAAAAACATGCTAGACAGGATAGATTTACTATCTTCAGGAATCAACTTTCTCGAGAGAGGGATTGGAATTGGAATTGGACTTGAAAAATGGGACTTACCGTCTTCGAGAAGACATGCCTGATTTGGAATTGGACCGAACAACGCCCCCAAGGGCATTTTGGTCATTTTGCCTCTATTTGGGCCCGACGAGCCCGCGAAGCGATATATAGACGGGATTAGACTTGAAAAGTTGATTTGACTCAAAATATGTCCACATTGACTTGAATTCAAGTTTGGACAGACTGTAGACTGCCGAGCGGTCAAAAATGGGGTGCTTACAAGAGTGAGAGACAAAGCTAGCGCATGGCTGGTTTAGCTTGGGTCTTGAGGCCAATCGGCTTAATGTAAGATATTTTATGGCCCACATGATATGGCACACATGACTTATTTGATATCTATCAGATATATTTATTGGGTTTATCATGTTAGGGTTTCTTATTCTATTCCTTATAAATGTCTTACTCTATTGGTCAATAAGGAGAAGTTATTTCCTACTATATCTGCTTGATGGGTTAGTAGAGTTCAAGTCTAATAAGGGAACTGGTCCTCTCTCTGCCTTATAAATATACGCATATCCCTATCATTAATGTGTAACTAAAGATTAAGGGCCAAGAGAGAGAAACTCAGTTTCTAAGAGATCAAGAAAGATATTACAGTTAATTGCTTTAAGGTTTGCTTTAATGGCTACAGGTATGTTTTATGTATTTCCGCTTTATCATTATGTGAAAATCATTATTGTTATAGATCTTGAATTTATAGTTTATTATGATGAAATCTATAAATTTAGATTTACATGTTGTATTAGAGTTTTGTTCAAAACTTTTTAGGATTTTCCATCAAAGATAAATTTAATGGGTTCAGCCGCTACTGTTACCATTTCAAACCCTAAGAATGAATATCAATCTAAATATTTATATTGGTATTTTAAAGATTTGGATGTATTGTAATCATGAACGAGCATGTTTCTTTCTGTCTCCTTACTGTTGATGTAAATACAAAGTAAGTATAGAACTTTCTAATGATCATATGTTGCTGCAGCCACTGGTTATGTAGACTCTACGTCTCTGTAATTTAATTCGTTTGGCTATAGTACTAAGATAATGGCTTGAGATGTATGAGTGCATGTACGTCATTGATACACATCTTCTGCAATATATATGTATATATATATTAGAATGGTATGAATAGTGTGTGTTCTATTTCGTTCAACAACACTTTAATGGCATATAATGGGTCATACAACTTTATTGTATATACAAATTGTTTGGTAATAACTATTTATTCTGTCAATTGATTTGACAACACATAACTCTCAAATTTTGTCCTATTTTGAATTTTTTTTTTTCGTTTACTGTAATGTATGGAGTTGTACTCAATTTATTACAATTACTGTGAGATAATATCTGAAAAGCCTCTCCATATACAACAAAATATTTCATGCTTTCATCATGATTTGAGGCATTTTATTGTAAAATTGTGATCTCTATGTATGGCTATTAGATCAATACTATTTATGTGTCTATTTATCGTGCGTCAAGGCCTTTTATTGCATTAGATTAATCACAAAAGTGATTATCTTATCGCTTGGGGTTTTATGAATTGCTGGGTTTTTTTTATATTATAAGATTTCATTATGATTATTATGAAGTTATGATTATTGTTGGGTTCTTTAAAAGACCCTATAAAGTAATAACTAGACTCTTCTAAAAACCCCATAAGGCAATTATTGGGCCTTTTAATGACCCCCTTATGTAAATTGATAGGCTTTATGAAAGACCTCTTTATGCAATTAATGGACTCTTCATAGACTCCACGATACAATTATTGGGCTCCTTTAAATGGACCTCATGATGTAATAGCCATAAAAGATTAAAGCTATGCAAGGTCATTATTTAATTTGACATTTGTATTATGATATAGCTTGGTAGCCGC
>CM065387.1:13352500-13365000 GCA_033060915.1 Euryodendron excelsum | reverse complement strand
TCCATATAACCTCTTATTCTATTGGTTAATAAGGAGAAGTTGTTTCTTAATATATCTACTTGATGGGTTAGTAGAGTTCAAGTCTAATAAGGAAATTGGTCCTCTCTCTGCCCTATAAATATACGCATATCCCCTTCATTAATGTGTAACTAAAGATTAAGGGCCAAGAGAGAGAAACTCAGTTTTTAGAAAATTAAGAAAGATATTACAGTCAATTGCTTTAAGGTTTGCTCTAATGGCTACATGTACATTTTATGTATTTTTGCTTTATCGTTATGTGAAAATCATAATTGTTATAGATTTTGGATTTATAATTTATTATGATGAAATCTATGAATTTAGATTTACACTTAAACGAAATAATTGGCCTTCCATGGCCAGCATAAGGGAAAATAGATAGGAGGAAAGGAATAGAAAGGAGGAAAAGAAAAAAAAAAAAGAAGCAAGGAAAGGGAGAGTTTTAGTAGAGAGAGGAACCCATAATTCTAAAGAGGGAGAGATCTGATCGGCTGGGGAAGATGAGGGTTGGGTAGAAAGTCTATTGCATGCAAGCCCATAACAGTTATAATGCACCCTCGACATGCTAGGGCTATTCAGGCAGGCTTTGAGCTGTGTAAGTGACCTTATCTTAGGTTTTTTGAGGTGCTAAATCCATTTTTGATATTATTTTGAGTATTTTTTGCTCAGAAGATAGTGATCTAGAATGATTGTGAATGAATAGTCAAAGAGTAGTTTTGGATGGTTCACCAGTGAAATGTAATCCGATTGCCACAAAATTTTTATATGTTGATCTTGATAATAAATGTGAATAATCCAGTGGATTGATTCAATGTATTAATATTCCAAATGATATTTTCATTAAGTGATAGTCTTGGCATTGTTAATACATGCTATATCCCTGAAATTTATACAGTGATGAATTACTATCCATTATTTCATTGATTGATTATTGGATATGATTATTGTTCACTATAATAGTGATACCAATTTTTGTATGATATTATAATTCTTGTGATATGCCATGTTCTTGAATATTATTATTTTGAATGTTATGATAATTGAGATACTCATGGCATTGAGTTATATAGACATGATGGTCCAATGGTAAGATGAATTCAGGTATTGAATGAAAATTTTGAAAAAATTGTGGCATATGAAAAAGATGGAATTTAATTAATGTAATTTGAGAATAATGGGAATTTATGAGATAATAACAAGCATGGGGATATAAGCAAGAAGGAAGTGTTTCTCCCTTAGGTGAAAAATCTAGAATTTCCTTGGCCAAGGGTTTACACGTCCGTAGAGGCGTGTTGGTTCACTAGTACCGCATATGAGAGTTTCTAGAAACGGAGTTGGTGGCTGGCACCATCGATTAGAGCTTCGAAAGTCATTATTTCTTCCAAAGAATTAATACATGATAGTAAGGAAATGTGAAAAGTTGGAAGATGTATTGAATAATGAGATAATATGGCATTTAGCAGAATAAATGGTTGGAAAACTAAACAAAGAAATAGAAGAACGTTATAGCATTAAAGTGAGAAAGATGGATTATCATATGCATTACATTCACGTTGCATTGCTATTATATATATATTTATTCAAATGTCTATATCTTACTTTGTATGCTATTTGTTGTATGCTTGATGTTCTGGATTATTGGGCAAAAGCTCAGACCCCACCAGATTTTGCAAGTTTCGATACAAAGACAATCGTTGGGACTAGCTGAATATTAGATAGAGTATTCCTTTTGTTTATTCTGTTTGACTTTAAGAAATTGTATTGTGTACTTTGTACCAGTCTTGTACATGTGATTCTTAGGAATATAACTGTATTAATTTTGAGAGACATGTAAATGCTCTGTTGTTTCATTGGATTGTATTTAAATTGAACATTACTTATTTTTTAAAATAGTTGGAAGTTCAGCTTTATTTTCTTTTTAAATTACTTTATTTTTATAAATCACCCCCGGATTTAAGGGCGTGACAAAATTTCTTCTGTTACTTAAACTCAACTCTCTAAATTACTGGTAATGAGCATTCCTTAGTATAACCACCAACAAAAATACAAATAAATAATTTTTGAGAACCAAATGAAGCAAAATTGTGGATAGTTCAGCACTGAAGCTTTTCCTTCCTTGAAAAAAGAACGAATGGATCTTGTAGGATTCCAAAGAAATTCTTCAATTTCTTCATGTTCATATGAATTGTTAGGACATTGAGAAGAAGAAGGAGCCCTATTGTAGAATACACATAAGCCTTCAGTCCTCTGCCAAGGATTCAGTTAAGGGTAATTGTCCCCCTTGGCAAAGTATCATTGTGCAATGTCTAGCATTAATCTTATTATTATCCTTATTCAAAGCCACTTCAGTGATGCTAAGATTCTGTTAATGACTGACCATAGAGGCTGTTGCTACTATTGCCATGGGTGATTTTGCATTGTAATAGCAAATTCTTCTATCCATTACCTACTAACACTTTCCATTGACCCTAATACTTCTATTCTAGTAAGTTTATTAGCACTATGGTTTTACTACACTATTGTTGTACATACCTGCATAGAAATATGCCACTGATGTAAGTGAAGCTAAAGCAACAGTAGCATTTATATCATTTGTGGGTGCAACTAACTCCCCCTGGGGTAATTGTGTGATCTTTCAAGGTAAAGATATTTAACTATTGGAGGGATTTAAAAGTAAAGAAAGTCAGACTGAGACGTTTAAGTTCCAATGGGATGAGTGCATTTAAAATGAAGGGATTCGAGCCTACGCTTTAAAGAAATGTTGAAAGTTTTACTATTGGAGATAAATTGATAATCATTAAGTTGAGAAATAAATAGAGATAGGATAATGATATTTTGTTAAAACATGGAAAGATTTCAAATCACTATAAAAAATTGCAATCACATATAACCAAGACTAAGAGTAAATCCCAATCTATATGCATTTGATATGTTGCTTTCAACATGCTCTAATCTAATGGAATTCATCTATCCAAGGCATATTATTCTCAATGACACAACCAAGATAGTATTCCATTCCCATGATGGAGAAGATATATGAAATAGGTGGTGACACAAATTTCCTAGCTCTCAACACAAGATTAATATTTGGGGTACATCAGAAGGGCAATAACTTTTGGACAGAAAGTTGGTGGATCAAATCCATGAAAGCGAGTATGTGTGGGGATGCCACTACTATTGAGCTTACCCCTCTCCTCTAGACTATTAATATTTTAATAAAGAAGAAGTAAATAAAATTTTAGAATTTTGCAACAACCAATTATATATATATATATATATGTATATTTTATGACATTTTGATTATTAAACATTTTTTGTAGCTCTTGAATATAAATAAAACATATGCTCATAGTAAAATTTCAAAAAAATAAATTTTAAAAAAGAAGAAGAAAGTTCAAAAAAGAATAAAGAATTAATACCATCCCTACATCAAAACGCGCATGTGTTCTACTCAATTCACAATTCCTCTAACCTTGATTCTACGAACTACCCAAGAGGATTTTTTTTACAATAGTAAGAAAATTTTTAAAATAATATTTTTTGTGAAATTGTACTTTCTACTTCCCAACAATCACTATCATAAATTAGATTTAACATCCGAATTTTTATGGTCTAAGCATATATAATTTTCTCTACATCTCATACTTGGAATTAACTCATATAACTTTGTGCAATCATTGATATTCTAAACTGTAAGTTTACACCATTTATTGACTTTTACAATACACTCACTTAAAGGGTATTTCAGTGCATGAAGGCCTTACCCCACATGTTGAAAGACTGTTTCGGTGAAACTATGATGCCACGTAATCAATACCTAGCTTTATGTTTTTTTTTTTTAAACCAAAGATTTTCATATGCCAAATATGACAAACAAGTATGATTTTGAACTTAATTTTACAAAAATGATTTCAGTCAATATGATGACTCAATCATAGAAGAAAATATTGTTACAAAGAAAACCGTTTTCTGTGAGAAAAATCCATACGAGGATAAAATTTCAGTGAAAATTGGAAGATTTGTGAAAATTTTTTTTTTTTTATACCAAAAGCACTGTAATAAACTCTAGCTTTATAGAATGAGCTCTCTCTTTAAAATCATTCATATAATGCCACTCATTCAACATTTGAGAGTCAAATTTTAAAAAATTTTCAATAAGATAACTCAGATCAAATCAATATACTAGACATTATTCTACAACAGCTTGTACAATGACATAAGTATCAATTCCCATTAGGACTTAGCGTTGGAGCTAGTTGGGTTTTAGGGCAATTAGTTAGCTTGTCGCACCTTACAATAATTTTTTGAGCATTGTCATAGATGCGTTGTGCTTGAGTCTTGAACTTGTTCATATGACCAGTTGTTCCGGCCACACCCATTATGCACATGCGCCCTATTTGTTTGACCTTGCAACAACAACTAACTTCGACTTGATTTCTACCAAACATTTCATCAAAAATTTGTCGGACACATTTTCTTTCACCCAAACCAACTAAGCAATTCTTTATGTAAATATAAAATCCTGGATAAGGTTCCGAGGGCAGTTCTTGTTCATACCAAGGATATACGGGATCACTTCTGAACAAATCTAATGATGTTTGGTTGATTGGTAAAGCCTTCTCTGATGCAACATGTATTGTACCATAGGCTAACAACAATGTCACTATTGCTATAAAAAAACCAAGCAACTGGTTTCCCATGCCTTGCTTGGTGGCCATTATTTTCTTCTACCAATGGAAGGGCTAGTGTTAGAATTGGTTAATTGCAATTGGTTTTTGGTGAGAAGGCACACGATTCCACGTTTATATAGTAAGGCAAGATCGGTAACCTATCCTAGGCGTTTTATGAAGAATAACTCATTAATGCCTCTCTTAATTACAAAATTTATTTTAATTTTTAACCTTATGAATTAAAATAACTCCATTGATATTCCCACGAGCTCTCCTTTTGAGTAGGTCGTACAAACAATGAAATTATACACATGGAACCCTATTTTGGGGTTGAATGAATACAATACTTTATTTGTTGGGGCCTACTAAGTCCACATCAATTTTTTGATGGAATCATAATTCTTGCATACATGTGTGAGGGGGAAAGGTTTTGGTTTTAGGGTGAAATTCTTTGTATCTACCAAATTACTATTCTAATTCTAAGAAAGAGAAATATCTGACCTCTGTCAGAAAATTTTTCATTGCTTTGTTGATTTCTAAATTTTACAATGGATTTTATTAGCATAATGAAAAGTAGTGACATTTGGAGATTCATGATAATTATAACTTAAATTTAGTGACCAAATGTTCAACTTTATGACTACCATAATTCATTATAATGTAATTCATTCGAATAATAACTAAGTTACCTTTTTTATGAATAAATTGTGCTAAGATAAAATGCTTTTAGAAGAGTAACCCTTATGCACAACTAGCAAAGAAGTAACTTCATTGCTGCATCAAGGACCGTCCTCAATTTAGCACTTCTTCATTAATTCACCAAAAAACAAAGAGAGAAAAGTTTAAAATTTGACTAATCCATAATCTCATGCCTTTTTTCAACATCTTCATTCTACTAAACACTGGAAAATAGTGTATGTTTCCTCCACTTCATCCTTGATATCATCTCAACAATTGACCTTTGGACTTTTGCAACAATTTTCCATTGCCTCTAGCATTGATAGTATGTATTCATCTCCCTTCCAATCAATATGTTTCCATTGAAATGATTAAATAGTTTTTCTTACAGCTACATGCATATAAAGGATGAACTTTTGTTGGGGTCCAAGACAAACATACAAATAGCAAAATTTCTTTTCTTACTTAAATGCAACCTCTAAATTACTAGCAATGAGCATTCCTTAGCATAAGCGTAAACAAAAATACAAATAAAATATTTTTTGAGAACCAAATGAAGCAAAGTTGCAAATAGTTTAGCACTGAAACTTTTTCTTACAAGCTTCTTCGTTGAACAAAGAATGGATGGATCTTATAGGATTCCCAAGAAATTCTATAGTGAAGATGCAAGACATTTTATAGTGTGGTAACTCTATGGTGTAGTTTATATTGTGTAACAAAATGCTCCAGGCATAGGTTGCTTACATGTAGTTTTCAATCTGCTTCTTCAGTAGCTATTGATTACTTTAGTTTTATTGTTAGTATTTCAACGAGGTTGTGTTGTCAATTTATAAACTCCTTACACTTCCATATTTTTTTGCAAATTTTAGAAAATGGTCTAAGTCAAGATTAAGGGTGTGTTTGATACTCATGGAAGGGAAAGAAAGAAATGGGGGGAAAATTCTAGGGAAAATAATATGTGCTGAAAATATTAACTTTCCCTTATATGATTTTAAAGGGAAAAAGACAAGAAAATAATAGGATAATTTAACTAATCTTTTTTCCAATTTTCAAATTCTAGATTTAACTAAAATGTTCAAATTCAAATTTACCTAACCCAACTCAATTTACCTTTGCATTCAAATTTCTCTATCTATTTTCTCTTGCTTTCCTTTTTTTTTTTTCCCTCTCTTATTTCTCAGCTATGTTTTTCCCTTTTTTTTTTCACACTACAAACCAAACACAAGAAGGTAATAGTCATTTCTTTTTCTCTTTTTTCCTCAAGTGTCAAACACACCCATAACTCTCTACCAAAAGCCAAGTATACTAGATGAACCAAAAAAAAATTACTTTTCAACCTACTCTCAATGGATGTTCAACTCCTTGGAAAAATCTTCAATTACATTCTTTCCAAATCAATTAGCACAAGCAAAAAGGTCTGAAAGCTAAGCCTTCCTCTTATCCATTTGAGCCCCCTACAAGCTTTACAGGGTCATTGTCGTGGCCTCACCTAATGAGGAAGCTGAACCTCAAGAAATTGTAAACTTATGTCTCACGGCACATGAGGAGGAATCTAAGGAGAGTGAAGATTTACAAAATGAAAATAAAATTTTGAACAAGGAGAATTTTGTTTTGAAAGAAAAAGTAAATGATTTAGAAAAATCTTTTGCAAAATGTGTCGATAGGAAAGAAAAACTTGATGTCATGCTTGGTAAATAAAAGTGTTCTCTTGATAAGACTAGAATAGGCTACAATCCTTTTAAAAATAAAAAGTTATCAAAAACAAAAATTACATGCTTTTATTGTCAAAAGAAAGCCCGTCCAACTAGCAAATGTCACTTTATGCAAAAATCTCATGTTCCTAAGAATGCTTGGATCCTAAAAAGATCACTGATGACTAACTCCCATGGACCCAAAATGATTTGGGTACCAAAGGTGAATGATTGAGCTGATGTTCTTGTAGGTTTGTCTTCAAACAAAATTCAAAAAGGATCATTGATACTTGGATAGGGATTGTTTAAGACACATGATTGGAGATGAATCTCAATTCACATCTCTTACACCAAATGATGGAGGATTGGTCACTTTTGAAGACAATAGCATATGCAAGATCATTGGTATAGGTAGTATTGGTAAAAACTCCTCTACTTCAATTGAAAATATTTTACTTGTTAAAGGTTTTAAGCACAACCTATTGAGCATTTGTCAATTATGTGACAAAAGTTGTAAGGTAGTATTTGAATCTTCTAAGTGCATTGTAGTAAACATCAATGACAACAAGATCATATTGACTGGACATAGACAATGCAATATTTATATTTTTAATCAAAATGATTTATCTTCTTGCAAAATAAAATGCTTTGCTGCTATAAATAATGAAGATAGTTGGTTGTGGCATAGAAGGCTTGGTCATATTAGTATGAGCATTATTTCAAATAATTTGAAAAATGAACTAGTGAATGGTCATCCCAAACTCAAATTTGAAAAAGACAAAATTTGTGATGTATGTCAAATGGGAGAGCAAACCATAATTTCTTTCAAATTTACTAATATGCTCTCTATTTGTAGGCTACTACAACTTTTGCATATGAATTTGTTTAGACCAACTAGAACCTTAACTCTAGGTGGTAAGCGATATACTCTTATTATTGTTGATGATTACTTAAGATATACTTGGACATTCTTTCTAACTTATAAGGATGAAACAATTATTTTCTTCACTAAGTTTTGCAAAAAGGTTCAGAATAAAAAAAATTTATAATCGTAGCAATTAGGACTGACCACGGTGGTGAGTTTGATTGCAAACCTTTTGAAATGTATTGTGATAAAAATGGTTTTGAACACAACTTTTCAGCACCTAGAACTCCTCAACAAAATGGAGTTATTGAGAGGAAAAATAAGATTTTGGAAGAAATGGGAAAAACAATGCTTTGTGAAAAATAGTCACACTCCTTTAACTAATTTTTACACATATGCTAGTCACACCCAACCAAGTGATCCCTCACTCTAACTAGTTTTTGTACAGATGCTAGTTACATCCAACCTGTAGCTATTTCTCCTAACTAGTCTCTCCCTTACAAGAAGAAAGAATAACAGCACAACCACTCTTGCTTACAAATAATTCTCTTAAAGAATAGATATATCAATGAAGCTCTCAAAACATTGCAAGATAAAAATACAATGAAGCTCTCAAAGACTTTATAGGATGAATAACACTTTGATGTACAAACTCTTGTTGTTTGTGTTGTCTAATTTGTTTCTCAAGTATATCTCTATTTATAGATGAAGATAGGAGGATCATTTGTAGCTTCAAATGAGTTTTTAGCCATTGGAGACCATTTAAAACAATTCTTCCCGTTTAGCAAGTTGCTGCCATATTTGTTGTTGAATTTCTAATAAGATGGTTTCACTTCCACCTCAGTTTTTTTCTTGATAACTTCGAATTTGAAAATGGATATAACATAAATTTGTAGGCATGGAAGTTAGCTCTTCATAACTTCAAGAATCAGGTTGATCCAATGGTTAGATCAAAACTTATGATCAAATTACTCGAATTGTCTCTCAGCTGGCATATTTGAATTTCTGCACAAATGCCTTCACTTCTAGCTCGATTTAGCCTTGATAACGTTCGAATTTGAACATTTCTGTAAGATACAAGTTGTAGACATCAAAGTCAGCTTTTTCGAATCTCAATAATCAGGTTGATCTAATGGTCAGATCAATAGTTATGATCAAAATACTCAAACTGTCTCCCAGTTGGCATATTTAAATTTTGCAGAGTTTCCTTCACTTCCACCTTGATTTTCTCTATTATGACCTTCGAATTTGAAAATGTATGTAAGAGAAAAGTTGTATAAATAAAAGTCATCTTTTCTAAACCTTAAGAATCAAGTTGATCCAATGGTCAGACCAAAAGTTATGATCAAAATACTCAAATTGTCTCTCAGTTGGCATATTTGAATTTCTGCAGAGTTTTCTTCACTTCCACCTTAATTTTCTCCATTATAACGTTTGAATTTGAAAATGTATATAAGAGAAAAGTTGTATAAATGGAAGTCATATTTTCCTAACTTTAAGAATCAGATCAATTCAACAGTTGGATCAAAAGATATGGGCAGAATACTATAATTGTATCATAGGGTATAGTTTCATCGAATTTTCAACTTTAGAAGAAAAATATGTCCTCTAATTTTTTTCCTTGAATCAAGTTTCCTTAAAACATGATTCTCAAGGATTTAGATATTACTTTCCAAGTCTTGACCTCTCTTTCAAGTGCTTCATAATCCTGTAAAACTTTATTACACAAATTAGACCAAAGATTAAAAGTATTGAATATATTTAATCAAGAAAACATTTTTAAATCAAAGTAAGTTATCATCAAAACCATATATAAAATTTATATGAATAAAATTAGGGCTAACAAGGAGGAGCAGAATGAGAGGATAGATGAAAGGAAGACAAAGAGGAGAACATCTTGTGTTCCCAAAGGACAACATGACAAGAAACACGAAGACATTTAGATAAAGGATCCCAACAATGATAACCTTTATGATCAATCCTATAAGCTAAGAAGCAACAAAGACAAGCTCGAGGCTCCAATTTGGTATGTTTATAAGGATGAAGTAAGACAAAATAGACACACCCAAAAACATGACGAGAGTGATAATCAGGGATAGTATCATACAGACGCTCAAAAGGAGTGAGGTTACCAAGGAGAGCAGAAGGGACACGGTTGATGGTGTAAGCAGCAGTAAGAGTAGCTTCACCCTAAAACTGTTCAGGGCAGGATGCAGAGATAAGAAGAGTACAGGTAGTATCAAGAAGATGATGATGTTTTTGTTTAGCACGACCATTTTGTTGTGAAGTATTGGGACAAGAACGAAAGAGGAACATTGCCATACTCACATAGAAATGCAAGAAAAGTCTTATCACAATATTTTACAGCATTGTTAGACCGAAAGACCTTGATATCACAAGAAAATTGGGTTTTGATCATGCAAGCAAAATCATAATAGGTTTGTTGAAGTTGAGATCAATTTTGCAAGAGATAAGCCAAGTATATCTAGAGAAATCATCAATAAATATAAATAATATTGGAAGCCTCCTATAGTAGAAGTGAGAGAGAGCCCCAAATATCAGAGTGAATCAAGTCAAAAGGAGCCAAAGAAAAAGAAGCACTATTATTAAAGGATAAAGCCGGTAATTTGGCAAGTTGACAAGACTGACAATCAAAGTGTTCATTAGGGACAAAAACTAGCACACCCTTAGAAAAAATAAAACGTAAACGACCTAAGGAAACAAGACCTAAACGGGAGTGCCAAAGTCTAATAGATGAGCAAGTAACAACAGAAAAAGAAGTTGCAACAGTAGTCAGAGTAGGAAGATGAAGATAAATGAGCTGAAACAAGCGACTATGTTTACAACCTATCTTAAGAGTTTATCCCATTTGCGGATCCTGCACAACATAGCCAGTAGAAAAGAAAAGAACAATAAGACTAAAATCACATAATTAACCAACAGAAATAAGATTGAGTGTGAGTTTAAGAATATAATAAGTATGAGGAAGTGAGGAGTAGAAGTGGAGACATGACCAACATGAGCGATAGACATAGAGGACCCATTAATAGTATAATGATAGGAAGAGCAAACATAGAACATTTGGAAGAAAAAGCTGTTAAGTTAGAAGTCATATGATTGCTACACCCAGAGTTAAAGAACCACGAAGAAATACTTGAAGTGGCAAACAAAGCAGTAGATGAGGGATTACCAGAGGCAGATATAAACTGTTGAAAGAGTGCAGAAAGATCACTGACATTGATCACAGAGAAGGAGGAGGAGGAAGCAGCAGAATCCTCAGTAGTGGCAACAGTAGACTGAAGGTGAGAATCTCTTCGAGAATGATGTTTGGGGTAATCAGAGAGAAAGTGACTAGGGCCACGCTGATGACAGTGCTTGCAGATCCGAGTGGGGCAAGTAAGTAGATGATGGTCAGTGGCATGACAGAATGTGTAGGCATCAGAACGGGAACCACCAGGAGTTGAAGAACCGCGAGAACTACCCAAAGAGCCTTAGAATTGAGAACTAGATGTGGCAAGAATGGCGTCCACAAGTGGTGGTCGAATGAGGTTAAGACGAGTCTCCTCAGATAAGAGCTCAGAAATAGCATGTTCCAAGGTAGGGAGAGGGTAACGATAGAGAAGAGAGGCTTGAGCACATCAGTGAGAGCCATAAGAAATGTAATCAGGCGCTGCTGATCGTAGTAAAAGGCTAATTGAGCAACATTAGCAAAGTATTTTCAAGTAGACTTAGACGGAGTCAATTGGTCCCAAAAGTATGTATCTGAGACATGAAGACATTAATAGACTGGCCAGATTCTTGTTTCAGATGATGCAGGGAAGTCAAAAGCTAGTATTGATGAGCAAGGTCTGTCTTAGTATAGCAGTTGGCTAGAAAGTTCTAGATGGAGTGAGCAGTGTTAAAGTGGCCAAACTAAAGACTGATAGAGGGAATGGACGTATTCCGGAACTAGGTGATAATTTGATGATTTTTACTGTCCCATTCCTCAAGTCGGTTAGTAATTTCGTGGCCATTTTAGCTACACCTTTAACAGGTGCCTAAATATCTCTAGTAACATAATGCCAAAGTTTTCTCTACTTGAGAAAATCGGACATGGCTTGAGACGAAGAAATATAATTAGGACCCTCCAGAGTGAGAAGAATCGGTTTAGAGACCTCAGAACGCTCCATAGGTGAGAGACGTGGGATAACAGGAACCCAACAGTAGAGAATAGTGGTAGAAAAGCTTCCAAATCAAGAGAAATAGTAGAAACAGAGTAGAACCAGTGGAAACAGAGGCCAGAATCAAATTCAGAAGACCTGATTTCATCAGGAGATGGACAAAAATGGCCAGAGGACGGCTAAAGAGACGCAAAAGGGGTGCCGGAGTGGCATTGTAAAGTCGTCGGAAGTTGGCCGAAAAGTCCTGAAAATTGGTCGGAGAATGCCAGAAGTTGGCTAGAAAGTCGCGGGAACTTGATCAGAGGTCGTCAGAGGTTGGCTGGAGGTTGTTGGAAGTTAGACAAAGGTTGGTCGGAGAGTAGAAAGAGAATCTTAGGAGTTTTGATATGGAAGATCCCTCACAGGGCAACCATATAGC